>WEKX01025681.1:284273-348297 GCA_013390025.1 Pitta sordida | reverse complement strand
AATTTCCAGGAGCAGGTGGCAGGAATGTGCATTATTTAGGGGCAAGGGTATAACTATGTGGGTTATTTAAGCGAAGATGGCTGCATGGAGATTATTCCCTGGAAATCAATATTCCACCAGGGAAATCTGATGGTTTCAAATACATGGGAGAGCCATTGACATGATGTAGGAAATAGTGTACATTGAGGCTGGTGGGGATTGAGGTCGTTCCCTCTCCTCCTGTCCCTTGTTCCCTGGGAGCAGAGCCTGAAACCCCCCCACCGCCCAGCTCCCCTGTCCTGTTGGGAGTTGGAGAGAATTCCATTCCTCCTGTTCTCCAGGCTGAGCCCCCCCAGTTCCCTCAGCCCCTTCCCCAGCTCCGTTCCCTTCCCTGGCCACGCTCCAGCCCCTCCATGTCCTGTCCGAGGGTCCCAGAGCTGCCCGAGGCCTGGTGGTGCCCCACAGTGCCAGCACAGGGGTTGTCACACACCAGGGCTGCCACAGCACAGGGCCAANCTGGATGTGACACCATTCCCCACAGCTCCAGGCCCAGCCATCCAACCGGTTTTTAACCCAGCACAGAGAGCACCTGTCCAGCTTTGCCAGGAGCATCCCATGGGAGACGATGCCACAGACTTTGCTGGACTCCGGGCAGACACATCCACAGCCCTTCCCTCACCACAGGGTGGGTCACTTGGTCAAGAGCACGTGTGCTATGGCTCAATCCATTGTATTTCCAAAAGATACCGGGAAGATTTACCAATATTTACCATGAGATGAGAGCCTAAAATAGAGCAGCAGGTGGGAGCAGCTTGCCAGGTCATTCCCCTCCCTGCCACTTGCATCACACCCTGAAAGAGTGGCTGAGGCAGTGACCAGAGTCAGGAATTTGATGGAACAGCCCAAGGCCAGCTCTAAATTACACACTAATTTTTTTCTTTCTGTTAATTACCGATGTTTCTGTATTGGGAAAGTGGGACTCAGCACGTGTAATTAACTTGTTTGGGCAAGTTACAGGCCTTGGCTGAAAACTCCACCTCCTTTTATCTGATGTGCCCACGCCCTTGAGTGCCTGCAACGCTGCATGGGATGCGTGGGATTGCTCCGATGGCAGATTCCCAACTTTACATAATGTAAACAAAACAGCTGCATTCAGCAACTCTTTGCCTCCCCTGTAAAATTGCTTTAAGACCCAGGAGTGCAAGAAAAATCAAGCTGTGGTCTATAAGGCAGAGAAAAAAAAGGAATTAAATCCCTTTTAAAAGAAGAACGTCTCTGGGGTGAGGGCAACACCTAAACAGAGCAAATTCCAAGAAACGGATTTTATGCTGTTTAAAAAAGAACAACAAACTCAACCAGCTGAACCCAAAGCTCCAGAGTGCCATGGGCAGTGCTGGGAAGTCTGAGCCCACAACTGGTTTACCACCAGTGGAAATAACTCGCTCTGCAGCCAAGCAGGAAATTACACTTGGGATGTCTCTCGGGAATCTGAAAGTTTTTAAAACTGTAATTAGATATTTGGAATCCCTGCTGCCAACAAGGACCCTCCGTGCACCGGAATGGGGATTTGCAAAGGCAGAAGTCCAGAAATCCCGGGCACAAAGCTAATTTAATATCTCTGTAGCCACTGGGCAGCTCCAAGGCTGGGACAGCAAAGGTAATAATGGAATTCCAGTGAGGATCCATCATGCTGAAGGGCCGAGAATGAGGGTCTTTGCAGGGATACTCCCTGAGCAAAGCCAGGCTAGGTTTAATTAGCAAGGTGTGAAGGCACCCGAGTAGGAAACACAGTCACATCTCCAGGAGATTCCCAGGAGCAAAACTGAGGGGGTTTCATTCCTTCCCCCCATCCCCAGACTATGGAATTGAAGCCGGGTGAACCAACACCTTACTTATTGAGCCAGCCAAGAGGAGATGACTTGGCACCTGGCTGGAGCTGGGTTTGGGGACCTTCTGAGTGACACCAGGTCGATCTTTTTGAAGGGAAAGTCCTTGGGGGGGGGATGCAGTGGGACACAAAGGATTCTGTGCAGCAGCTGGAGACGGTTCAGTGGGACAGACACGTCGTTCCCTGCGAATGGGAGATGACTTGCTCTGCTGAACCCCTCAGAGCCCCTGTGTGGAGGCTCCTGCTGCTCCAGGATTTACAGAAACATTATTAGGAACTATGTGGACCCTACAAATGACAGGAGAGGATGTCCACAGCCAGTCACCACTCACTGATCCCACAGAATCGAGCCCCTGGTACTGCTGCCATGTTTTCATGTCACCGCTTTGGCTCTCTTCACATTTGTCTTTGGCACCTCAGATATTTCTGAACTGCTTTCTCAGTCTCTAGTGCTGGAAGAATTTTACCTCAAAAGTGGAGAGAAATTCTTTTTTTTTCTTTCCTTTTTTAACTTTCCATAGTCTTGGCAGCAAACTGTGTCATGATGATGTTGGCAACAACATATTTGTGGCAGAAGGAAGAAAGAGAATCATAAAATATATGAAAGAAAAAGTTGACATTTTAATGAAATACCTTGTAACTTCTGGGGGAAAAAAAGTTATTAAAATGCAGTCAGTTTATGGCTGTTTGTACAGATAGGTGGAGGAGAATAGTTGCTCCTCAAGCCTTTAATAAAAATCCCCTATTAACAAAAAGTAATAGAGGATAGAAATGATTTTCAAAAATCATTGCTGGAGAGAATTCCAGATTTGGGCCATTCTGGGTTGTTCTGAGATTGCTGGCACACGCCTGAGGTTTGGGGAGAGCAGCATGTCTTGTTCCTCAGAAGAGGGAGCAGAATGATGGAGCACCCAGTGTTCCTTTCCAACGGTTACCAAAGCTGGCACTTACTCCTCAAGCAGCCACAAATGGATGGGTTTGTCTTAAATGCTTCTCTGCCAGATTATAGAACCAGAGAATATCCCACATCCAGTCCAGCTCCACTGGTGGCAAATATTCCCAACCCATGCAAAGGTTTGCCTGTCTCTGAGGAAGGACGTCACACATCTCATTTTAATATGTCACAAATCCAAGGAAAAGCCTCTGGCTGCAAAGAACAATAAATCCAGTGGCTCTGGGATCAGCTGCACAACGTGAGAAGCAGAGCAGCCACACCTGGATGTTCTTCACAGAACAAGGGAGAACATAAGAGTAACAGGGAGAAGATTCCCAGCCAGCCATGGATTTATCCAGGGGTGAGAAGAAGGAGTTAGTGGCTGTTGGAGCTTTGCTTCCCTGTCTTTCCCTGCATATAAAATTAAAGGGGCAAGATTGATCAAATATATTGGACATTCACCAACTAATGATCAAAGAAGGACCTCGGGAATCTTGGACCTAAAAGTGACTTCCAGCCCCAAACAAACCTGCCTGGCTTGGTGCCTCCTGTCTCACTTTTTCCCAAATGTACACTTGAATTACAGGTAAATCTTGAGAAAATTGCACTTCCCCTTAGTTTCAGCTACAGCTGTAGGAAGGACAGGCGTTGCATTTCTGGAAGGATTCTGACATTTTGTTTTAGTTCCAAACCGAATTAACCTCCCCCTGGGTTTATCCCAACTCCATGATGAAAGAAAGAACCTTCCTTTTAGGAATTTAAAATTCATCCAGTGCCACCCCCTGCCATGGGCAGGGACACCTCCCACTGTCACAGGCTGCTCCAACCTGCCCTTGGACACTGCCAGGGATCCAGGGGCAGCCACAGCTTCTCTGGGGAATCTTTGTTTCACGGCAATTATTACTGGGAGATCGTCATTCCAAAAATTACCCTTGAAGATTTCCAGGATACTCCTTCTCCAGCCAGCGCAATGGAACTCATTATACCCTGGAATAACAACCCCTGCCCAGCAGAGCCCCAGAGTGGACACCAGCCCAGAAGCTCTTACAGGATTGTGCTGGTTTTGTTCCTGACTGGAGTCGTAAAAGCTGAGCAGAAATGGAGCATAAAAAGCAGAAGAGAGCTCTGATCAATTATTGGCCCTGCAGAACAGAAACTGCTTTGGCAGATCATCTGAAAAAAAGCCTCAGGAACCAAATAAATTTCCTTTTATTGGCAGTTGCTGATAAAGATTTCCAACACTGGCCTGGATGGAAGAGGATTTAAATGCATACTCACAATGAAAGCCCTGGGTCACCACCACGGTGTAATGATGACAATTTGGGAAGGCTGGTGTTATTTGTATGTTATTTATGTTTCTGTTCAAGAACTTTGCTATTAATTCTCACACAAACTTCAGTTAATAATCAATTCTTGCCACAATTATCAGTTATATTGGCTAATTAAGAAGTGGTGAGTGATTGGAATTCCAATATGGTGATGCAGGCACAGGCTGCAATCCTAAACAAATACTGAGTTACCGAACAAAAGATTATCTGAGCTTTAATATCAACTGGCAAAACTATTTCACTCTGGACCATTAGCTTCCAGCTCTATTATTACATACAAATGCCCAATTTCTGCTAATTCTTAACGCTAATTCCTTCAAATCATTATTTTGTATACTTTGTGTTAAGGCTTTTCACTTGTTTAAATTTGCATAATTACACCAATTGTCTTCTAAGCTTTGCTCTACTGAAATCATTCTAATTTGGGATTTAGCCCGTTTTTAAAGATTAAGCAACTTCTGTAAAGCAACATTTCTGGAGGTGGCATTTCCTAGACCTCCTGTAATTCATCTCAAGCACAGGGAGGCAGTTTGGAAGGAGCAGGAAAAGGCCAGAGTGGAACATCCATGTGCACAGCGCTCAGCAGAAGAGCCGTGAGCATAACCTACCCTGGCTGTAGGATAACCCTCCTTTTCTGCATGTCCTACCCCTGTGGCTGTGAGGAAGGAAATCCTGGATGCCCTCTCTGATGAGGAGGCAGCACATCTGTTCCTGTGTGGAAATCTTGGTGCTTTGGCCACCTCCCCTCAGAGGACACAGGACAGGACAGGGGCAGCTGTGGAGCTCTGCCTGAGGAGAGGATGGACAAACCCAAGGAGTTCTGGAGCTCTTGGAGCTCTGGAGGGACCAGACCCCAGACCACAAGCTCTCTGTGTGGGAAGGGTCCCCAGAGTCTTTGCCCTGACCTCCCACCCCAGCAGGGTCAGCTCTGGGCTCTTCCACCCCAGATCATTCCACAGCGGCAGCTCCAGCCCGGGGCTGTTCCCAGAGAACAGCAGCAGGAGCTCATCCCACTCCCCTGCCATGGCCTTATCTTCCCTTAATGCTCCTGTTAAGCCTTGATCATCCATCAGCCTCGCTGCTTCCCTGCCAAGCTTCCTGCCTCTGATGTGCTCACAACAGTTTTTCTGAGGAGCTTTTCCACATCCAGCAAGTGCTCGGAATCTGCTTGACTTGCCTTTCACTTTTCAACTGAGAGCTTGGATTTTTTTTCCAACCCCAACCCAAACCTAATAACACCTTTGTGTGTCAGTTTATATTTTCTTGCTGGCAGATCTTCATGAAAATGATTATGTTGTGCATATTTGGGTTGAGGAGTAAAAGGAGTTGTTGCCCTTAAAGCATCTGAGCCACCTACAAACATATTCCCCGCTTAGCTGCTCTTTTAATTTCCTTTTAATTATCTTCCTCGTTATCAAGCAGTTCCTCTGTAGGTGTATTGATATTTTTTTTTCCCCTCTCCTCCAAGATCCTCAGTGTTATGACTGTTCTGGACTGGCTTTTTCACACACTGGTTGTAGTTGGTGCAGAACCACAGAGCTCAGAAGGAACTGAACAATTATTCTTCCTCGTGCCAACAGTTTTATTGTCACCAAGTGTTTCTAGGAGGACGGACCTGGTTGTGGCACTGTCCACCAATTCCCAGGATTTTTATCAGTCCTGGGGCTGTTTTATCTGGAGAACTGATGTCCTGTATTTTGGCCATTACTTTCTTTCTCTCATTATTTTTTTATTTCTAACATTCTATAATCATTTCGGTCACTGGACTACCATGATCCTTGCGGGCCCCTTCCAACCCAGGATGTTTTGTGATTCATGGATTCTCTCCCCCGAGCTTCAGCCTCCTGCAGTTCATGTGAAAGTTCTCACAGGGCTGCATTTCATCCCCTTGTCCCCGAGTTTGTGACAAACATTTCACGTTCTTAATGACTCCCAGCCTGAGCTTCATCTGACTTTCCTCCAGCCAAAAAAATGTCCGTGGCTTCTCCTTCCAGGATGGTTTATGCTGAACTTTGTCCATATCTCCTGCCTTCCTTTCACTTCACCTTTTTATCTGCCTAATTATTAGTGCTGGGAGAGCAGAGCTCATCTCTGCTGTAGGTTATCTATATTTCAAAAGCTTCTCATCCCAATACCCACCAGCCCCCTGTTCTCTGCCTTCTGCCTCTGTCTGCCCTTTGAAGCATCTCAGCCGCTTTCATCTGCTGCCAATGCAACTTACTCCTTCCATACCTATGCTCTGAAATATGCTGCTGCACACACACAGATGAGATAATCTGCTGCTCATTAAAACCAGCCCTATCAAAGGACAATCAGCAGCTCCATCACGCAGGGCACGGTCCCCAAAGCTTCATGCGAAGGAGATATTAAGTTGTTCCTTCGAGAAAAAAAAAGGGTGAAGCGGTGTTTGGGTTCTGTGTATCTATAAAAACCCAAACCAAAGTCATACATTAAGTATGAAAACCCATCTTGGTGCCTAAAAATTCGTAGCTGTGTAAACAGCCATTTTCTTCACAATCACTACTAGAAATCAGTGTCATTTTCCCTTCATGCTGTAACACGTAGGGGTGTTAAACTGGGTTGGATTGGTGTCCTGACCACGTTTGCTCTGGTGATTTCTCCTTCATCAGAAGAGATGAAAAAGTGTTATTGCCCATTTCAGTGACCTGCCTCTTGCCAAAACATCTGCTGGATGCTTTAGGCTGCTGGAAAGAGACTGAAATGGGCCATATCCACACAAAGCTTATTTTATCTTATTTCAGGAGAAGGTCGAGAGGGGATTTATCTCTTTGCTGGCTGCCCAAGTCTACAGTGAGTAAATCCAAACAATGGCTTTTCACAGCCCAGACAAACCCTCCTGGGCACTGCTCCGCCTTCTCTCCATGTGTCCCACCACCTTTTTAAGCAACTTCACAGCAGCATCTAAAAGTAGCAGCCCAGATAAGTGTAATTCCAGTTATCTGGGACTCAGAGGCAATCATAAAACAAACCCAAAAAAGACTCCAACTCTTTTTTGCACACAAAACAGTCCTCAGTAATTTTTTTTTTCAAACAAAACATCAAATAAGTCTGTTCCTTCAGATGTTGAGGATGAATGGAGCTTGTCACGCTGCCAGGGTGGGAGTATCTTCTCCCCAAGCCTTTGCACAGGCACAACAAGGGGATTCACCCTCTGCAGCCACCTGGAAACAGCTCTGCTGTTTGTGATGTCCCAGCCTGGCTGATCAGAGGGTCTGTCCCTGCAGGGCCGTGGGATATCAGCCTTTCAAAGCCACGAGATTTGTCATCCATCCAGCTTCTCTTCAGCTTCAGGCACTGGCAATTTGTGTAGATGAGGGAGGAATAAAATCCCTCCAATGGGTTTCTGCAGTGGGGTAATTTTTTTTAAATGAGCGAAAGGCCGGGGGAGATCGATAACGGGTGGAGCTCAAGGAAGTGCTCCAAGGTACAGGGCAGGATGTGTCCCACACAGCCCCAGTGTCTGGGACCGTTCCCATATGGAAATATATATATATATATGAGCCAAATAATTTGTGCTTTCTGATTTTTAACAGGTGAAGGAATAAAAGAAAAATTCACATCCAGACGTTGGGCAGTGGAGCTGTGGCTGCCACATCCCTGGAAGTGTCCAAGGCCAGGGTGGAGCAACCTGGGATAAGGGAAACTGTCCCTGTCCATGGTAGGAGGAGGGACTGGATGAGCTTTAAGATCCCTTGGAACCCAAACCATTCTGTAACTCCATGAAAATTTTCTCCTAACTATTCTATCAAAAAATCACATTTCAAAAATGACATAAAATGGAAAAAAAAACTTAGTAACTTATTTTGTTTCTTTTTCAGTTTCCTCAGCTCTGAGGATGAGCTGCAGGAATTAACTCCCCGGTTCTGCCAGAAGTCTTTTCCTCACGATCACAAAATTATTTCTGTGTATAATGATGCAAATGATCCAATTTGCAAAAGGTCTGCTCTGATACAGAACATACATAAAATATACATGAGGCACTCTGAATAGTAACTGTGCAGTTAGAGAAGCACTGAGTATAATTATCATCCTGGATTACTTAAAATACAAATTGGCATCAGATTCCAGTAGCCAATACAAGTGTAATGACAATTTTGGTTAGACACAATGCATTTTTGCCTTTGAAAGGGAGATAACAAATAAATGTGAAATGCAAACGATGGTGGGATGAGGCACATCCTAATTTAAATATTATATGTGCAACTTCGGCTCTTGTCGCTTTTAGATTAAGAGACTGTTGTCTCTCCTATTGTTTTTGGGGAAGGAGATGAAGGGAAATAAAGAATTAATTTGTATTGATTTTGTTAGGTCTCTACTTTGAGATTTATTTGTATAAAATACCCTAGAACAGTTACAATCATTTCCATGATGAGCTGTTAAATAGAATCATGGAATGGGTTGGGTTGGGAGGAACCTTAAAGATCATTTTGTTCCACCCCCCACCATGGGCAGGGACACCTCCCACTGTCCCAGGCTGCTCCAACCTGCCCTTGGACACTCCCAGGGATCCAGGGGCAGCCACAGCTTCTCTTGGATGTATAAAACAAAAGCTGGAGAGTTTCTGTCAACTCAAAACACCACAAAGAACTCATGACTCTGAAAGGAGTCACAATTTCAATGAGAATCCGCCACACAGCTCAGCAGGGCTGCAGCAGTTGCACAGATCTGAAGCCATCAGGCTGATCTCAGTTTAGGAAAGTTCTGCCTCTCCCACCTCGCAGTAAAACACGAGGAATGGCAGCGTGTGACAATGGGAAGGACTTGAGATGGGAAGTGCAGGTGTTGGATTTCTGTCACGCAGCCACACGGGACTGTAGGAACTGAGGCTTTCTGGAGACATGGGACAAACCCCCCTGTTCACACCTTCGAAATTCCACACATCCCCCTTTGGACTGATGGACTCCTGGGGCTCTTGGCTCTTACCTGCCCACAGGTCACTCAGCAATCCCACGGGATCCCACTGGGAATGTGCAGTGGGATCTCCATGGGATTCCATGGGAATCCCCATGGAATTGGGGATCCAATTCCAGCTGCGCCTCCAAAACCCCGGACGTCTCCAACCAGAGTCACTCACACAACTAAACGTAAACTTAAACCTACACCAGGTTTATGTTCAGGGTCCACAGCAGCTCCAGGAGAGACACGACATTTTGGAAGAGTTAAATATGGCCCCACTGACAGGGCTGGGAGGTGACAATCAGCTCAGGAGGGAACATCCCTCAAAGGGTTTTGTCCCAGAAAGCAAATCCCCCCTTGGCACCAAGGGCCTGAAGATGTTTTAATTCTCCCTGTTCAGTTTAGGTTTGGGACAGCAAAGCAGGAGTTTAGTCCTTCCACACACAAACAGAACAATTCCGGGATGCAGGATGATCGCTTATTTGGGATTTCTGCTGTTGTTCTTTCTGCTTGTCCCCGTGTCTCAGCAACACTGAGACTCCAATGGGAAAAGGATGAAATTCATTACATGTCTTGTATAAATCATTGTTTTGCTCCCTGGCTGACTGTGCTAAAGGAATTAAAAATTAAAGGAGTGTGCTTTGGCAGCACCACACCCGGGTATCAACTAATTCTGAATAATATTTACATTATTTAAGAACGGGCCATTCCCTTGAACTGAAAATGGGAGTTTAGTGTTGAATTAGAGAGGAGTGGAAATAATTAATGCAGACATCCCAAAAGAAGGGGATGAAGGGCTAATCCTGCCACATTCACAATTAGAAAAATCTAAATCATTTTATGTAGCTGCCAAACGAGTTTCCTTCAGAGACTGGAAGAAATGCTGATTTTTTTTTTTCTGTCAGTTCTATGCTTTTAATTTGACTATAGATCCAAGCTTTGAGTGCTTAATATGAGGTGATCAGCAGCCTGGGATACAGGAAGGTGTCCCTGCCCGTGGCTGGTTGGAATGAAGGTCCCCCCAACCCAAACAATTCTGGGATTCCATAAATCCAGTGGGAGGTGTCCCCGCCCATGGCAGGGATGGAATGCGATGAGCTTTAAGGTTCTTTCCAACCCAAACCACTCCAGGTGATTCTATAATTGACCTGTTACATATTTTGTGTTTAAAGAAAAGAGAGAAAAAAATAGAAAATGGAAAGAAAATCTTTCCTTCTGCAGGAAACGGAGATTGTTCTGATTGGGCAGGTAACTCCAATTGCCAACCTGTTTTATCTTGAGAATAAAACCCAGTTTGATCCACCACAAAGAGACAGTGTTTTGTTCTCTGCCATCCTCCTAAGTCACCCTCAGACTCTCAGGTTTACACCCACAACCTGATGACACTGTGCCAGGTGGGAGCCCAGGGACACTCCGGGGACGAAGCCAAAGCCGAGGTCGTGCTTTGCACAGGGCAAGGGATCGCCTGGGATGAAGCATCAAACCCCACAACCAAGTGGGACATTATTCACCCAGAAACACGAAATGCAGACTGATCCCATCTGGCACTGGAGTGAGCACACGCTGCAGCTGGGGAACACGGGGAGGGAGCCAATTGTCATCACCTGAGCTGCCAACTGCCAGAGAAACCCAGGGCTGACATTGGTGCACCACCAGAAAGGGAAAACATAACAAGAAATCTCTGAGGAAAGCCTAAAACAGGAAATTAAGAATCCCCCCCCACCACCACCCTTTAACTCCACTGGGGTGTTGCAAAGGAGGGAAGGCAAGACTCAGCACATTAAACTCTTTCATAAAGGAGCACATGGCGTGAGGAATAAATACAAGTCTTGTGTTGGTAACAGGATCTGTAACCCAAAGGCTCACCATACAATCATTCAGGTGCTGCAGCTGCAGTTTGCCTTTAAAAAAAATTAAATTACTCACTACAGGGGTGCAGGGTTTCAGATTCTCCTGCCATCCCTGGGCTGCTTTGACTGGTTGTTGGAACCAGAGAGAGAAACACCTGTTGCCTGAGGAAATACAAGCCAGTTCTTCACACAAGGACATTCCTGAAAAAAGCAGTAAAGAAGAAAAAAGGTAAATGAAAAATGAGAACTAAGAAATGAATGTGGGAGCTCAGGGCTTGTTGACAGGCTGGCTAAAAAAAAAAAGAGGGGGGGGGAGTAAACACCACATTGTGTTTTGTGTAAATGTGGAAACTAAGGCAAACATGGGAAATGATCACGTTTTGATACCATAAAACTCACCAGCAGAAAGGAGAAAGGAGATTGCTAAAAGATACATTTTTTAAAATGCTATTTATGTTTCTGCCCATCTAAAATGATCCCCCTTGATTTATTGGCGCAGAATATATTGCTGCAGCAGCTGAAGGGATGATAATAGCCCAGGAAAAATGTTGATGCTGTTATTTGGTGATGGATTGAAGCACTGCTGAGGCAGCGAGGGGATTTATCAACGTGCCTCTGAACTCTGCAAATGATGCTTCTGGATGTCTGTGAAGAAACTGAAGTGGAGGAGAACTGCCAGTGCCTCCCAGTGCTGGGATGCATGAGGACTCCTTTGGAGTGTTGTTTTAATTAGGGATGATTAATCACAGTAATGATCCACATGCTGCTACGTGGAGTGGGGCTGGTCACCACAACCAGTCTGGCCCCAAACACCAAATATTCCCAACATTCCAGACTTTCATTTACCAGCCAATTCCCATTAGTGTGAGATTTTTCTAGTTATTTATTCTCCCCAATTACTTGATCTCCTAAAATATTTGGCACCTTTGTATCTCCTAAAGGAATACTCCTCGATCTGCACAGCTGTTTATTTTCTGTCTTAAATGCCACATAAAGAAGCAAAAATATTCACACAAATGAGTAAGGAAAGACTTCTATTAAAGGAAGACCATTGTCCTGCCAGCACATGAGGTGGGATTTATTGTTTTACCCAGTACCCATAGAAATTTCACACAATTATGAAGCTCTTTACTAGAGGTCCAGAAATGACAAAACAATGACAAAACAAGAGAAAAGTAAAAAAACTGCAGCGGTGTGACAATCCTTGAGGACTCAGAAGCCGAGGCACTTGTCAATCTGCATTTCTGAAATGTTTTGCCCTTTCTCCTCAATTATAGAGCGAGGATTGAAACTCCAGAGCCCGTGTCTCTGCTGGTGCTGCTCACTCCACTGAGCACCAGGGTGGAGGGAGGGACAATTCCCAGCTCCCGCACTCACGTCACAACATGTGAATCTCAGCTTTTGTTTTTATTGACACTGGCAGACAAAGGGATAAAAATAATCACCAGAAGTGTTAGAACAAGACAACAAACCCAAGATTCCCCGAAATTTTATAATTGTGGGCAGACCCTTCAGATGGATGGTTGAGCTGACAACAGATGAATGTTGCATTTCGATACACAGAGACTCTTTGCATGTTGCCAAACTTCACAGCAGAGCTGATTAAAACAAATTAATGAGGCAACTCAACTTGTAACTGCTCCTGGGGTGCTCTGTTTGAAACCCCTGCGTTCCAGGAAGACAAGGAGGAGCATCAGGGTGTTTTCTGGGAGCCACGAGAGCCCCAGCACTGACCTGTGCCAATGACTCTACACAGAAGGCAGAGAAACCTTTGCAAACAAGCTCAGCTCCCAGGAGCAACAGGCAGGAATTGCTCCTTCCTCAGCTGGGGTGCAGGAGCAAAGCTGATCCAGCAGATCTGTGGTGCTGAAGCATCCCAGTCCTCTTCCCTCCCTTCCTTGCAGCCTCCTGGACAGGTCCCAGGAACCAGGTCAATGCATGAACCAGTGCAGAGCTGGAGAGGAAAGGCTTCTCTGCCAGGTTAAAGGCACAAGGGAAGGATCTGACAGTGGGTGGATGAGGGAAGGTAGAGAGGAAGAAGAAACCAGGACCTTTTCCTCCTGCGGGGACAAGCTGCAGGATTCACATTCCTTTAGCCCGGGCAGAGCACGGGACTGACCTGACCTGTTCTGACACTGCTCATCCAAGCCTTTCCTCTTTGGAACAGCGCAGGTGTCTCTAAACAGCGCTCAGTGCACAGGAAAGACAAATCAACTAATGAGAAGAATTCACCTGACCCATCTACACCCACCCCACGTCTGGAACAAAATGACCTTTAAGGTCCCTTCTGCCCCAAACCAGCCTGTGGTTCTGCGGTTCTGTGACTCCTGGATGTGTAACTCAGCTCAGCAGACAGACAAATATATTTCCCCTCCTTCAAAGGAGCAATCTTTACAGTACCAGTAGTTTTTAAGCAATGACAAATGGATTAGCAGAATGAACAGCAGAAAGCCCCAAGATGGATTTTCTGGGACGGAGAGGAGAACAGGAGAATCAGCAGAAATTATTCTCTAGCTCAACTCCAACTTTACATTCAGGCAACTGAGACAGAGCAATCTGTAGGAACAGGGGAAGGCAGCGCCGAGCTCTGTCTGTCACACCCCAGGAGGATGGCAAACAACCCGCTCCATGATTTTGTGCTCCCCAAATGTTTGTTCTTCCATTAGCCAAAGGGATTCCAAAAATCATTCCAGCCTGGCACACAACGTTCTGTCGGGTCACATCGTGCTGCTCTGGAGCACGTTGGATGGGACATGAGGGGACAAGTGACAGGACACAACACAACCACAGGACACACGTGGCATTCCAGAGATCCAGCTCTGCTTCCTGGTCCCCCCAGGATTGTCACCTCACCTGCACCTCAAAGCACCGGTGACCAGAAAGTGCTGGGAGGGGGGTTGGTGCCCCCAGACTGTCAGAACACCCTGTTCACTCCCAGCACCTAAAGCCCCTGGTGAGAAAGGCAAACCCAGGCTGGTGTCCCCAAAATAAAAACCCTCTTTGCAGGCTTGAGCTGCTCCAGAGTTACTCCGAGATTTTCCTAGGCACTGATAGCAATCTTTTGCTTCTATTTTAGAAAAATCAAATGAAAATAACGCTGACTTAATTTGAAAGGAAAAGCAGCCATTTACATATTACCTGCCAGTCAGGAAGTGGCTGGTTTGGGTTTTTACTGCAGGGAGCTGAGAGCCCCGAGGACAAATAAACAAATAACACAAGGAAAGAGGGGGAGATGAAACACCCGGGGTTTGCTGTATATACATACAAATTATTCAAAGGAGGCGCCATGGGAGAGCTGTGCCTTGGAGTTGGGCAGCACAATTAACGCTGATGACTGGCACCCCAATTAGTGCAGCGGGGTTACCCAGGGCGGGCACCAGGAGCCTCCCTGCTCCCATCTCTGCATCCTCCCGGAGGCATCTGCGCTCCCTCCCCGAGCCAAAAATGCCTTGGCATTCCCCTGCAAATCGATGGCAAGGAAAGGCTGCGAGAGAGGAGCCGAGGGGGCGGAAGGAACCTGAGGTGAAGAGGAGGAGATGAAAGAAAAGTGGGGTCGAAGCACGGCTCAGATAAGAAAAAGTCCAGGAAAACCCAAAAGAGGCTTTGCAGGTGTCTCTCCCACTGGCAGAAATGTCCCTGCTGGCTTCCGCCTGGAGATTCTTTTGTTGGTTCATTATAAGGTTTGGGATTTTTATTGTTGATTTGGTTTTGGGCAGCAGAGAGAGAAGACAGCACTTTTTAAGATATCCCTGAAGAAAAGGGGGATCTGTGGGCTCAGTTTCAAGGGGGATAGAAATAGGCACCCCCTGTATCTGCCTCTTCCAGAATGCCCACAAGGATCATCGAAGTCCAGCTCCACCCCTAACAAATCTAGGGTTTTGTCTCTAGGGCCTGGCTCCCTAATGCTATTTAGGTCCCTTACAGACCACTTTATCTGCAAAGTAATGGTATTTCGTTCTTTGAAAGTGTTTTAGCGCTGAAAAAATGTTGCATTTCTGAATGCACTGAAGCCTCATTTCTAGATTTCATGCCGAGAAGTGAGAAGCTTTTTGCCATCTGGAGGTCAAACATTAACAACAGACTTGCATGAGAATTAAGAAGTTAAGCCTTGATACACTTGAGGGTGAAGCATATAGGATTTTTTAAGGATCTGCCCTGATTTCTTTGGGATGTGGAATTTCAGACTGCTCAGGCAGAACGTTAATGATGGAATATTAGAATCCCTGAATGGGTTGGGTTGGAAGGGACCTTAAAGCCCATCTCATTCCAACCCCAGGGACACCTCCCACTGTCCCAGGCTGCTCCAACCTGCCCTGGGACACTGCCAGGGATCCAGGGGCAGCCACAGCTTCTCTGGGAATTCCATCCCAGCCCCTCCCCACCCTCCCAGCCAGGAATTCCTGCCCCATCTCCCATCTCTCCCTGTCCTCTGGAGTCCTGTCCCTGCCCCCTGTGTCCTGCCAATATGAGGCCTCTATATAGAAGAAAATATTACTGCCTGGAACAGCAATTTCACTGGAAAAAGGAAATATATTTACTGTTGAACAAGGTAATTCATTTAAGTAAACTCATTAAGTAAATAGCATAAACTCCAGATTTTTGTATAATTCAAATTTGAGAACATTAAAAGCCTCAAGCAAATTCAAAATAATTGTTGGAAATCTCCCCCTCCCTCCCCTCCCTGACAACTCCAAATTCCAGTTGAAAAGTCGTGCGATTTTCCTGACCGATTTTCCCCGGCTAGGAAGTTCTGGATCATCCCTTCCCAACCCAGGTTGTGTCTTTTCCCTGCTGCACCGTGGCAGAGCCCAGGGAGGCACCGTGCCCTCCGTGCCAGGGCTCCCAAGGGGTTAAAGCAACGCGGCTGAACTTGTCAAGATATTGTCGCCTGGTCTGGTGAAGTTGTTTGTTGTGTGGTGGGTGCTGCAGGGGATCAGTCGCTCCCGAGGACAGGATGTCCAGCAGTCCCACACTCACACAGTGACTGGCACTGTCAGTAAATCAGTTTGTCAAGGATTTTCATTCCGCAGGAAGGCGGAGGGAATTGTGCGGCTGTTTGAAAGGAACTGGAGCATTTTGTGTTTCTGGGCTGCTGAGCCCACAATAAAATGGTCAATTAGAGCTTGTTAATACCACTGTTAATGCATCAAATGCAGTTAATGCCACTCAGGAGCAGTTTGGACATGACTTGCTTTACTCTGGGTGGTTTCATGGCCCAGCAGAGCCTCAGTTTCAAGTGGAACAGTGGGATCATTCCTGTTCTGGGATGGGAAGTGAAATGGGTTTCCACATCCTGGGGAAGGCTGGGAGAATTGGGATTGTTCAACCTGGACAGGGATCCAGGGAGAGCTTGGAACCCCTTGCAGAGCCTAAAGGGGCTCCAGGAGAGCTGGAGAGGGACTGGGGACAAGGGCTGGAGGGACAGGGCATAAGTCTTTGGCTACCTGTCTTTAGACAGCAGTGAGGAAACCTTCCTAGATCTGCCTCTAGGCAAAGAGGGACAGGAGGAATATTAGATCAAAAATCAGCTTAACATGTCGAAGCCGGTGCTGTGGTTAATGCTGCAGAGTGGCAGTGGTTCAAACTGTGTTAGGAGAGAGATTCCAACCCACTTTGAAATCTTTCAGTGAGAGCCTTTGGGTTTAGCCCATAAACACTCCAGATGACAACCCACAGACAAGCCAGAAGATTAGGGAAACAGAAGTAGGATAATTATTTGGGATAGACACCAAAGCTCTGCAAGAATTGAGTAAACTTATGGTTAGTTCATGTGGATGTGGCCTCCTTCCCTTGTTCTGGTTTTCCCCAAACTTGGGCACGGGAAACACTTTCAGAAATAATTTTAACCAGCAAGTTACTGCAAACCAGGCACAGAAAAAGAAAAGCAAAAGAAAAAACACAGGGGGGGCCACAGAGGTGGGTATGGGGAGGAATAATTAGAAGCATTTCAATTAAATACACATAGTCAAGCCAAGCAATACCTATGGGCAATAGATCTGTCAACACACACAGGAGGGATGTAAACAGAAAGAATGGAAAGATTTAGTGCAACTCACTGGGCATAGCTGGGAGTGATGTGATTAAATGAACAAAGATAATTCAGGTTGAATCTGAGGAACAACTTCCTGACAGAGAAATGTTTCAGCTTCAAACAATCTCCCAGGTAAGCAGTTAATCCCCACTCTGTAAAACATGACTGGGCAAGAGCCCTCGTCCTGTGCAAAAGGATGGATTGGAGAATGAAGCAAGCCTTTCATTTTTGTAGTGCCTGGGAATCTACTGCCCCAGTAGGGACGAGAAAACTGAGAGAAACAGAGAGAGAGGGGAGGTAGATCCATCCTAAAGTCACAGTGAACCAGATTTCATGGAGCAAATAGTTCAATACAGAAGAAGGAAAAATTGATGCCAGGGAGAGGGGGTGAAAGTCCTGGGTGGGAGCTCAGCCTAATCCTGGCAATTTGTTATCAGAGAAACATGGAATCATTTAGGTTGGAAAAGTCCTCTGAGATCATAAAGTCCAACCATTCCCCAGCGCTGCCAAGGCCACCACGAACTCATGTCTCCAAGTGTCACATCCACATTTTTCTTGAACAACTCCAGGGATGTTCCCCCCCACCTCTTCCCTGGGCAGCCTGTGCCACTGCCTGGCCACCCTCTGAGCTAAGGAACTTTTCCCAACCTCTAATCCAAACCTCCCCTGGCACAACTTGAGGCCATTTCCTCTCATCCTGAGGACATTCTCTTCCTCAGGGTTCCCAAGTGCCTGTGCTGAGCCCATGGCTGCACATCTCTCCCTGGATCACGCTCTGCTGGACGCTGGTGTTTCACATACTTTGCTCTTCAAGTGTCCCCCAAACACAGCTCAGTGTGCACCACACACCTCTCCAGAGTCAATCCAGCTGCGAGGTGGGGAGCCTTTGTCCTGCCCTGCTCCCCTCCCCATTCCCAACACACTCCCCCTCATAGCCAAAAAAAAAAGGGGATGAGACCAGCTAAGCCTCATTATCCTGCTACACAAATTAAATCAACCAAGGAGAGGCAAACTTAAGAGCTTTGCCCAAGGTTACAATCATATTCAGAGGCAAAGCCAAGACTAGATCTGGAATCCTGCTTTCTCCTGTAATGTTTAGACTGCAGCTCCTGCAGCAAATGCTTTCACACTTTATAGTGTTTACTAACTTCATAATGTGTGCTCACATACTGCTCTGCCTGGAGGAGCTGCACGAATTTAATCAATGGAGAATAAATGTGGAACTGGGCAAGGAAGAGCTGAGGAGATGGTCGGACAAGTGCTGTCGTTTCAGGGGAAGGCCAAGAGTTCTGGTGTTGCTTTAAGGGGGTGAAAAAAACCCACAGGGATTGTTCATGCTTCACTTGGAAGGTCCTGGAAGTGCAAAGCACCATCCATCATCTTTATGGTGCATCACATCACCTGAGGCATGAAGTAATCATCTAAAAATGCTCTGCCTGACGTGACCATCCTCACAATCAATAGCCTTCACCAGGGGAGAAGATGAAGGAAAATCTTTTATTCCATCGATGGCTTGTTTTTGTACAAAGAGGTCCATTATCAGAAAGGCACAAATGAGAACTTACCTGACGTGGATTGAAAAGTGCTCGTTTTAGAAATAAAAGTGCATGGCTCAATAAATCTGTAAATCATTGCCCAGAACCTCGATTGGCTCTGGATTAGCTCTTGGAATATAAAAGAGCTGGTTTCAAAAATCAGCCCTCTCTGAATGCACGTGGTGCTTGCCAGGTTCGTATTTATAGACAGGCATTCAAAAAACATCCAGAAAAGGGAAAACTGGTGCTGCATTCCTGCACTACAAACCCAGGGATCTCAAGTGCCAGCTCCTGCCCACTTGGAGATGATTCCAGCCAACACAACTGGGGAGGACAGGGAGCTGCACAGGCTGGAACAGCGACTAATGCTGAAGCTTAAAGGGTTTGTGTCTTTAACTCAGCTCACACAAGCCACAAGGTGTTTCTCAAATGGAGCCTCAGAAACAGATGGTTTTGAAGGACACAAAGCATCACTTTAAAGACCTGCTCAGTGCAGGGAACATCACCTGCAAACATCCAGCCTTCCTCAGGTTCATCACTGAATCGCCACAGGCTGGGGCTTGAGGAGAAAAATGAAGTATTTTGAAATATATAAAGAAAAATATTCTCCATGTAGAACTAACACACTCGCCTTTCAGGCCCCACACGTGAGCTGAAACTACTAAAGGACTAATGTCTCTTCTATCTGAATTATATGTGATATATTCTGTATGTTAGGTCATATTTATGTATATGTCTGTGGAGGTGGATGTGTGGGCGCTGATTTTTTAGGGGAGGGGCTTTCCCTGCTGCACTTTGAGAAACAATGAAGGCAGGGGAGGAGACAAGATGGGATGGAAATGTGCTACAGGACCCTACAGACTGTGGAAACATGGGTTGGGGGTGGGACGGGAGGCTCTGGGAACTCTCTCACCTATTTGTGGTTTGTAAAGGGAAGAGTCACTTAATCATAGAATCGTAGAACCCTGGGGTATTCTGAGTGGGATCATCCAGTCCCACCCCAGGCCCTGCACAGACACCCCAACAATCCCCCCCTGTCCCCAGAGGATCATCCCAACCCTCCTGGAGCTCTGGTAGCCTTGGGAAGTGCCCATTCCCTGGGGAGCCTGGGCAGTGCCCAACCACCCTCTGGGGGAAGAACCTTTCCCTGAGATTCGACCTGAACTGGAGGATTTTGCACAATTAACTGGGAACAGGACATTTCTCAGCGACAATTCCATGTGAACAAGAGCAAAGCTCTTCAGGGCCAACGGTTGTGAGTGAAAAGGGCGAGAGATGAAAACCTGCTCCTTTGGCAGGACTGACTCTCCAGAACTGAAATTATCAGGAGGTGATAATGGGAAATTCCAAGTCTCATCCCATCTGGAAATGGATCCAAGCTGCATAAAACCCCAGAAAACCCCAGAATGGTTTTGGGAGACATTAAAGCTCATCCCATTCCACCCTGGCCATGGGCACAGACACCTTCTACCATCCCAGGTTGTTCCAAGCTCCAAACTAGCCTTGGAACCCTGTGAACATCCCAGGATGGTGTTTCCCTCCTGTGACTCCGCCACATGTGATCAGCCTCCCTCTCTCTCTCTTTCTCTCTCCTTCTCTTTTCACTCTTGCAAAATCCTCCCAGCTCGGATTGCAGCCGTTGGAGCCAACACGTCTGGCTGGAGCTGCTCTGTCATTCATGGGCTTATTATGCAAATAAAACATAGACAAGCTGTAAGTTCCAATTGAATCCAAACACCCCGGAGCATCCAATAAATGGAGACGGCTCAGAAACACAGCTCCACGGGTGACACACATTTGTCATCCAGCTGAGAAATCTGAGATAGGAAAGACGAATAAGAGCGAATTTACAAATGTCAAGAAGCTCCAGGATCCTTTGCCCCATTTCTGTTGCTCCCGGGGAAGAGTTGAGACCCAGGAATAAAAAAAAAACAAATTGAAAAAAAGCCCCTCATGGAATGGCAGGTTGTGTTTGCTCTTCTTTCTCTCCCTGAAAGTTGATCTGGGGAACAACAGGCTTCACTTGGGAGTTATTGGTTTTGCAAATATTTCTTAGATTCCTAAATCCGAGATGAACTTCAACAGAACCCTTCCAAACTACACTTCAGCTGCTTTACAAACAGAAACAAAATAATAATTAAAAACAAAGATAAAAGTTAAATATTAAATTTTTCTTAATGTTTTGAAAGTATGATTATTATTAGATCATGGACTGAGACTATGTAAGAATAACGAATAATTTAAATAATGCATTGTGCTGATCACAAGTTAAACGGGAAAGAACGAGCCACAAAATATCAATTAATGTTAATGGACAATGGAAGAGATTCTAATTAATATTCTTAGTTTAGCAATAGCCTGTTGTTAATATTGGCCATTCTAACAAGGAAAACACCAGTTTCTAATTGGTACTGAGGCCACAAGGCTTGAAAACAATTAAAGACACTGATTAAGCACATCAAGATTCCTACAGAATCAGAAAATTCAGGCTGAATTCCTGGATCTATTTGCCCTCTCTCCAGCATTTCTATTGTCACAACAAGGGTGAAATGAATATTTAGAAACCCAGTGAAACCATTTAAGGATTGAAATGCAGCCTTTTCATATTGGAACACGTTCCAAAATCACTGGGATGTGTCACTAGTCCAGACCGGTCCCCAAACACCGATCGTCAGTCAGATGCGATTCCAAAGCGGTTGTGGAAAACCAGGAGGCTTTGGAGTGGGTGAGGATGTGGTGCTGAGAAGTGATGGGGACGATGTCTGCCGTGAAATGAGTGTTTACAGAGGCCTCCAATGGCTTTGGGATCAAAATCAGTGGATCTATGGATGGAACATTGGTGCCTCATACAGAGACTCAGGATCAGCGATGAGCGAGCCAGGACTAACCTGGGAGTATTGAAAGATTTCCCGGGAATTCAGGGATTTCTCTGTTATCAGGATATGTTCCTGTGGTGTTAGGATCTGGGAGTATCCCCAGCCCCCCGGATCCCGGGACACTGGGGTTCCTCACCTCCCTTGTGCTCCCACAAAGATCAAAGTGCCTCACTAAGGAACTCATATCTCTTAATTTGTTCCTGCTGATCAGAAGAAGGTTATAAATTACTCAAAACATTAGGAATTACAAGGTCCAGCTCCTCAGCTGCTCCCATAAATCAGCAGAGCTCCAAGTGCTTTAGTCCCCCCGGATCAGTTTACACCAGATGATGGCAGGGCTTTGTCTCCCTCTCCTTCAGGCTCTTCCACTGGAAAAATTCCCAGGGCACCAATTAGCTGAGGGAATTTTTTGCCACATTTGTTGTCGGTGTACACTGTCACAATTCCCAAGTTGTCCTTCCTGCTGCTTCCTAACGACTACAGGCTGAGGGCTGTAATGTAAACACAGAGGCGAGATAAATCAGATTAGGAGATTATTTGCTGTCTCCAGTGGTTTTAGCACTGGAACAAGCCCGTTGAGATCCCCTCAGCAGGGCTGGTGTGCATTTCACTGGCAGCAGTGACCTCACAACAGGTGCTGCTCTCTAGCATTCCTCAGAACGAATACCCATAATAATCATTTCAAAACAACACTTCTTTTTTTTTTTTTTTTCCCCAAGCATATTCCCCCACGTCACGAGGCAGGAAGGGAAGTGTCTTGCACTTACTTTTACTGGAAAAGCACGATGGACTGGTCCTGGCATCACTTTGTTTTGCAAAGCCTCAGCTTAGAGATAATTACAGTGACAAGGAGAGTTACCATCCCTTGGACGGGCACCGGAGCAGTGCCAGGGAATTCAGGGATGCCTGCACTCAGCCAAGAGATTGTTATGGGATACAGAGCAGCGTGCGCCTGCTCCCAGGGCAGGGCATAACCACCTCCAGGGACTCACGAGATCCCCACAGGTGTCAGAACTGGGAATTCCTTCAGAATGTTTCTTTGGAAGTGACCCAGGCATGAGATGAAAGGGATTCAAGCTGTGCAAGGGGAGGTTTAGGTTGGATGTTAGGGAAAAAATTCTTCATGGAAAGGGTGGGCAGGCATTGGCACAGCTGCTCAGGGCAGTGGTGGAGTCCCCATATTCCTGGAGGGATTTAAAGCCCTGTGGATGTGGCACTTGGGGACATGGGTCAGCGGTGGCCTTGGCAGTGCTGGTTGGACTCAGCGACCTTTTCCAACCAAACCAATTCTATGATTAGTTAACAGTGCAAGGACCCCAGAGGGTGTTGCATCCTCTGGCAGCACCAGAAGGATCCTTCTCCCTCTCCCCCTCATCCACTGCTCTTTTCCTTCTATGTAACCAACACCTCCAGCATTGACTTGGGACCTTCTGTCCCCCGAGCACAAAAAGTGTCTCACAGCTCCTCTCTTACTCTTGCCTCCTCCCCATGAGCCAGAAGCTTTCCATGGCAGGGAACATTTATTACTCTGTGTTTTCACAGACCCCAGCAGGCAGGGGCCTCCTCCTGTAGGTCCTTGTAACAAAAGGAACATTTAAGAAACCGTGACATCATTAGGCCTCAGCTCAGTGAGGGTTCGATGGGACATGGCTCCATGCTGTCAGCATTTGGTTCATTATATCCACAGAACGTTAAATAACATCCTTGCAGCAAAAAATGGACCCAAAAGTTCAAGACAAAGGTGGAAAATGCTGAATGAAAATCTTTAAAAATGTGGGGTTTGAAAATCTTTTGATTTCACCATCGTCTCATTCCATGGGCCCAGAGCATCTCCCAAACAGCCGGCGAATTTTGGCTTCCTGAGATCCTTCAAAACCTGAATTTCACTGGATCACAAATGGGCTCCTTGAAGGATTCTGCTGTTGTGTAGAGGACAGCCCTGAGCCTTTAGGCTTTCTGTCTAATTTATATTATTTTTTTTCCCCAGGAATGCTGACTTCCATGAATATTAAACCACATTTCCCAAAAGCAGCTCTTTATTGAGCCTGTTTGCCCGTTATTACAAGAAAAATAGAAAGCTTGTATTTTCCTTCGCTGGCTGAAGATGCTTCACAAGTAATCTAAGCCTCTACTTTCATGTTTGTTCAATAAGTATTTCAAGATGCTGCTATTTTGATAATGTGCTGACTGATCCATAATTCACGGCAAGGCAAAGTTTAATAATATCTCCCAACTCCGAGAGAAAATGAGCTCTCCATCCTGACACGCTAAATCTTGCTCTGGAGCAAAACTGTTTCTCATTTGTTTTGTAAAACGATCCAGGAGTTTTATTGCTCAACGTAACGTGTTGGTTTCTCACACCGACATCTTAAACAAATAAATCACTTAATCCCCGGACAGGGACAAACGTCCCTCCGAGGTGTGAGGCGGGGAATGATGATCCCTCGTGGAGAAGGTCTCTGCCAATCATACAGGGAACACCATCCCTTCCCTTGAATCCCTTCAGCAATTCATTTTCCCATCAGGAAGGGTTTTGACAAGGAGGCCTGACCTCACTTCCACGAGGAAAGGACAGGGGTCACAATTGACAATGTGATTTCCTGGGTTTCTTGGAGACTCAGCACTCAGCAGGGATTTGTCTTTCACCTCCAGCTGTGGTTCTTAAAGCTGTTGGAAATTTCCAGAGAATCCAGGGATGGTTTGGGTTGGAAGGGATGTTAAAGCTCATCTCATTCCACGCCCTGCCATGGGCAAGGACACCTTCCACTGCACCAAGTTGCTCCAAGCCCTGTCCGACCTGGCCTTGGACACTTCCAGGGGTGGAGAATCCACATCAATTTTTGTTCACTGAAGAAAGGCAGAAGTGATTTATCTGCCTTTAAACACCCTAATTAAACATCTGACGAGCTGCTCCCTCTCTGCTATTACTTCTATTTCTGGGATTTTCAGAGCTCCTTCTGGATTTTTCCCCAGTGTGGCAGGAAGGTATCACTCTCCACATTCAAAAGGCAAAAAGCAGAAATTTGTGAAATTTTGTCACTTCCACAAAGTCATTTGACAGTCAAGGCTCAGTTTTTGCCGAGTACAACCAGAGCTCAGGGGGATTTCCGAAGGGAAGCTCCCTTCTTCCCAACCATCTTCTTTCTCCTCCTGGAGACTCAATAACCATCACCAGGACGAGGGAATTTTGCAGGAGACTTAAACTCGTTTCAGCATCTGATGCTCTTCCACAAGAGGAGGAAAATTCCCTCAGGGAAAAGGTGATGGCTCAGGGGAAAGGTGAGGCTCCTCACACAGATCCTGGTGACGAGGATCCCTGGGAAAGGCAGCACAGGGAAGAGGAAGGTGTTGCATACAAAGAATTTCCTCTGGGGAGATTTATTTTGCAATACGTGTTTGTAAAAATAAAGTACATTTGCTTGGAAGGTGAAGGTGGGGGAAGGAGTGAAGAAATAAACCTGGAGTCTCACTGCTTTCCTTGTTGCTGCCCATAATTCACCTGAAGGGAGTGGGATGTCTTGCATTTACCCTCAGATTAAATATTTTCATTTGTGGGCAGTGAAATAAATCAGAACGGCGTTTACCTGCTGCTACAGCACTTTTCTCCTGATTCCAATTGCCTCCTCTCCGATTCTCCAACTGGGTCTTTATCAATCTCATTCTCACAGAGCTTAAACGAAACAGGATTTGGACAACTCCACAGCAAAGATCTCTTCCTTCACCTGTTCCATGCAGAGTGCTTTACCTTTCCAATAGTCCTACATCATTTTGGGGGCTACAAACCCAAGGTCAACACACTGCAGTGGGTTTGCAGCCAGTGCAGATGCTGCAGTCAATGGAAGTGTGGAAATCTGGACTGGATATTAAGAAAAATTTCTTGGCTGGAAGGGCAGTCAAGCATTGGAACAGGCTGCCCAGGGAAGTGTTGGAATCACAGTCCCTGGAGGGATGCAACATATTCAGATGTGGCACTTGGGGTGGCCTTGGCAGTGCTGGGGAATGGTTGGGCTCAATGATCTTGGAGGGTTTTTCCAACCCTAATTCACACAAGCAAAAAATCATTTTTTTCCCCATTTTCGACTCATGGCATGTAATGGATCTTCTGTAAACCCCCAGCTGTTCAACCATGACCTAAACATTACAGTCTCCAGCACTCCTCAGCCTTCAAAACCATTTGCGTGGTGCCAATCCCCCCCCAGCTGTACATTGTGAGCGAGCAAGATGTGACAAATTACATCAAAATGCCAAACATATTGAAAAATGCTAAACAAAAAATCTGGGGCTTCCGCCTCTCCGCATCTATCACTGCCAACAACTACAACCTGATCTGTAGCACCCGAAAAATTACAACCAGGAGAGAGAAAAAACAACAAAACCTGCCTTGAATGAGTGAGACCCGCTCTCGCTCTGCTGCCTCACAAATAAAGCACATTAAAAATGTAAGTGGGACTAAGCATAAGGACAGGGTTAGGAGGGAAACAAATGGTGACTGAGACTTCAATGATTCATAGAACGAATATTTCAGTGTCACAGCTCAATGAAATCTGGTTTTCCAGCCATTCCAGTGATCGCCTGCACTAAACAAACCAGGTTTTTTACCCCAAACTGTAGGAAATTCCCTAATTCTCCTGCTAGAGAGAGGACCTGTGTAGGGCAGGGAGGAGCAGGAGAGCCCTGAGTGCCCTCAGCAGACTGTGCTCCGTTGGCAGTGTTGTGTGGGATAAATCTCTCCTCTTCAGAGCTCTCCCTCTGCTTCCTGTGCTTCTCTTATGCAACGAGCACTAAAATAAGAGTTTGCTTGCCCTTTCCCAGCTGTCTCCTCCCAGAGACACTGAACTATTGGGTAACACCATGAACCTCATTAAAAGCAAAAAGGCAGAGAGGGGGAAGGTTGTTTTTGCCCCTGTGAGGGGATCAGAGCGGGGTGTGCCCCGGCGGGTGCTGCTCACCTGATCCCCGGCGCTCCGTCTGCCGGCACAGATGGACGGAGCCGGCGGAGATGGAGCTGCTGCTGCACAGCCAACAACGAATAAAAACCCCAGGGACAGGATGTACAGGCATGGGAAGAACCCAAGGCGTTCATTGGAAAGCTAAAATGGTTGGGATGGAAAATCAGAACCCTTGGCCAACATCTGACCACCTCCTCACTTGTGTGACATCCCTGGGGGTGCCTGGGGAAAAGAAGGACCAGGGAGACCTTAGAGCCCCTTCTAGAGTCAAAGGGGCTCCAGGAGAGATGGAGAGGGACTTTGGAAAAGGACTTGGAGGGACAGGACACAGGGAATGGCTTCCCAGTGCCAGAGGGCAGGGAGAGATGGGAGATTGGGCAGGAATTCCTGGCCCAGGTTGGGCAGAGAAGCTGTGGCTGCCCCTGGATCCCTGGCAGTGTCCAAGGGCAGGTTGGAGCAGCCTGGGACAGTGGGAGGTGTCCCTGGGGTTGGAAGGAGTGGCACTGGATGGGGTTTCAGTCCCTCCCAACCCAAGTCATCCTGGAATTCTGGGATCCTCTGTTACTTCTTCTATTTTCATTCAACTGCAATGCACACACAGGACCTTGTGCCTCCTCCCTGTATTCCTGGGAACAGGTAGGAATCTCTGCATCCCAAGGAGGGCTCTGGAAGATCCTGACCGTGGTGGCCAAGGAGCTGAAGCTCAGGGCAGGCAGGTCTCTGCTCAGCAGGTTCCTCAGGGATCAGACACAGCCAGCCCAGACATCTCAGCTCTTGATATTCCTGCATGGCTCTCTCAAAGATCAGCCCTGGGTGCAGAGTGAATCAGGATAAAAATATGCTCCCCAGAGACCTGTGATTGCTTCAAGGAAGATGAGGGGGAGCGTAAGATGCCCAATTTGGGAAAAAATTCACTTTGTGTAGTGGATTTTCTGTCTTGTTTTCCTTTCCCATTTTTATCAGTAAGCATTCAGGAAAAACGGGATCTTTGCTTTTGAGATATTCTGCACCTGCTGTCTAGCCTATAAAAATGCTGTTTTCAATTCAAAGCAATAAAACACTGCAATTAATCTAAATCACATCATTACGGTTGGAGCCGAGACTCACAAAATTGGCTCCTCTACCTCCGTGTGCACCACTTATCGGAGTTTCCAAAATATTTTCAGGGCACATTTTGCTGCTCTTACCTCTTTTAATGTGATGGAATTCCTCTTCATTTCATTGTTTGTGTTGGGAATCAAGGGCTCCACTCAGGATTGGGTGGCCCAGAGTGTTTGGGACACAGACCCTGGTGTGCAGGTTGGGATGGAGAACATTCCCAGGGATCCAGGAGCAGCCACAGCTTCTCTGCCCAACCTGGGCCAGGAATTCCTGCCCAATCTCCCATCTAACCCTGGGAAGCCATTCCCTGTGTCCTGTCTTTGCATCCCTTGTCCCCAGTCCCTCTCCAGCTCTCCTTTAGTTCCTAGAAGGGGCTCCAAGCTCTCCCTGGATCCTTCTCTTCTCCAGGTGAACATTCCCAGCATTCCCAGCCCTTTTCCAGAGCAGAGGGGCTCCAGCCCTTGGAGCATCTCTGTGGCTCCTCTGGACTCATTTCCAAAACAATCTTTGCTATGAGCTAAGAAATCAGAAGCCTTATAGACATAAATCCACCTGAAGCCCAAAGCTTAAAGCTTTTCATTGCCATCACACCTGGGCCAGCTCAGGACATTCCCAGGTGGATTTTACACACTTGCTTCTGGTTGCCGGGATTTTTCCTGGCTGAACTTTCCTTGGCACAAGATTAGAGGATGGGAAAGTCAGAGCAGGTGGCTTTAAAAATGCCTGTTTCTCTGCAGCCTCAGGAGCTCCGCCACATGACAGAAGGTACAACGCCGTCCCCGTTTTCCAGGGAATTGGGGACAGAATGGATTAAACTGCTGTGTTGGGTGTCAGGGACACCCAAATAATCCACTCACAAGCCTGAGCTCAAATCAGAAAACACGAAGGAAGGAAAGGAGAGAAGCAAACTGGAATCAAGTATTTTGGTATTAATGTTCCTTTTTTTGGTTAAAATGTAGATCGGGGTAGAAATAGGAGGCGTGAGAAACCGGAATATTTTGGAAAGAATAAAACCAACAATAAAAAATACGAATTTTTTTAAAATACCCTTTAAAAAAAAGGGGGGAATTATTCCCATATTCAGTTTATAAACCCAGGAGTGACACTCTGATATGGGATAGGATACTCTCTGTTACATCTCAGTGCTGCAAAAGGGCTTTTCAGAAAGCCCAAACTCCCCCAAACAGAGCGATGCCAGCTTGAGTTTCTTGGCATTTAGCAACACTAATTGTCCCTCCTTTTTTCCCTGCTGCTCTTTGCCACATTTCTTGGAAAACAACAGCTGTGTTTATTCAAATGCAGCATCCTGATGACTTGATGATAGGCTAATCTACTGGAATTCCAAGTGTGACTGTCCTGGAGGAATCTCTGCAGAACACTACGCAACTGCCTCGGGATGACACGAATCCTTGGAAACTCTCCCGCACTTCTGGCTGGTCTGGAAGGTTACCCTGATCCCAGCTAGTCCATCAAAATTGCTTGCACCGTAATTTTAAAGGTTTGGGGGTTAATTTCCTCGTGGATCAATGTCAGGAAGTAATTCCACAATTTAAACAGTTCCAACGGGAGGGATGGAGTTGGGATGTTGAGCTACAATGGGAACAGGCTCAGGATCCACCTGGAAATCAGGGCTGTAAACCCAGGGGCTGGCAGAGCTCTCCATGGACCAGCACAAGTACAGACCACTCAACATCTCAGTGAGCAGGTTCCACGACATTCCAAATGGTCCAGGAGGAAAGCGACCAGATGGAGAGGAATTAATCCCCTGGATTTCAGACAACACACACCTAGACAGAGCCGGGTGGGACAGACTGAAGGGGATTCCCCGCAATCACTGATCCCAAAATGCTGGTTAACCTATAGGAAAATAGTGGGGGAATCCAGGATTAAGTAACATTTTCTGCCTGCCTAAATCCTGTATTACTGAACTTCTAATCAAAATATGAACTATTAATACATTCAAAGTGTCCGAGGCCAGGCTGGAGCAACCTGCTCTAGTGGAAGGTATCCCTGGGGACGGAATGGGATGAGCTTTCCACATTCCAAATGCCAAAAACAGCTTTTATAAAAGTCAGAGCACACTCAGGCCCAAAGGCATCTCAGCTGTGGGTTAGGTAATCTGGGCAAATGCTCATTTATTCATCCTTTGTTGCAGTTGCCTGGTCTTTCCACTCGGATTATTGGTTCCTACCAAAATGCAGCTCTCCAGGTGATACATTGGAAACTCCTTTGTCTGGGGAACTCCAAAAGCTCCCTGAGCACAGTGGGAAGGGGGCTGGAAAATCCTTTGGCAGCCTAGGGAAGAAGGGAGGTTTTCCAGGTTTAGCCTCTGTCCATAAATTGTCCAAGGCTAGGGTTGCTCAGAGCAAAGCTTCCCATCACATTTAATTTGATATATCCACACTCAGTCACCGAGAGGTCTGAGAAGAGCAGATTTACTGCTCTAAAACCAGCCAGCAGCAGATAAAAATCAAAGCTCAGGTGGCCCTGCACCCCCAGAACATGGGAATGGTCATTAATCACATCCAGCCTCAGCTTTGCTCCCTTTCAGCTCCCACTCCTGGGCTGCTCCACACCTTTACCTGCTGAATAATGTTGGACTCGTCCCACAGTTTATTAGAGACAAGGCCAATCCATCATGTTCTCCACATAAAGGCAATATTCACCCTCCTCATAAAGCCATTTCCTGGAGTTTTATTGATGATTTCCTGCTTCCTTCCAGGTCATGGCTAGAAACATCTAGAACCAACCCCGAATTCTCTCTCTTTGGAGTTTATTCTCAGTTATGATCTGCTTAAGTTCCCTATGAAGCCAATTGGTCAGCTCATCTTATTTAATATGTGCCAGATAATGATTTATATTTCTTAATCAACATTTCCAATAAGCCCCAGTTCAAATGTTTTATTTAAGTTTTGGTTTATTGCAGCATCTTTTTCAGCCTAACCTGCAACCCCAGAAAAACTGAAAATAGAATAAAAGGTCAGGTTGGCTTGACCTGCTGTAATTCCAAACCACCCCATTGAGTGGCCATTTATTGCTCCCATTTATTTCTGCATTTGTACTGTTTTATATCCCTTCCTATCCTTTTTTCTCTGGGCTGAGGCAGCAATTTCATCTGTGCTTTTGTCTCTAAGTACAGCTTTAATTATGCAGCCCCAATCTGCATAGAAATAGAGTCTTCAGGACATAATTCAGATTGTTTTCACACTGGATTCCAAACCAACGAAGCATTTTAAAAAAGCTGATGCCCTTTTCTTATTTTCCAATATTACAAGTTGAGAAGTTTAAAGAACCAACTGTAAAACGCCTCAGCTCTTAAAAATATATAAGTATGATGCCCTTAAATCAATAAGAAAATGTCTAGTTATTTTTTTAATAATTTTGCCATAAATTGTCTTAAATTAATTATAACCAGGACTGCTTTTGTCAAAGCAAAAAATACATAGAAGCACTTTTTTCCTCAGGTGTTTCCATCATGTAGGAAGGGACTGTCAGCAAAATAAACTGCTCATAGTAATTAATTATTATTATTATATCCCTGAACACAGTTCTCAGAACCATGACAAAGGTAGGACAAGTCTTAGACTTATTTTTCCGTATGGAACTCGCCTGCCCTCAGTTCAACCAGCAATTGGTTCTGAGCATCAGATCTTCCCCTGATCATCATCCCTGTATCCTAAAGGCACAATCCCAGTGGATTCCCCTTCCTGGAGGATCTATTTTCACCTAAATGGCTTTAAACTGAGCTGCCCTTTGGCTCTGAGGATAAATGGTGTGGTGAGAGCAGCAGCTCCAGTGCAGGGAGCAAACGCTCCGGCCTGGCCTCGGCTCTGAGGGCAGGACTCCCCTGCCAGCCACGGGGTTTGGATTAGAGCTCACCCAGGGTAAAGGACATGTTGGAGCTCTCTGGGTACATAAATCAACTGAAAAGTTTCAATCCAAGCCAGACCCTCAGAAATTTTGATTCCTGAAGTTTCTTTTTCCTTTCTGAAATCATCAGACACAAATTTCCGGGAGAACAGGGGATTTTAGGTCCCAGCTCCCACACCAGCCCAACACCAAGCCAAGAGCAGCACCTCCATGTGCAGAAGGTTCCTCACTTTCTCCCTGAAAGAGCCAATGCAGATAATTAGATAATTTACAATCCGCTCTATAATTAAAATACAGAATGACCTCAGTGCCAGGGTGCATGTTCACAGTTCATTATTCATCACCCAAATCGTGTCACCCATCTATTTTTTATGTTTCCAGTCTATTCAGGAGTTCACTTCAGGCACTCTGCAGGGTCCCAGGTCTCCAGCTGAAATGCTGCTTCTCCTGGGTTGGGATCTTTTCCTGCTCTGGAGCAGCCTGGGACAGTGAGAGATGCCCCTGCCCATGGCAGGGGTGGCACTGGGTGGGTTTAAGGTCCCTCCAACCCAAACCATTCCATGATTCTGTGACTCCTAAACAAGCATTTTTCACCTTTACATTAAATCCCAGCAGGAAGTGACCCCAAGGAGCAGCAGAGCAGCTCCGTACCAGGGCATCCAAAAAATCACATCCAAAACTCTGCCAGCAGCAGATTCCAAAAGCCAGTTGATGTTCCTTAATTCCACCAAGGTCTGGGCTTCACAGAATCACAGAATCACAGAATATTATGAGTTGGAAGGGACCCACAAGGATCATCTCCCAGTGCTCCTGGCTAAATCCTGGGTGGATAAACCCCCATCTCTGCAGCATTGTGATATAAATGAGAATAACCAGCAATACAATGTATATTTAGGCCGTAATTTGGATCATTAAATCAAATGTCACTCTATACACACAGCTGCTTTTTGGAGAGCAACAGTAATTTCCTGCTTTTCAACGCCTTGAACAAATGTGGTGAGTTTTATTTTAAAAGTCTTGTTTCTTAATTGGTGGATTCTTGTGTCAAAGCACACAAACAACTCACAGAATTGCGAGAAAAACTGAATTAACTTTCGAACACTTAGTGGCACAATACTCTATAGGAGTTGGGGAACTACAAATACAGGGAATAATCTCCTGGTTTAACTCCTGTCAGGAATCCTGGGCTGGCTTGGAGTGGGTTCCTGCACTTCCAGTGGAATGGCTGAGGATTGTGTTGGCTCAGTTATCTGTGCATTGTCTTTAAGGTGATGGAATCACATTGTCAAAGCCAGCCCAGACTTTCCCAAATTGTTATATTTTTAGAATCCTAAAACACCTCTTTTCTTCACAAAAATAAAGAAAAAAAAATCCTTTATGGTCCAGCTGGAATTGCCCAGGGCTGGTGGATGTAGCAGAGACCAAACCTGTCGTGTGTCGTGTTCCAGGAATTCAGAACCACCTGAAATTTATACAAACCACCAGTTTACAAAGAAGCCATGAGCAAAAAGGACCATTTACCCTCCAGTTGTTATCCCTGGCTCCCTTGCCTTCTCCCTGTTTTACATGGGATAACTCCACAACAGGGGACTGCCACTCTCAGTGGAGATTTCCTTCACCAGAATAGTGCAAAGAATTTCACACAAGTCTCCCTGATTTCCTGTGGGTACATCCCTGACATCACTCTTCCCAGCTCCTATGTTGTCTGTTACTTGCAGTTCTCCTTAGGTAACACGTTTATATGGGGATATATATATATATATACACACATATATATATATGTTAAATATGTGGAGCTCCTCACCAGCTTCCTAAAAATAAAGCCCATTCAAATAAAGCTGGTCCTGTGGAAAACACACAGATATTTGGAAGAGGCAGATGGAAAGGAATATTTACTGTTATTTCCATGTATCAAGGTAAAATTTGGATATATGGGAGGGTTGGCCAAGGCAGGTCACAACTGTCCAGTGCCTGTGGTCATGGAAATTGTTTGATTTTGTTTATGGGCTTTGAGATTTCAAAATGCTCCATTTCAGATTCTGAAAGGTTTCACAGCCTTTGGGGCTGGATTCATTTATAGGCCAGCCAATGAACTCTGCATTTGAGTACAAATTCATCTTAATGAACACTGACAAGAACGTTATGGATCTGTCCTGGCAAGGAGAGCAAGGACTTGGACAGAAAATGTAGGTGTGAGAGGACCTGCACTGCTCATTTCCTTGGTGACATCACTGGCAGCAAAAAGGCTTCGATGAATCAAAGCTAAAACTGGAGGTTGAGGGTATCACAAAATACATCTGAGCAGCCAAAAGGAGGGAGAAATGAAGGAACAACCTGAGTCCTTTCCTCAGTGAGACACCAAATTCCTGCTGCCATTCTTTGTGCCCGTTTCTCTCCTTGCTCTGATTCCTCAGCCCAGTAATATCCCAAAATAAAATAAATAACATTAATTATGTACAGACATTGTTGCCTCATTAATATGCATCAAACCCCGTGTCTCCACATCAAGCCAAAATGAAAAAGGAATTATTATTATTATTATTCTAGGAGTTTGACCCTTTGGAACCAGCAGGTGTTTCTTGCTGACCCCAACCACTTTTCCAGTCTGGTAAAATATTGTTCTTTCCTGCCACTGTGGTTTGGAGGAGAGGGGGGAGGGAGAGGGGCAAGAAAGCAAAGGATGACCCACCCCCTCTCTGATTTTTTTAATTTTTTTTTTCTTATTTATTGACTTCAGACAGCCATAATTTATTAAGTAAACTACCTGGCACCAGCAGACAAACTCCAAGTCTCCCCTTTCCATTACCAGTGTGAGGAGAAAGTCTCTGAGCTGAGTTCCAAATGCACAGAGGTGAAGTGATCGATGCAGGGGGAGGAGAGCACATTCATCACCAGCCGGGGGATGCTCTACCCAAAAGCTCTTCCATTTCAGTGCAGCTCCCTCTAATCCACCCCTGCCCAGGTGTTCCCAGGCAGGTTTTGGGGCCTCGCCTTGCTTGACCTGAGCCTGGCTTTAATTGCTTAACAAACATAATTTTATTAGAGAGATAAAGATATGGCTGGCACTAATAAGCTGCCTTCAAAACATAAAGAGCCTTTCAAGATTGGATTTTTAGCTGGCTGGCTGCTCTTTCTTTAGTATCTAATTGATTTTCTTGACATCTCTTTAGCCTGGCATCCTGCCTGCCTAAGTACTTTATCTGACCTTCGGGCTCCTGGCCAGCTATTGATCCAATCCCTCCAATGGCTTTGTTGTAGCTGCTCTCCCAACTTTGATAAGGGATAATGTACCAGCCCCAGCCAGACAGGAAGTCAATGGCCACCAGATTTCCATCCTCCTGCTCTCCCTATCTGCTTCTGGGACTATTCTGAGCAGCGCTGAAATCAGATCCTAAGCGAGGGCTGTGTGTGCCTGTATTCCAAATTTCTCTTCCAGGAAATATTTTAGCAGGGGGGAAAAGAAAAAACCTTGAATGAATGTGTTTAGATGGAAGTTTCAATGCAGAGCTAAAACAAAGCTTTTCTGAAATAGAAGCGAACTTAAATAAAATATCAAAATAAATAAAAAATATCAAATAAATCAAAAAAATCTCAAAATAAAATATCAAATAAATAAAATATCAAAACAAAAAGAAGGGGAGGGGAAAGGAAGTTGGGTTTTTTGGTAGCATCTCGTGCACCAGAGTCAGTGAAAATATATTAAAGGAAAGGAAAAGGAAGTTATTTGTATCTTTAATAACACTTCCGAGGCAGCGATTTATTACAATTTACTAATAGAAAAACACAGCACAAAAGTAAAATGGGCAAGAAAAACGAACATAAAACCTGCTGAATTATACCAACAGTCAGGGGTACGTGTTCCCAAATCCCACTTGAGTCGTGCAAGGCCCCGCGGCCACGATATTGGAGCCATTAAACAATCTGCAGATAAGAGTGACACGAGCTGTTTCCACCAGATGTGACGAGGAATTGGGCAGGATTTTCCAGCAGAGTCTTTTAAATGCATTTCAGTTGGGTTTGCACTCACAGACACGGTGAAGAGCTGTGGTGTCGTGAGGAAACTCAAGACTTGGGAGGCACTGGTTGAATCCTAACACTGTTCTAAAATGCTCTTCACAGCTATTGAACCTTTCAGTCCCCCTTAAAGCCTTGGCAATGGATGCACAGGGAACGCTGACAGATAAATACATTAAAAATTGTATTAGAGGACGACTGTTAGAGGGCAAGACAAATCTCACAGACAGACAAGAGCCATGTTTAGAAGCCTCCACTGCCCTGAGGCTTCTGCTGTTCCAGAACAAAGTCCAGCCCGGACATAACTGTCAACACGAGGATGCAAAACATGCACTAAAATATGCTGCATTTTTAAGCTCCTTGTGTTTGCTCCAAACAGTTAAAATACACCTCGTTTCAAAAGTCAGGTGTGCCAGGCCCCCATGGAAAGGGAGGGATTAAACAGAAGTGCTTGAATCACAAATCCTTGGGAAGAAGAGAGTTTCTTCTCTCCTTCAAAGAGGTAACAAAGTTAGGGAAAACTTCAGCAGGGAAAATTAGGGATTTTTCAAGCGACAAAGAAAATGTTACAAACAGACCATCATTAAGGGTCTTCTTCAACCTACAGGAAAATCCCCTGGGTCACACCTTGCCCTCAAATATTTAGGAAACATCCCCCCTCACCCTCACCTGCCCTGGAAAGGGGCTCAAAAAACCTCCCATCATTTCACCCAGGACCCCTGTGCTACCCTCCCGAGGAAGAACTGAAGTTACAAATTAAGATTCCATAGATTGATCCGCTCTTTAAACCCACTTGGCCTCCCATAAGTGCCGTGATGCCTCATGTGGCAGCAGGACAGGAAGACGCCGGGCAGACGCCCTGGCACGGCCCCAGCAGCCCATCGGATCTGCTGGGGGAAGCTTTGACTAAGACTGGCTGAGGTCCTGGGTCGTAAAACAAATGTCTCTGACAGTGGAGTCAGCAGGGACGTGAAGGGGAACTCTGGATGTGGTGCTGCAAGGAAAGGATGGAGCCCCAGGGTCACCTCTGCCTCAGGGCGCCTGTGCTGCTGACACTGTCCGCTCTGGCTTCTCCCTTTCTGCCCAGAGAAGTGAGGGGGAGATTAGGAAGGGGAGGGAGGATCCTACTGCAGCTCTAAGGGCTGCTGAGTGCCCACTGCTCCAGATGGAAGGGGAAAATCCCCCAGGAACTGCCATGGGAAAGGTCCCTGGGTCAGAGCTCAGCTGGCTGTGACGTCCCAGCCCCCATGTGAGGCTGCTGAAGTGCCCATTCTCCACTTGGAATGGGAAAATCCCCCAGGAACTGCCATGGGAATGGTCCCTAGGCCACAGCTCAGCTGGCTGTGACTTCCTAGATTGCTCATGCAACTGTTGAAGTGCCCACTGCTCCACTTGGCATGGGAAAATCCCTCAGGAACAGCCATGGGAATGGTCCTCAGGTCAGAGCCCAGCTGGCTGCGAGCCCCTGGACTCCTCATGCAACAGTTGAAGTGCCCATTCTCTACTTGGAATGGGAAAATCCCGCAGGAACTGCCACGGGAATGGTCCCTAGGCCACAGCTCAGCTGGCTCTGAGCTCCCAGATTCCCTGTGGGAGCAGCCAAGGAATTGGGGGGTGGAAGAACAGTGGAGAGGGATGAAGGAAATCTGGAGGATGCTTTGAAAAGTGGACAAATAATGAATGTAGCTCATGAGAAAGCTGGGTCAGGGACACGATTATGTGGGATGTGGGGCCAGGGACGAGAGACTTCGACAGGATCTGGTTTCCTTATCTTCAGGGGAAGGACTAAATCCTTTAGTAGCAATCAGCCTTTTCCCTTCTGAGTGCTGACGTTCAGCCCAGATTTATGTTTCTGGAGGGTATCTGGGACCAGTCCATGGATTTGGAGTGGGTTTCTTTATTAAAGACACGAGCTGAGCAAACGTGGCCTGGGAGCCACTAAATCCCACAGAAACTTTGGCGGGGCAGCAAAAGTTCTGTGTCACCAACGACCACGACACTTAGTGCCAAACCTTCAGCTGCTTCAGAGATGGGAGTGGACAAGCTCCTGATTATCATTATTGTTTTCCTTTCAGGAAAGGAATAATCCCAAATTGTTTCATTGAGAAGTTTGAGGACTCAAGACTATTCAATTGGCAAAATTTCATAATTCAAAAAATTTTATAATTAAAAAAAAATAGTTCATAATCACGCCCTAAAAGGGTGATTTCCTCCCTCTGATGATTTTTTACCTTTGGTTCACTGAATTTTTAAGTTCAGGCCAGAAGTACTTTTTAACAGAGATATCACTCGAGGGAACTTAATATAATAAAACTGAAAATTTGGTTATTAACTCTACATCATTCAAATGTGGGGGGAATTTTCAAGATGGGGACATGAGTTCTGTTCTTGTCTTAGACAATTTTACTATTTCCTGACCTCATTCATCCTATGAATGTATAAATATAAAATATATACATAATATATAATATATAAAAATACTTGCTTTTCTGTATTTCTCACTCCTTAATCCCTGATCTTTTTTTCTCCTCTTTATGATCTTTCACACAACCTGCTCTACTGACATTCTCCATAACCTGGATTTTTTTACATATTTTATGTTCACTAAAGGTCACAACCTACCCAGAAACTCCCCAGCAGATGACTGAACACAGAGGTATCTCCCAGCCACATTGAAATGTAGTTTTGAAACCCAGCAACGCAAACCCATGAAAAATTCATTATTTATTTCAGAGAGCAGAAGTTTACGACGCAGAGAATTAAGCAGCTTAATACCACCATGAGAATCCACTTAATAAGTTGATTATATCCTCAATTCTTTAGAATCTGGCTCAGCCTGGGCTGAAAACACGGGGGTGCAATAATTCCCTCCTTCCCAAGTGTCGTGTAAATTCACAACAGAATTGTTCCACACCATCCAGTGTTGACTCCTGAGGTGCCTTGGATTGAGTAAAAGGGGGTTCCAGGTTGGATCCAACAGCAGAGATTTATTGCAAAGCCTGTTCTTGTCTTGCAACATCCTCCAAACCCATGTCTATATCTCTTTCATGATGACTAAATTTCTCCCCAAAGAGACTTTGATCCATAAAAGCTCTGCTTTAATCATCGTTGACTTAATGATTCTTTTGCACTGTCAATTAAACGGGATGAAAAATTAAACCATTTACAGAACACGAGGACCTTTCAAATTACACATTTCAAAAATATTATTTAAAATTCTGGTTATATAACCCTTTTAGAACTGTCAAAGAATAATGCTGCTCTAACATTTGACTCATTACTCATGCCAATGCTTGTTGGAACTCGGAGAGTTGGCAGATAGATATTTAAATACCAAACTCACTAGAAAATGGGGAGAAATTAGAGAAATTAGGAGGGGGGGGGGCACACACACCATTCAGGTGCTAAAGCCTGTTAAACATTAAGTTTTACACTGCTAATGTCCCAATTATATAACAATTTCAGATTTCTATAAATTAAACCATAAACCCAACGTGGGTTTCTACTTTTGTTCTTTGAAAACGCGTCGAGCCTTTCGCTGGGAACGTTTCTCCTCCTTTCAGCTGGTTTTACCCTTTTCCATCCGTCCCTCCCCACACCCACTCACAGAGCACCCCTGAATGGCTGTTTTACTCTTCCCTCCTCCATTTAATTCCCTTAGAAAGTTGCCTCCATCCTGATAACTCCCTTTGTGATGCCGTGTTTGCCATGAAATGTGCTGTGGGTATTTATTTTAGCACGGGCAGTCACCAGCTCTCCCTGCAAGGACTCGTTGCCTCTCTGATGGGAAAAAGGGGATGAAAGGTTTTATCTGAGACCTGTAGGAATGTGGGATTTCCCCTCCAGGGGAAATAAAGCCCAACCACACACAAGAAAGGCTCCTTTGGCTTCTCTTCCCCACACTCCAGGTCACGGTGTTTGTCATGTGAGTGTCAGGGGGGAGCGTTCCCACTGAGGAACTCCATGGAATCCCACAGTTACGTTGGGATAAAAGGCACCATTCAGGGAGACAACTATTCCCAACATCCATTGCAGTCCTGGACAGAAAGGAGCGGGAGGCAGCAAAAGAATGGCAGGGACCCAAATTGCCGGGATAATTTCTGGCCTCACTGTCCATCGCCGACTCCGGTGGGTTTTATCCCCATGGTGGTGGTGGAACACTCCCCACCAAACCCCACTGCTCTGTCAGGGCTCCTGAATCATAAACACACACTGGAGCTCTGGCAGCCTTGGGAAGTGCCCATTCCTTTCCCTGAGACCCAACCCAACCAGCCCTTGGCACAGCTCCATGCTGTTACATCCTAAAGACCTTCCAATTACGTTACAAACCATTGCACTAATTACAAACTCCAAGTCAACATGTTTCTACTCTTATTAATCACCACTGACACACGCAGAGAGACTCCTGGCATTTCTCCGCATGGATTCCCTGAGGAACAGGGCTCACCTTGCCCACCCCTGCCCCACAGCACTCACTGTTGTCCGTGGATAAAGAGTTCACATCATCCCGTCTCCTCAGAGGAGAAGGAACACAACTCGTGTGACCATGACAAACAGGCCAGTGCCCAAGCTGAGGTGGCATTGTCTAAAATAAAACCAGCCAATCCCAGACTCCAAAGCACACCAGCACCACCCCGTCCCCAAGGAATAATTTCCCAGTGGCCACTTGTCCCAGTCCTCCTTACCCAGTTGGTAATCTGGCCATATGATATCGCTGACAACAGCAAGAATATTCTGGAAACACCATTTGTAAAGGTCCATGCTCAACTCTGAGGGACTGTCAATGAAGTTGGGAAGGCATTGGAATTTTGATTCCATGGGGTAGTGAGTTATTCCGTAGCTGCCCTATAACCTGCAGCTGGGGCCGTGTCAATGGACAGAGCCCAGCAGTCATTCACATTTCATGTCTGAAAGGTCACCCTCCAAACGACCCTATTTTGATTTTGGAAAGAGAATCTAATGGAAACTCCTCTCCTGTTATTGGCTTCCACTGTGCTTTTTCCTGGCAATGCCAGCTGAAGGAGGAATGCAGAAACTGGGCAGCTGAGGGTTCTACACCAACTCTAATGTTGTTTTGTGATCCCTCACCTCAATCTCCACACTTTGCACATCAGACTAAATGAACCACAACATCCCTGAAACGTTGCAAAGCACAGAAGGATGTGGAGAAAACGCCTCTTTTCCAGGTACAGCCTAAAACTCTGTGCATCCTACTAATGGAAACTGAAGGAATCTGTCCCCTGTGATAAATCATTATCCTCAATTCACTTGCAGCAAGATCTCAGGGAGATCACAGCCTCTTGTGTCTTCATGACATGGAAAACCCCGGCTGTGGGGTGTCCCTGGGCTTTGTCTTCAGGCTTTCCTAATCATTTAGGACCTGACTCCCTGGATATCACCTCCTAAGGAGGACACGGCATCACAAACACTGTGGAATTTGTTTTCAGCTTCATCGTCCCCAAATTCAACTTCCTGACCTTCTGAACACCCTGTGAAACATCAGCAACAAGGACCAGTGTTTCGAAGTCAAGAAGTTATTACTTATTAGCCATTAACAGCTTTTCCCCCTGCACATTTTACTAGACGATATCCTGGTTATTTAGGAGACACTAAAAAGATAAAAATAAAACCTTCTCAGTGTAACACTCAGCTGGAAAACCCTGGGATGATGCACACAAGGCAACTCAGCACATGGAAGGAATATCCAAGAATTTCCCACACAGACACACAGGATTTTTACTTTTATAAGCAGAATCTGGCAGGTTAAATGAGGGGAAGCCTCTCCGTAGTCCTGAAAACAATTTCAGAACTATCAGTTTAGTAACTCATTTTTTAAAATGTTCTCCATCCCCGTTACCTGCTGAGCTCCCACCTGAGCAGCAACAATGAAAGAACATTTCCTTGGAAAATTCAGGGAGTTATTTTGGAACTCTGGGACAATATTCTCCACTATAATTGCCAGTTTTTAAGGAGAGAAAGAATAGACAGGAAGAAACACAACACCAATTATTTACTAGCCCAACTATAGATTTTGTAGATGATGGAGATTCCTGGGCAGGTTTCCACAGCAGTCTAGAGGGTGATCACTGTTCTCTGGTGGTTGATGTGCACTGGCAGGAACAGATTTCTGTGGTGTACTTCACATTTTGGGGGAGACATGGAAGGAAAAGCGTGCTATGAGAAATAATTCCTTTTAGCCATAATTTTACAGGTGGTAATAGGCAGGAGCCACCATCCAGCACAGAACCAAGGGACTGTGCCGCTCTGCTCAGCCCTGGGGAGGCACATCTGCAGGGCTGGGCCCTGCTCTAGAGGGACATGGAGCTCCTGGAGCAGGGCCAGAGGAGGGTGTGGAGATGCCAAAGGGAAAGGCAAAGGCTGAGGGAGCTGGGGCTGTTCAGCCTCCAGAGGGGACCCTGAGAGGGGACCCCATCCCTGGGTGTCAGGGGGTGCAGGGAGGGGACACAGCATGGAGCAGGCTCTGCTCAGGGACAAGAGGAACAGGCAGGAACTGATGCCTGGGAAGTTCCTCCTGAACATGAGGAAGAACCTCTTGCCTGTTTGGGTGGCAGGTTTGCCCAGATTGAGGAGACTCTCACACTGGAGATCCTCCAGAACCAGCTGGGCACAATCCTGTGCCAGGTGCTGTGGGATGAGGCTGCTGGAGCAGGGAGGGGGGAGCAGGGGACCCATCCTGGGTCACACCAACAGTTTGTTCAGCAGTGCTGCTCACACTGAAGGGCTGGAGGGGCTGGATCCAGGTGAGGGCACCAGAAGGGCCATGGCACAGAGCAGGAGGCAGCACAGGGAGCTCCACAGCACATCCAGCAGCATCTGGAATCGCCAAGATGGACTTTGCTCTGCTGATCTCTTCCTCCACGGGCAGGTCAAACTGCTGCTCTGTTCTATAAATGTTGCCAGCACTCGGGAATGGCTGAACTGAACCATTATTTTCCCTGAGTATGAAACACTGGATATTTCCCCCCCATCTGTTTTAATTAATCTCATTATATATGAATTAACATAATATTGCTTAAGGAAATTATGTCTTGTTTTGTGGAATTAATGATTTAGCTTTATTAAACCTTTCCATTCTCTAAAATAAGACTTCAGGGTTTCCAAACCAAATATTTGGTAGGTCAAGACACAAAACCCGCCCTGTTCCAACACATCCACTACTCTTGAGCAGAGTTAATGGAATTAATGTCACTTGTTCAGCCCAGGGGCATTGCAAAGACTGTGTCTTATCTCTGACGTGGAGAGATAAACAGATTTACAGCCCAAGGCTTACATGGCACCTTGGCTTTCAAGGGCACAGGTTACACCTCAGAGAAACCAATTTCAAGACACCCCTACCCATGGATTTACCCCACAGGTAAGAGGATGGGCTGATGTGTGTATTCACATGTCCAAAATATCAGTCAGGACAGTTATAGATTAAATTGCATCTCCTATAAATCCTGCCTGTCTCACCACACCTCTGGTGCTGCGGAGCACAGCAAACAATCCCAATGGATCCCCAAGTCTTTTCTATGGCCTGAGGTTTATCCCCATTTCTTTTCCAAGAACCCACTTTAGTACAGTGGTAAGTGTCCCCACCTGGTGTGTGGGAGACCCGGGTTCAATTCCCGCCAGGGAGACAGTGTTAAGAGTTGGACTCGATGATCCTTGTGGGTCCCTTCCAACTCAGAATATTCTGTGATTCTGTGAACCCAAATGAAAATCCAAGCAGAACAACATTAAACCTAATGCTCATTTGTGCTGGTTTGATTTGGCTGCACCTAAAGGGTGTTTTATGGGAAAACACTGCTCCATGTATCCAGTTTCCTCCTTGACTGAACTAAAGGTATTTCTTGCAGGTGACAGGAGCCTATATCTGAAATATATCCTATCTATGGAATTTGACACACAGACACAGCACAACCACACTCAGGCTCCACTTTGCTTCAGAATCCCTTGGCCTTCCATCAATGAGCTGCTCACAAGACACAAACCCCGGGATTAACAAATAACTGGGAGATAATGTCAGTACTGGAGGACTTTTCCATCGTTTGTATGATAATGAACCCCTGCCTGTAGAGCTGGAGTCCTCCTGGACATTTGCAGCAACTTAAACCAACAGAAGGAAAGAGCAACTAATGCTGTGGCCCTTTTCACATGGTGAAAATGCTACAACTCAATCCCCTAAACCAGTCTAAACACTCAATCATGACGACTTCCCTCGTTACAAATAAATAAATAACCCGGTATAAGCTGAAGCCCTTTTACAAGCTCTTAAAAACTGTGCTATGGGGTAGATCTTAGATTAATGTTTGTGATGCACACTGAAAACCTGTAAAGCATTTCTGTAATTGCTGAGCATTATTATTTTTATTACTGCAACAGATGGAACCAATCCATCTTCGCAGATAATATCTCATAAATGATTCATTGCTATTCCTTTAACCTAAAGTCTTTTATACTTTGCAGATCCATGAGAAGTAACTATTAGGAGGCTCCATGCATAAAATAGGGCATAAAGTCCCTAATGTCTTCCAAATGTAGGAGCCTGGATGACATTCAGGCCTTGCTCCTGTTCCACTCAGAACCTGCTGCTTCTGGAAGATCCTCCTCATTTTCCATCCCTGGTTTTCAGGGGATGTAAAATGTTACTGCAGACCAGACAGCAGAACCCAAGCCTGTTTAAAGTGCCCTGGAAATTTTAAACCTCACCAACAGCAAATACCAGGGGACCAGAAGTGCAAACCGCTGCGATTGTTCGTGTAATTTTATTTAAAATGTGACACACAAAAGTAAAAAGTGACCAGACCTTCCAAGACAAACCCAAATCAATAGTCCAGAAGATGTTCTGAGCTGTGATAAGCACAACATGCAGCAGCAGTGTGAGCGGAGAACAAGCAGCTTTATATTTACCAATGGAACTCCAAATTCTGGGGCCTGGTGAAACCAGAGAAGGATTTGAGCAGCTGGGGAAAGCAGGAATCCCATGAGGAGTCCTGATCTTGGAGCATTTCCCCGACCTGGATGATTGGATGGTTCTACAGCCCAGCTCTCCCCTCCTCCTTGACTTGATCCATCACTAAAATGGAGGAGTTTTCACAGGAGCTTTCACAGGTTGGTGCTGTTTCACCTGCTGTAATTGTCCCCACCTGCACCGAGATCCAGCAGAGGAGGGTCTGGGGATGTGATTTAATGATATTAAACCTTCCCAACCTCCTGCTCAACCCACTTCTTACAAAGGTGTCTTGTTCATCACCAGCACAAATGTATTCCAGCTGCAAAAATGCCTTTGGGACCTAAATAGCAGGACTTTGCCACCAGGCACTTGGACACTCTGCTCTAAACACTTTATGGGAAGTTACTCTTGGAAACCACATGAAAGCATCTCTTGGGCAAGTGGAGATATCTCTGACTTGAAAAGCATCGTGTGATCTCAGCCACTCCACTTCCAACCAGTTCCAAACTGGCTCTGACTCACAAAGCAGTAAACTGCCTTGAAAGCTTCCCCTGGAAAAGCTAAATCCGGCTCGAGTTTTCATGAAAATTCATGGGAGAAGACAGTTTTCAATACCCAAAAAAAGAGAAGGCAAATGTAGAATGTGTTTTCTGAGCAGCTTCAAATTCCACATTGAAATGAGTGTGTGGAGCCAGAGCCCCCTTTGGTGGAGGAGGACACAGAGAAGGGCAGGGGATGATTTTCCCCTCCCAAAAATCCTTCTGCAAGGAGAACCCTCCCACGTGCAGGGTTGAGGCCCAGCAGTGAAAAGCCAACCCCCAAATCCTTCATGCTCAGTATTCCACTAGAAGGACTGGTATTTATAAACTGACCCTTGGAAAATAATTTCTTTTCCATTCTTCTCATCAATTAAAATAAATATTCCTTATAAACCATGCACAGATTTGCCCCTTTTGCTGATGGCTCAGTTCGATACAACGAGCTGCATCTCACTGCACCACCTCCAATGAAACGGCACTGCTGGAAGCAGGAGAACAAAATACGCCCTAATTCAAGAAAATCCCTCCAATGCATTTCGTTTTTAAACATTTCCCACAACTGGTGCCGTGTTTTCCCTGGTGCTCAGCTGCTCCCACCGAGACTCCCGAGGCTCCAGCACCACTTTGGCCCCTCACTGTGCCCGTTTTAACTCCGTTACTTAATTTATTTGCCTTAAAAGGAGGACTTTAAATACGGCTACCAGCTGTTCACCACAACTTGAGGCTTTATTTACAAACTCCTGACGGCCACGAGGGTGGATGGGAAAGAGAAATCCCAGCTTTCAAAAATCATTTTATATGCAGGGGGAGAACAGCAAGGACTCAGCTGAAGTCTCTGGGCAGGATGACAGGTCTGCAGCACATTTTCATTTCGGGATCCCCGCAGATATTTTGGATTTAATTGCATGGGAGGCCACCAGGGTTTCTGTCTCCAACACAAGCCAAAGTCCCATCACCAAAGAAACAACTCTTACGTGCAGGAAACCAATTCTGAGATGTTGAAACGGCTTCAAAGGAACCCAAAAGGCACAAAACTGACAGGAAGTGTGACTTTCCACCAAACTGGGGTTTGGTGCTTCCATAAAAGAAGAAGTTTGCAAATTGAGTTGTTAGCAGGGAGAGAGTTGTGTTCTCATCCAGATGGAAAGGGACGGGTGGGAACAACAAGAGAAGAGGGGTCAGCCCTTCTTTTTGTATCCCTGGGGAGCTGAACTGAGACCTGGAGGTTTGCAACGCTCCCCTGGGGGTGTCCAGCACTGTCTCACCCTCCTGGAGGTGGGGATGTGACTGGGGGGTCACCAGGTTGAAAGGAACACCAGGAAAGGAGGTCATTCCATTTTGCAGGAAGATTTGGGCGTGTTTTGAAACAATAAAATGCTCCATGTGTAAAAGAGAGATACGAGTTTGTAAATTAAATACGAGATTGCAAATGAATTTAACACAGAGGATTTTCCCCCTCCTTGGTCACGTCGCAGGAAGGCCAATCTCCAGTAATTAGGTGGAAGAGGAGGGTTGGGATGGGAAATACGGACAGGTGACAGCGGGGTGGGTCTGTAGAGCAGCTCCTGCAGAGCCAACGTGTTAAATTAGAACTGCTGAACCAGGGGGAAGTGAACACAAGTTACTAAATTGTGCTACTCTGACACTTCCCATTCGGAGAGAACGCATGAATCACGGAGCAGGCTGAATATTTGTCACAGCTGTGATTTCAGCATCAAAGAGAAATAATTTTAGCCCAGATTTTTAGGGGAGTTTCCAGAAAATTTGTCAGTTCAGCCAACCGGATACCGGACTGCTCCGTGATCTTCTGCAACTGGAGCTTTCCTTGGGGTGGAACTCGGGGAGGAACAAGCTCCCAAAACCCCACATGGACAAGTTTCTCTTGGATGCTGCGTTTGGATGGGGTTTGGTGCTTTGAGCCCCGAATATTTTTAATTTCAAAGCCGAAGGACTCGTCAGCAATACAAAAATACCAAAGTGCTGAAGGAGCTGCTTTTCGGGTTTGATGATAAGAAAAAAAAAAAAAAAGATGCCCTAAAGTTTTCTGCTCCACAAAGCAGTGGGTTTTTATTCTTGGCAGCGACACAGCCCAGTTCCACCCTCGGCCCTGACTCACTGGGAGTGCTGGGGAGGGGAAGTGGCCCAAATCCATGAGGCTGCATCAGGAGCTGGAACTGGCGGCAAGAGGGAATCGTTTGTATTGCAACCCCCCAAAATATGAGTCTGCAGTAAACAAACTATTTGCAAGTCCAGGTTGGACTTTAGAGCGGGGATCTGAAGCTTGGAAAGGGTTTAAAAGCTCAAAGGAAAATATTTTGTGTGAAAGAAAACGGTGTTTTCAATTCTGGGTTAATAGTTTCTGCTGAGGAAAACGTGGACAATTTGGATTTTATTTTTAAAAGCCAATTTCTGTGTCTTGCTGTTCTTGCAAACCCTGCCAAACACAGGCACACACATAATATATATCCAAATTTTAACCCGCAGGAGGCCAGTCAGACTTCCCACACTTATGTGAACCATGAACTGATGGAGACACTTGGCTTTTCCCAGATTCGTGCTACCACCCAAAATCAAACAAACGGCCTTGACTCAGTGTAAAATGCTAAGCAGGAGATTTCAGATGGGAGTTCAATCCCTTTAAAGGTGAGTGCAGTTGGTAGGAGGTGCCTTGCTGGCTCCTTTGCCGTCCTGCCCACTCCTGCCTTGGGAGTTCGTCTCACTTTGTGGTGAATCAGTGCAGAAAATGAGGCAGCAAAGCACCAACTCCACAACACCCAGCGAGTCTTTGCCAGCTGAGCCCCCTGAGCCAGCTCTCCAAAGAGCCCCAGGATCACATGGCTGAGGAAAAAGATGATTCTGCACAGAAATGTCATTTTTGAATGGCCTTACCTCAGACATGAGACCTTACAGCACATTCCCCACCTCTGGGCTCAGCTCTCTCCTTTCAGCTACAAATAATCTGATTTTTAGCCCACTGACAGAAGTTAAAAGAATATAAAACCAAAACCTACTTACGATTTAAAAATTTCTCAAAAGAACCAAAAGCAATGACGAGGCAATTTATGCAGTTGTAGTTTCTGACACAGAAAGAAGATTATTATTCTCAAATGTACGTTTTTTTTCCAGCAGCTCGTAGTTCTTGCCCTGTGAACATCTTGTTACTGCACCTCCACCTCTCAGGGCCTGTGTGTCCAGGGTTTTAGGGATGAAGCCCATCGGATATTTGTGCTCCACCCCACTGGAAGCTCAGCTGGAGGCACAGACACACATCCCCAGCTCTCATCCTCCCAGCAAACTGCTCAGGGAGCAGCGTGGAAACTTCCCATATCCCACAGGGTGACTTGCAGGGGATTGATCCGTCAGCTGCTTCACAGCTTGTGTTTAGCAAATACATTTTTTCCTGTGGAAATCCTGCCTGACAGGTTAAAAGGGGATTTTTCTTCTTTTTTTTTGCTTTTTTTTTTTTTAGCCCTATAACCCACAGCAAAATCCTGCAGTGCCGTTGCAGAATTTGCAAAATCTGACCTGAGACCCTCCCTGCCTCCCTTCACATTCTGCAGCTGCACATCCCCCCCACCTTCCCTGGGTTTGACCCCAGAGCTCTGGAGAGGATGGAGAGGAAACCACCGGAGCCGATCCAGGGTCCGGCTGCAGGATCCCTCCTCCCAGCCCAGGGGAGGGGTGGGAGGAGGTGGGAGGACAGGTCTGGCCCCTTCCACACTTCCAGGCTGGAGCTGCAAGGAACGTTCACAGGAAATCTTCCTCCTAAAATAGGCGTTGTTCTTCTACACCTCCCACTGAACAGTGGGTACAATCCAGGAATACAGGCTTTGGAAACGGATTCAGAGGAGCTCTGAGGAATGTATCAAAAAGTCCATATGGTTTTGCCAAATCAAGTGTGCAGAGCTGGGTAAATTTAGCCGCGCGCTCAGGAGCTAAAATTTGTCTGGTTTGACCCAACTGGAAGGAACAGAGTCACGGGGGACTTGGACACACATGGATCTGACTAATCCCTCGTCCTGGAAGGGGGGTCAGGGATCGATGAGCAACACATTATTTGATGTGTGGAAACAAAAGGACACCCCGGACACCGACCAAGAGCTGTGGAAGAGGAAAGCATTGCCCAGACAGGGCCCAGCAATGCTGCTCTGAGGTGGTGAAATCACAAGTGACAAGTGCTTGGCACTTCGACAGCTGGGCCCACGTCCCCGAGTTTTCCCTCCTGCAACTCAGAAGAGGGAAAGCTTTGTTAAAAAGGAAGGGGGAAATTCTTACAATAAGACAGGAGGTGAAAGCTCAAAGAGAAGTGACACTTTGTTCATTGCAGAGCCCTCAGAGTGGGGTGGCCAGTGACTAAGAAAAGGCTTCCCAAGCCTTCCCACACCATCCCATGTCCAGCTGAGCCAGCACTGTCCGTGCACCTGGAGCACCCTGGACTTACAGTCCCAATTTCCCTTCCAAAGGACACCTCTCTGGAGCCTTCGGAAGCTGTGATTCCCCAAAGTTCACGTGGATGAGCTTTTCCATCCAGACACTTTCAGGGGTAAATCTGGGATATGAGATGTTTCTTCATCTCCAGGCCTGGGGCAGCTCTGGGCCCCTCAGGCAGGACATGGAGGGGCTGGAGCGTGGCCAGGGAAGGGGCTGAGGGAGCTGGGGGGGCTCAGCCTGGACAAAAGGAGGCTCAGGGAGCACCTGGAATTCTCTGCAACTCCCTGAGCTGGGGGTTGTCAGACTCTGCTCCCAGGGAACAAGGGACAGAAGGAGAGAGAACGGCCTCAGGCTGTGCCAGGGGAGGTTTGGTTGGTTATTGGGGAAAATTTCTTCATGGAAAGGGCTGTCCAGCCATGGCATAGGCTGATCAGGGCAGCAGTGGGTCTCCCTTCCTGGAGGGACTTTAAAGTGGATGTGGCCCTTGGGGACATGGGTCAGTGGTGGCCTTGGCAGTGCTGGGGGATGGTCGGACTCCAAGGCCTTGGAGGACTTTCCCAACCTCAAAGATTCTGTGATTTTTGAGCACCTTCTCCCTCCTTTCTCTTCTCTCTGTGATCAGAGGCTTTGGCAACAGCTCCCTGGATTGGGATGCCTACCAAAACTCCCTGGTGTCTGGAATTCTTGTGTCAAAAGATTGGAACCAAGCAGCACGTCCAAGAAATCCCCCCCGACTCACCAAGCAGTGCAGGGTGAAGCTGGGAAAGGAGGGTTCGTTAAGCACCAGCACTAATTGCAACGTGAAAATGCAAAAGGTGATCGTTTATAAAACTGAGTACGAGACATAGAAAGGCAATGGAAATCCAGGCAGTGATATATCCACAGAAAAGAAACTAATGAAAGTCCTTTGGTGACTGAACTTGCAGGTTTATCTAGAAAAAAATGTAAAGATTTACAGGTCACTTTTAGTCCCTTTTAAAGGGAGCCTCATGGAGGAAACATCCAGAAAAACCAAAATCCCAGAACCCAGGAACTGCAGGTGAACCCTGGCAGTGGGGAAGGTACTTTTACCTCCCAAACCTGCACTTTCACAGGATTTCTACACATTAAAAAACATGATTATGCTTTTCAAAAGTATCAGCCTATGGTACTAAAACTCCCCTTGTCCTCTTTTCTCCCTCAGACCTTTAATTAAGTCTCCACTCTGCTCCAAGCAGCAGCAGCAGCCTAATGGCCCCAGAATATTTCCTTACAAACTTCAAAACACACAGACTTGCTGAGAGTCGCAGGCTTTGAACACGAGCTGCTTCAATAATCCCTTTTATTTTTATTTATTTTTGAAAATATCGCATTCTAATCCTTTCTAACCAATGTAATGATGATAAAAATAAGGCATAACTCTTTGGAGTATTTTTCTTTTTTGCCAGTTTCGTGATGGATCTACGGATAACTACGCAGGATTTCTCACATGAAAAATGTTCACAGCTGAAAACAAACAAACAAACAAATAATAGCATAAAAAAGTTTTCATCAGCAGATTTTAAAGAACTTTTACAAAGATGAGGAAGCTGAGACTGAGCGAAGTGACCTGGCCAAGGTCCCCCAGGAGGGTTTTGCAGGCTGGGTTTCTTTGCCCTTGTGATTCCTTAGGAATATCCGGAATAAACTTTGTTAGACCTTCAGGAGAGAATCCCACACTGGTTTGGGTTGGAAGGGACCTTAAATCCCATCTCATCCCAGCCCTGCCACACCTTCCTCTATCCCAGATTGCTCCAAGCCCCATCCAATGTGACCTTGAACATCCCCGAGAGGGGGCAGCCACAGAAAGACATTGGAATGTTTTTCTCACCCCCCAAAATCTGAATTTCTGCCCCTGTATGATTTGTCCTGTGCTCTGCTGCTCCCCAAATGTGCTCCAGGAGCATGTTTGGATGAGTGTCCCTCACACAAGAAAACACCTCCTTCCCCTTCAGAGCTCAGTGAACTTGAGCAGCTGAAGATTAATCCATAAAACCTGCACTTTTATTCCTATTTATTTTCTTTAGTTCCCAAAAACCCTCCCATGGCAGATTAACAGAGCAGAGCCTGCTGTGAATGCGAGGCACATTTCAAACAGATTTGTTTGAGATACAAACTCGGGGCTTGGTTTGCTAAACGTTTGTTTTCCTCACATCCCGATATTTGGAAAGAAAATAGATGGCTCATAATTAGTGAAACATTCATTGCAGAGCAAAATAACCACCAGTCCCTTGAATCTGTTGTTCAGAGTCTGCAGGATCTGTAGCTCTATAAATACATTTCTCCTGGTGCTTTTATATTTGTGAGAGCGGCAGGGAATTCTCAAACCTCGCTGGATAACAAAGACTTGAGCACACTGAATTCTTGAACCAACAAGGAAAAAAAATAAATATTAAATTATTTTTTTCCCGTGCAGAGTGAATATTGTGAGTTTCGTGTCAGCTCGTAGGAATTGTTAATTTACAGCAGTGAAAAGGAAACGTTTGAAAGAATTGTCCATCCCAACATCCCAGTTGTCATCCCAACTGGTTGATTTGGGATGTGGCCTCGTACTGCAACATTGAATATTCCCCCTGAGTCCTGGTTTAAATTCCTTCCTTTGAATTCCTACTGACTTAGAAGTAAACCCGAAGCAGCACATTTTGAAGTTCCAAGTTTCCATCATTTCAGTAATGCAATGAAAGTGATTTGTATGTTGCCTTGGCAAACATTTATGCACAAGGTGTGTATTTTCTTTCAAGGTCAGTCATCTCATAACCAACCTAACCACCTAAATCACTAATTGAGGAATGATTTCTGCTCTTTAATGAACAGCAGAGATTAATCCCATTCATAACTCTGCATAAAGAATGCAAGCCAATGCTTATTATTTATGTAAAATTATAACACCAAGGGTGTATAAAGTCTTTAGACTCAAGATTTTGGCTGATGTCTCACTAAATAATTTGCATGTTGGATTAATGACTTGCTAATATTTTAATCAAGAAGAAGAGGTGATTGCACGAGGTTGTAGTGGCTCCAAAAACTGAGAGCAGAAAAAAGCCCAGAAAAGACTTAACCAAACAATGTCCAGGAGTTTCCAGGGCACCCAGAGAGATGGTGCTGAACCAGTTTAGTAGAGACAGATAAACTGGAGAACACAGACACTGTGACACCTCCGCAGGGATTGGACACCTCCAACTGCTGGGACCCCTTGAGCCAGGTCTACTCTGCGCTTTAGGGCAGACTCCCCCCACCAGGACTAAATCATCATGGAAAAGATCATTGCCCTGAGCTGAGCCAACATTTATCACCCCAAGGGACATTTCCCTGGCAAAGCACTGGGTCTGCCCAGTCCTAAAGCTTTGGGCACAGAGGGACTCAGCAGGAACATCCAACATCGTAGCACGAGGTAACTTTTCAAACCAGTCATTTCTGGGCTGTCTATCTGCAACCCCAGGCTGGGAGGTGACAGCAAACGTCTCAGCTGGTGACCAAAAGCAGAAGCAGCAGCTACAAGGCACAGCACAGGGTGAGGGAGGCTCAGCCTGGCACCATTTTGGGGTGCCAGCCTCTCCTCTGGGACCACCGAGGGGCAGCTCCCAGGGGACAAGTGCTTCCATTGGCACACGGATTCCTGCTGCTCCTGAACTCGGCTCTCGGGAGAAAACTTCAGTGGGAGTAGCGGTAGTTTCACACATACAAAAGAAGCCCTATTTCAAAAAAAAAAAAAGTAAAAAAGAAAAGGCTAAAGAAGCAGGAAGCGGAGGAGTAAATGACAGTGGTGGAGAGGAGAGATGTCTCCTTCCATTTAGACAAGCAGACACACTCGTGCAATTTAATGGATTATAAGGACTCAGAGATATTTACTGTCTCGCCACGTAAGTACATTCCAGCTCTTGATTTGCTTTTAGCATTGAAACCAGTCATATATTACATCAACGTGATCCCTGCTGGTTGAAATAAGGGAATAATTCGGGGAGTACATTCAATTCGCCCTTTTTACATTCCCCTTGTTTCAGCTGTTCTCAATTTCCACAAGATGCTGCTTGGAAAACTCACAGCTGGGAGCAGATTGGTCAAGGAGTAAGGGACATCTGAACTAATTTGCTGGGCCACACGTTGGATTAATAACGAACAGGCTGAGTGGAAACGAACTCGGGGGTTCGGGGTGTACAGAGCTCAGGGGCACCACTCAGCTGAGCCGATTTCATGGCTCAAAAGGTGTTTCGTCATCACCTCCATGAAGGGATGTCCCCATCCCATCCCTGCTACTGCTCTGCCTTCGAGACGAGCCAGGGGAGGGGATTAAAGTGGCGAAAAGCATCGGAGGGTTTTTTTGGTAGGGTTGACTTTCTGCTGGTTGAGGGCTCTCAGTGGTTCCCAGAAAGGTCAAGGAGTCAGCCCAGGAAATGGAGAACCAGCTTGGAGACAGGGAAAGGAGGAAGGAACAGATTGCTGTGCCACAAACCCCACCAGCAGAGTACCTGGCAACGGCTTCACACTTGTTCTTCTCGTGTAAACGAAAATTTAACAGTTCTGAAATAGGTAGAAATCTTGTTTCTGTCGCTAAAGCCTGTGAGTTCTGAAGTGACAACCCTCTGATGTGCTGGGGAACAACTTCTGGGGCAATTTCCCATAAAATCTCTTAACCCATCGTTTTTTTCTTCTATTACAAGGCTCGAAATTGGGGCAGTCAGAGATAGCCAGTGGAAACAGAAACATCAGCCCTCTAAATTCCCATAGTATTGACTTGAAACAAAATACACCAGTGTTTACTCCATTGCTTTGGCGTGGGTTGGTTTGTTTGCAGTCAAACCGTAATTTAAACTGGCTCCTCACATATTGATATGCTGAGGAAATAAACAGTAAATACTATTTCCAATCCATCTGTTTGACTTGTGAGAAAAAACAACAGTCAGAGGCTTCTCAGAATTGTACTTTTTCTGTACCAAGTCAAACGGGGAGCTTGGGGTTTGCTGCGCTCTCGTGTGTGTGTCTGGATGAAGTTCCAGTCTGAATTCCCAACTGGTTTCACCAACACAGGGGTTGGAGCATCCTGGGATAGTGGGAGATGTCCCTGCCCATGGCAGGGGGGGGAATGGGATGGGTTTTAAGGTGTCTCCAACCCAAACCAGTCTGGGATTCTGTGTTCCCACAAAAAGGGCATTGGCATCGAAGAGGGGCACGGGACTCTGTTGGGGCAATCCATGCCCAGAGCCAAAAGAAAGCCTTTCCAGAAAAATAATTAATCAAACAAATAAACAAGAAGAGGAAACAGCAGAAGCGGAAACAGAAGCAGATGAAGAGGAAGAAACAGCTGAAGAAGAACAACAATAGCAAAGAGAATAGAAAGGGGAAAGAAAGGAGGTGAACACCTGGGCGGGTTGGAAGTAGCACCTGGTCACCAGTAAGGGAATGTGGACTGGAGAGGGAAGGGGAGGATATAAGGGATAAGGTTTTTACAATGAGAGTGGCAAAACACTGGCCCAGGTTGGGCAGAGAAGCTGTGGCTGCCCCTGGATCCCTGGCAGTGTCCCAGGGCAGGTTGGAGCAGCCTGGGACAGTGGGAGGTGTCCCTGCCCATGGCAGGGGGTGGAATGGGATGGGATTTAAGGTCTTTTCCAACCCAAACCATTCTGGGATCCCCCTTTTGGCCTCGGTAACCGCCCCCAGACAAGGCAGTGGAGTCCAACTGCATCCATTAGGGTTCATCTTCTGTTGAAAGATTGAATAGTCTGGGGGAAAAAGAATCCCTTCCCCTCAGAGTGTCATTGCCTAAGCAATGCCCTGCCAAGGAACAGGAGAGGGGAGAAAAGTGTTTGTTGACTCCTGCAAAACAAGATACAACTACCAGCTTTTAAGGGCTCAATTAAGCTGCTTTCAAGACCAAAGCCAGCAAGTTAGTACCTTCCTTTAAATATTAAAGCCTGGAGATGGATCTGAGCCTCACACTCCAACCCCGAGGTAGGTAATTTAAACCATCTGCACTGCAGAGCTGCTGCTGCTGGAGCCAATAAAAATATTTCATAATTACTTTTCTGCTTCCTTTTTTCACCAGGATCAAGTATCACCATTGTTAAGGTCAGAGACACTCCACTTTTCAACACTTTGAGGAAAAAGGCAGATTTTGAGACACTTGTCACGGGGATATTCACAGGTGTAGGATATGAGCAGGTCTCAGACACTCACCAGGTTTCTCATACCACGAGGTATCAGAATGATTTTATTTCTAGTCTGTGATTTTGAGTGTTTTCCCTGCAACACCCACTCACAAGAATCTTTCAATGTGTTTTATGTTCGTTCCACATAAACCTAAAACTATCGACAAATTTGGCCTTTCTTTCTGTAGCTTGTCTTGGTCAACTGCAGACCTTTATTTTTTTTTAAAAAAAAGAGGATTTAATACACTCCTGGCTTTTTGTTTCATTTCCAGTTCTCTGACAATGGATTAAAACACATAAACAGGCTACAGCTGTTGAGCCTTCCAAACTCTGACACCTCCTCCCTCCGTTTGGGACCACAGGCTCTATTTCTTTGTGTCTTGGACTCTTTCTGTGGACTGAAATCCAATACTTTTGTCTGCATCTGCTGCTAAAAGCCATTTCTCCCCAGCCACAGCCCAGGCCCCTCGTGTCTCATTAAGCACATTTACATTTGGCTCATAAAACCCCAGCCAGAGCATTTCGTGCCCAGCCACAGAGCCCTGATGAGAGAAGCTCTCTGCTCCTGGCTTCTGGAATGACACATGGCATCACTCCCTCACTGAGGGAGGAGAGGGGGGGAACTCAAACAGAATCTTATTAAAAATAAGTGACTGCCCTTTTAAAGACTTTTAAAAAATAAATAATTGGTCGTTTTCCAGAGCAGGCAACAATTACATTGAATTAAAGGCATGGGGGAAGTAAAATCTTGCCTTGTGCATTAATTCAGAGGGGTGGGTATTTCAGTGGAGCTCCTAAAGTCAATCAGGAGGAATTTTAACAGCACTGAGAGTCCCAAGGTATGGCAGACATCGCCTTCCCAAGGTGACACCATTCCATTGGGAATAGCAGGCATCCTGGTTCATCACAATGTGATTAAATGCAATTAATCAACTCTGAACCAATTCCTTCCAGAGGTGCCACTGAACCCACTCAGGTGGCAGGGATGTCAGGAATTCAGGAATTCTGGCACACAGCAGTGGGAAGCAATTCCAGGCTGGCTCCTACAAGTCCTGTTGGCTCCAGTTCAAGGCTTCTATCGATCATTCCTGTGGCAGCACAGAATAAACAAGGAAAAATAACCAAACAAGAAGGAAGCAAACACTCAGGAAGGCAGCCCTGCCTCACTCGGGACTGAACCCGGCCTAATGGGATCTTGCATCATTGTTCCAAGCCAACAAGTGGAACAACCTGCAGGCCACAGGTGCAGGATGCTCGTCCCAGGGAGCTGCTTTAATCACCTGGCTCTGCTGCCTGAACTAACTGTGGGCTCCAAGCAGCTCCAAGAAAAATGAGCAGCATTAGACTAATGCAAAGCTAATGAAGGAAGTCAGGCCTGGCCCCGGAGTGAATTGTCACATTCACCTTCCCAGGAGCAGATGGGAAAAGCAGGGTTTTTTGGATGCCTCTGTGGGAGTTTTTCAGCCAACAGCTCAAGGTCTGGGAGACCTTGAGTTTTCCAAACGTGGTTTTCAAGGAAGGAACAGGTCTTGTCTCCAGCTGACACCACTACGCTCTGCCTCCTTCACAGCATTCGCCAGCAGAGTCAGCTTTGCCTGAATTTTGCCCCAAGGAATGTCACCACCAGGAAACCCTGGGCCAGCCACTCTGGGGATCACGAAAGCACAACGGAGGCCTCAGCACTACATCATGGATGGGATCACAATGGGCTCAAAGCCTTTTTCCATACCCAGAGAGTGTCTGATCCAACAGCACTAACATTGATTTGGCTTCAAAGGCAGAAAAAAATCAAGGCACGATTCACAGAACCATAGAATGGATTGGGTGGAAAGGGACCATTAAAGGTCATGTGGATCATGGGCAGGGACACCTCCCACTGTCCCAGGCTGCTCCAACCTGCCCTTGGACACTCCCAGGGATCCAGGGGCAGCCACAGCTTCTCTGGGAAACCTCTGCCAGGGCCTCCCCACACTCATTGTAAAACCTTCTCCCTTATATCCAACCTAAATCAACCAAAATCCTTCTGTTTCAAACCATCACCCCTTGTGCTGTGCCAACAGGTCCTGCTAAAATGCTTGTCCCCATTTTTTTACAGGCCCCTTTGAGAACTGAAATGCTGCAATGAGGTCCCTCAGAGCCTCGACTTCTCCAGCAAATATGATCCACCGTGTAAAAAATGTAAGATCATTAAAAAGCAAAGCCCTTAAACCAACAGGATCCCAAGGAAATCTGGCTCAGGAACACCAAGGAGCCCCAGGATGGCTGGTCTGTCCAAGCCAACACACATAGTGAGACCATGACACAAGCAGAAGCCTGGCCTGCCCTCCTCCCTTTTCCCACTCACGAGGCCAGAAGAAGGCTCAGTCTGGCCCTTGGAAACATTCCTCCCCACCCACGGAGGCTGCACATTTGATCCAAGCCCTTCTGCCCGTGGAACAGGCAGCGAATTCCTCAGTGGGAACAAAGGAGAGCTGCTGTCACCCAGCACTGGTGGGTTGGGGAACTTCCTGCCCCAGCCAAGAGAGGGGCTGCCCTGGCACTGCTGCCATCAGCACTCTCCAACCCACATCCCAGCCCCTCCTCTCTGGCCAGACCAGCCCCTGGACAGCAGGAAATCCAGGCACTCTTCTCCCTGAGCTCCCCCTTCCCTGTCCTTACGCACGGAAAGAATGAACACAGACAAGGTCAAGAGGAACAACAACGTGACTTCTGTTTCTCTGAAATCCTTATTCTGATTTCACTTGTTTCTCTTCACCAACACCTCTGCAGAATCCCTGGTGTGAAGATATTCTCTGCCACAGAAATGACCCTCAAAACACTCAGGTGCCTCTTCTCCTAAAAGTTAAAAAATTAACCCTCAGGTAGAAGAAATTATGACTTAAAGTAATGAAAAACACAATGCTTATTTTCAGCTGGCTGTGCTTGCAGCAGAAGCAGCAGCAGGAAAACTCTCCCTTCCTTCTCTGACCCAGACAGGCCTCAAACTGAAACAGGTATTTGAGCCTGACTTGGACTTCCTGAGCAGAAACTCCCAGCTGGGCCCAACTGATGTGGAAAACAGAATGTGGGAGATTGTTTGAGCCCTTTTGCCTTCAAATGGCTTTTCTTCTTCTGAACTGCAAAGTAGAGAGAAGCAAAGAAGAGCTCTCAGGTCTCACTTGCTCCAGTCTCAGAACTCAGTCCCAGCTTTACTCAAATTCCTTCTTGAAATTCATTTCTTCTGCTCACACACACAGAAGGTTGGGCGCCAAGTTATCCTCAGAATAAGTTATCCTCAAAAAGGCAAAAGACTCCAAAATATTCAAAGTATTAAGCTGTGTTTTACCCTGATTGGTGCAAACAGGACTCCTTGATTCTGATGTGGGACTAAAGAGATTGAGATTCAAGGTAAATTCGCTGCTGTGGGGGGTTGAAAGTTCTCTTGGATAACTAAAAATATCACAGAGAATTCATCAAGTTTCTCAGCTATTCCAAATTTTTCAGTGTTCACCCAAGTGTCAGATACCCAACCACTGCTGGGCCCTTCACAGACATTGTTATAATTTAATTATTTCAATTTAATAACCAATTATCCACTGATACCTACAAGTGCTTTATTTTAGAACCCGAATTCTTTCAAAAGGTTCAGAGCGAGAAAAGTTAAAGCCAAAGCTGTCTAAGGTAAGGCTAAGCACTGAAATCACTTTTCATGCATTTTTTTAAATGTTAATTTTGCATGAAATATTTGTACCATTTCCTCACCCCGATGAATAAATAATCCCGTGTCCCTGTGTATATTATTTGTATGTACAGCAATGAATTTTAATCCTTTTGTGCATCATCCAGCAGGCCACAAACACCCAGCACACGGGAGGAAAAGGAAGTGGAGTGGGAGAACATTTTGGAAAAACCAGGTGATGGGTGATGCGCCCACACCGCGTTTTACACTAAAAACGTGGGATTTTTCTCTCCTGGGGGGGATTGATCAATCTTCTAAGAAAGTGACTGAGATTTTCACTTTAGGGACATTCAGAACCAGAAGCCAAAAAGCTTCTTCCACATTCAGTGGGAATGGTGGTAAAAGGCACAGGCTGGGCAGTGCAAGGGGAAAACAGGAACCCTGTGGTGTCAATATTGAACTGAGAGGAGGGAAATGGGCAGGGAACACTTTCAGGGCTGGTTGTGGGGGACAGGGGAGACTGGAAGTGCTGAGCTCTACAGGAAGGCTTTGGCTCTGTGTGTAATGGGGCTGCTGCTGACAAAAGGCAAACACCGAAAATTAGAGCCCAGTTTTCAAGGCCCTGCAAGATAAAGGACAGGGGAAGAAATTGGGAGACAAAAAAAACCCCAACAAAAAGTGCCTTTCTGAGCCACCTGGGGGAGTGGAAAGTGTCCCTGCCCATGGCAGGGGGTGGAACAAGAGGGGCTTCGAGGTCCCTTCCAACCCAAGGCAGTCTGGGATTCCATGAATCCACGATCCTGTGACTTCTTCTAAGCACAGGAGGCACCAAACAAGAGCTTTATGTTCTTTCACTGCCCCCAAAAGAGGTGTGAGCACAGGTTCTGCTGCTGGTTCCTTTCTCTGTCCCCTTTTTCCCTGGAGTTCCTGCTCAGGGCCTTGCAGCCTCCATGACAATGGCCCTGTTTGGGTAAGAGCTTAAATGACAAGAAAACACCTTTACATGCAAATCCTCCTTTCTTTTTCCAAACTGCACTTAGCAACAGCTCCCACCTGGTCTCTGGCGGCAGTGACATGCAGAGGTTTGTCAGGTGAGATTATTCCTTTTGTCCCCATAAACGACATATTGCAGAAGCAGAACAAACATTCAGCTGGCTGCACTCAGCTCCCCAGCCTGTGCTTTGCTAACACAGCCTCAGACTCTTGTTCTACCCAGAAATAAAATGACTGAGCAGTTCCCAGGGATGCTGTTCTGCTGGGATCAGTGGGGAGCCTTCTCCCAGTTTTAATGGGCACTGAGGCACCACCGCGTGTCCCATCACCCCGTCCCTGTATCACACAGGCTGGGCACAGGTAAGAACTTCTCAGGGAACAGCCTGCACTGAAACAGAACAGGGCAAAAAATAGATTCTGAGCTGTCTGGGGGACAGATTAAATTTAGCACAAGAGCCCAGCAAAGGAGAAAAACTGTAACAGTTGGACTGCTGCTGTCTCTGTTTAATCTCCCCCGTGCTGACCATTCCTGCCCTGCTCTTCCTGCAGGCATTGTTGGGAAAAGAAGAATGAGGGACAATATTTATGTAAGAGCGAGGGGGAGGATGGGGAAGCAGTGAGTGATGATTTACTGGGGGTGGAAGAGGCAGCCCCAACACCAGCACTGATTGCAGACTGAGACAGAGGAGGTTTAGATTGGATATTAGGGGAAAATTCCTCTCTGGGAGGGTGGGGAGGCTCTGGGAGATTCCCCAGAGAAGCTGTGGCTGCCCCTGGATCCCTGGGAGTGCCCAAGGGCAGGTTGGAGCAGCCTGGGACAGTGGGAGGTGTCCCTGCCCATGGCAGGGGGTGGCACTGGATGGGCTCTGAGGTCCCTTCAACCCAAACCATTCTGAGAGTCTGTGGTTTTATTCCCATCTCCTGGTGCTCTGGGTGTCCCAGGGTGCAGTCCCAGGTCCTACCACGACATCTATTAAAAAACATCCTAAACATGTAGCAGAGACTAACTTGAAATGCCAAATCCAGCCATCAAGGATACGTTACTACTGTTTCCAGCCCAGGAAGCCAGGTCATTTTGGGTTCCCATAAATAGAAAGTGGCAAGCCAGTAAAAAAACCCAAAGACTCGGATTCTTGTTGCACAATTTTTCTCCTCCTGCTCTTGATTTAATGCCAATGTAACCAGATGATTGACCTACAAGAGCTCAGATTTCCTTCCTGTTTCTTCCCTCCCTGAGTTCCAAGCTAATAACTCTGTTATCTGTGAACCCTGTCACAGTTCCCTTCAGCAAAGTCAAACACACTCACATGAGTCAGCACTTCACCCCTGAGCCAACCCCAGCCCAGCACAGGTTCCAGCAACGCAGCCACGGGTTCCTAGAGGTTTTCCTAAGGGTGGATTTAGATCGGATATTAGGGAGAAATCCTTCCCTGGGAGGGTGGGGAGGCCCTGGCCCAGGTTGGGCAGAGAAGCTGTGGCTGCCCCTGGATCCTTGGGAGTGTCCAAGGGCAGGTTGGAGCAGCCTGGGACAGAGGGAGGTGTCCCTGATTGGAACAAGATGGGCTTTAATGTCCCTTCCAACTCAAACCATTCTGGGATTCGATGATTTGATGATTGAATCCACAATATCAGCCCCCAGAGCACTGGCCATCAACAAGACACTTTGGCCTTGAGCTGAGCTTTGTCAGTGACAGTGACCTGCTCACACCGACACATCCTGAAGTAAGGCCTGGCCCACACTTTGGTTCTTGACCAACCCGGAGTCCCAAAATCCAGAGGAACAAACTTCCCCACTGGCACCAGCAAATCCTCAGCCCAGGGAGCTTGTTTTACCCTGACACCCTCCAGACTCCTCAGTTAGTCCTTGACTAAACAGAACCTTTGGATCCTTCCCAGCCAGGGCCATCCCTCCCTGCCCCGAGGGCACACCCTGACAGTGTGACACACACGCTGACAGCGACAGAGCTCACCTTGTCAGCCCCTCAGCGCAGGGACAGAGCTGCTTTTTCACTCCTTTCTGCAGCCTGGAGAGACATTATATTGTATTATTAACTGCTAATGCCAAGCCCTCGCTGCATCTGAATCAGGCAGTGAACAGCACGTCCTTTATTACTCCCATTAGAACTGGCACAACAAGCTGAGGTGACAGACAAGGACTGAAAGGAAAAAAAAAAGTAGCTGAAAGGTATCAAAAAACATACACATGCTCCAAGTTGCTGAAAAACATGTTATAGGCAGGGGGATATTTTTAGGCTTCCATAAACCGACAGGTGCCTACATTGTGCTGCAAGTCTTTAATCTATAAAATTGGATTTACAGCCAGTGCTTCCAGAAGAATGAATGTGCCTAAGAGCCACAAAGCCCTGCATTCTCTGTGCATTTAACTGGCACAAATTTAGGGCTCGCTCAGGACCCTAAAGAAATGTGCACGTACAGAAGAGGGAGGGGGGCGTGTTTTGATTTTTTATTATTGTTTGGGGGTGAGTTTTCACTTAATCAAAGCTGTAACAGCACGTAACTTTTTCCTTGGAAAGCTGGCCTGGAATCCGCACGTCTAAATAGCAAAGAGAATCCAAGAGCTAATGGCTCAAGCTCGGGTTAAAGCAAACCATTACCAGTGCATCTGTTTGACTGGAAAAACAAAAACTCTCCAGCTGTACAGAAAGGATTTCTCCCGCAGGCTGCAAACAGGGCAGATTATTCCCCCACAAATGCTGTCAGGTCTCTGTCTGGCAGCCCTGGGCAGGTCCCCTCAGCCCTGCCCTGTTAACACCGACATGGGGATGGTTTTACTTATTACAGCATTTATCTGTCGTGTGAAATGACTTCAGATGATTGTTGAGCTCATCCAACCCTGGGCACTCCATTGTTGCACCAGGATGACCCCCAGACCCAAGTCTGGATTTCAAAACTCAGTGTTTCACTCCCAGTTCCCTGTATTGAGTTGGATCATGGAGTCCATCTATTCCAAACTCTTCAGTATCCTTTCCCACATGGACTTGTTTCCCCAGGGGTAGAAATGTCCATGTTCAACCTCCCTCAGGTCCTAAAGCACACCCAGAGTGATGTGCTCCTGTCTGCTCATGTATTTCTAAACATTCTAAAGCCCCAAAGAAGAGATTCCCTGGATTTACTCCAAGACCAGAGTCCCTGCAAGGGTTGGGTACTTTGAACACCTATTTCCCAGTTCCAAACCTCAGGAATTCTCAGGGGACAAAACACTTGTGTTCACATGGGGATGCACCAGTTGATTTATTTAATCACTCCCAAGGAGATTCTTCCATTCAAAATTAACTCAAGACCTCCCAGCTCTAACTGCTGCTTCTACACACGAAATTAAGCTGTTTTTAATGGATTCCAAAGTTATTGGAAATGAGAAAATGGTTCTATTTAAAGCAGGATATGAACAATTTTTTGATACCTTCAACAATGTAACTTGATTTCCCATTAATAACACGGGGGGTTAATGTCTTACTGGTAACTGCTTCAAAACAGGGAAGCTGAGTCACTGAAAAGTTGAATAACTCGCCCAAATCAATTCAGCAAACGAGATTCCCAGCCCAGATTCCAACCACCACAATGCCCTGGATTCCAGCTGCTTCCAGGAAGATTCCCTCATTATTATTGATTATTAATCTCTACAGCTCTGTGCTACACAAATGCCGGTGGGGAACAACGAAGAAATAACAAAACCTACAATAAAAACTTCTCCATGGAATCTGTGTCTCCTGTCTGACCTTATTATCCCTGACCTAGAAGAACGGTAGGATTTAGCAATTAAAAAAAAAATAAAATAAATAATTGTGCTTTAAAGTTATTCCTGCAAAAGCATCAACCCTTTTTAGAGCTGGTTACTTATTCTCCCCGAGGAGCTGAGTAATAAAAATAAGTTGTGCAAGGAAAATGTTGGTTTGACTTTAGTAGGATACAAGTATCATTAAGATAGATCCATTCTTTATTCCACAAATGTGGAATGAAAGGGGGGAATCTTTCAGCAGACTGAACAGTAAAAAG
>WEKX01025681.1:230787-284250 GCA_013390025.1 Pitta sordida | reverse complement strand
GGGGGGGGGGAACAGAGCTCCCAAATGTCTGGGACAGAAATAGATTCCAGAGACAGCAGGAGCTGCAAGTGAGAACCAATACCCAAAGAAAGTGTGACCAGCAACTCAAGGTGTTTGCCTGGAAATCCTAAAGGACAGCAACTGGCAACTGACCGAGGAATCCCTGAGATCCCAGCGACCTCCCGCCCGAATCCTGGCAAACAGGAGGTCAGCCCTGGGCAGGAGGAGTTCGCTGGGGAGATGGTGAGGTCACAGCATGGAAAGGGTCCAGGAAACGTGTCAGTTTTGCAGCCACTCAGGAGCAAATATTCAGCTGGGGAATTAGCAGGGACACGGGCTCAGAAGTGCCAGAGGATCCCCGGAGAGGAGCAAAGCAGGAATTGTGTGAGAAAGGCGGGTCCTGTCCGGCTGGTTCCTCCAGCTGAGCATTTCCATCCAGTGGGCATCTGGATTTGCATCCCCTCTGGAGGCTGGGAGCACCCACCCCGCCTCATGGAGTGGCCTGGAACAGGGAGAATTCCTGCCTGGTGGGGAAACAATCACTCCAGTGAAATTAGTGTTCCTTGGAATGAAGAAAATAGCCGGGATTTCAACCCGCCATGATCTGATGGTCCCATCACAGCAGCCCAAGGCTGGAAGAACCGGTTTGATGTGCCCACTAATTTCCACCTTCTGTTCTTGGAATTTTTCCTGCCCATGTGAGCAGGGCTGGAGAGCCCTTCAGTGAGCAGGTAATGGCTGATGCACAGTTCATAAAACCACAGCTCCAGCTTCCTCCAGCCGATGAAAACTTCACCTCCCGGAGCCTCGTTCCTCTCCCGTGCCATCATTTCACAGCTGCCTCAGTAATATTTTTTCTGGAATTTCGGCATCAACAACTATAAATCCCTTTTTTGCTTCAGACACGAAGGTTTTTATGAAATGTTTCTCCCTGTCCTGCAGTTTAAAGGGAAAAATCTGACATTTTGGAGGCAGCAGGCACATGCCCATGGCTGGCCGAAGGTGCAGAGCAGGAATGAGTTTGGAGGGAATGAGCTTAAGGAAATCACAGAATCACAGATTATTTGGGGTTGGAAAAGATTTTAAAATCCAATTCATTCCACCCCCTGCCACGGGCAGGGACACCTCCCACTGTCTCAGGCTGCTCCAACCTGCCCTTGGACACTCCCAGGGATCCAGGGGCAGCCACAGCTTCTCTGCCCAACCTGGGACAGGCCCTACCCACCCTCCCAGGCAGGAATTTCTCCCTGAAAAAATATCTTCCTATGAAATAAAATTCAAAGGATAGAGAGAGCTCTGATTTACAGAGCTGAAAAAGAGAACAGGAAGGGGAGTCCAGAACTGCTGCTGCCACCACAGCCAGAAAACCTGGGAACTCACAGGATGCCACCGACTTTCCCTACAAATGCTCCCATCTGCTCTTCCCCGCCAGTTACTTCCTCTTGCCTCCTCTTTATTCAGCGCGTTGCTGTTTGTTCTGCTGCCAATCATTTCCATATCCTCCTTAAGTGGGTTACTTCTCCACCAGATTTTCTGATGTCTGCAGAGCCACAAGATTTTGATACCCCAGATGATAACTCCCAGTTTCCAATAGTACTTTCCACAGCGAGTCCCGTTCCCAAATGCATTCTGTGTGCCCCAGGACAGCTTTGGGAGATCATTCTTCCTGCTGGGGTGTTTCTATCCATGTGCAAGCACATGGGTGCATGTGTGCATCCATCCCAGATGAGTCACTGGAGCCACGTCCTATTTACAGGGGGTAAGTGCAAGCAGATTGTGATCAGGACTCCGGGATCCATGAGGAAATGCTCTGTTTTTCGGGGATAAAGAAGCATTCTTCTTCACCCTCAGCACCAGATTAGTCTGTGCGGCAACACAAGCTTTCAGTCTTCAGGAAAAACATTGATATATTTTCAGATGACTGGCCTTCAGTGGGGCTTTATCTACACGGCAACGATTTTCTAACCAGGAAACCTTTTCAGAGTTATAATCAAGCACATTCATGGCAGGGCTCCGAGAGAAAATTGGCCCAGAATTCCCTGAGCAATGAACACCAATCTCCAAAGTGGGGAGGGGAGAGAACCTGGTAACAAGTTCTATTACGCTCAGGAGAAAACAGAATATAAAAACTCATGTCTTTGCAATTTCAGGGAAAAGTGTTGCCCTTGTGCAGGGCTGAAACTTCACACTGCGCTGAGAATAAACTTGCAGACAGCAATGACAGCTGTGGGAATGGTGCCACGTATTAAAATGTTTAAACTTTCCTCCTGGATAACAGGAGGAGTCACCCAGCAGAGCATCGCCGTGCTCAGGTACAGGGCAGCTGGGACAGAGAGCAGCACCTCGGGAAAAGCAGGAAAAAACAAAGCTAAAGGCGTTTCTAGAGAGAAGCCTGAGGAGGAACGCTTGAAAAAATAGATTAAAAGGGGGAAAATATATTAAATTCCACATCAAGCTGATTCACTGAATCCATAAACAGACATGTGTCTGGCCAGAGAAAAATGGAAAGCTTCATATATAATTCTTGAAGTTGTTGGTGTCCCATCCATGGAAACGTTCAAGGTCAGGCTGGATGGAGTTTGGAGCAACCATGGAAGGTGTCCCTGCCCATGGCAAGGGGTGGGATGGGCTTTAAGGTCCCTCCAGCCCAAACCATCCAGTGGTTCTACGATAATCTATGATAATGAGCCCCTGGAATCCTTCTCACCATCTAATCTGGGAATTGTCAGTTTTTAATGGAATTAGAGACAGAATAGGAAGAAGCCCTAGTTTGGAATTCCTAATTTCCACATCCCCACTTGTGCCTCAGTGCTGGAGAGTGACCCCCAGGCACAGAGCTAGGAGACACCCCTGGAAGGGCTGTCAGACAGCTGTGACCCGGTGCAGGACAAAGTTACTCCCCAAAACCTGAGTCTTTGCCAATAAAAAATCCAGGCCAATATCCGTGAGAAGAGAAGTTCCCTGTGGCCGCTGTGGGAAGGACGGTGATGGCCTCAGTCAGGCTTTTGGGATCCATGACTTGGGCAGCACCTTCCCCTCTTTCCCGGCTCTGTGATCTCCATGAAAAGCTGCCCAAGGACCACAGATGCTGCCTTAGCCCAGATCGCAGCCCCCTGCCCGTATTCCCTGAGCCAGCAGCAGAAGGGTGTTTGCATACACAGCAAGGAATCAATTCCCTGAGCCTGCTGTGCAGCCGGCAGCTGCAGCCCTGCCAGGCCTGGGGGCTGCTCCAGAGGCTCTTTGGGGAGCTGGGGATAAACATCCCGAGCTTTGCAGAACCGCACAAAGCGCACGTTTGGGGGAGCTCCGTGAGCCTTTGTTTGCTTTTCACGGCGCAAGGGGATGGGGTGATGTAAGATTCCTTGGCACTTTCCCTTCCCGTGCATCCCCTTCACTCCGTGGAGGGTGAAGGAATGGCTGGAATGTGTTTGTTGTAGCCCAGCTCTCTGCTCTGCAATCACTTGCTGCTTCCTGTCAGACTGCAGGGGGAAAAAAACCCAGCCAGGCTTCTTTTAATAATCTCCATTTAAAGTGTAGCTGAGGCTCCATTTTCTTGGGGAAAAGAATGTTTTATTAATGGGAATTATGCAAATAAAAATACTCTTAATTCATTTTTTCCATTCATTTGCTCCTGTTTATACTGGAGCTCCGGCATGTAGGTCTCTGTATCTTATCCGTGATCTCTTCTGATGTTCGTGTTTTGCAGAACAAAGACATTGAAATGGGGAATCCAGTTCTCCAATCTCCTCACGCTGTCACAGCCACATGAAGAGGCTCTGGAGCCAGAAGAACGAGATTCACAAGGAATAACCTCGGGATGAGGGAGTTTCCCAGCTCTCCCTGAGCCAATGGAGTAACTCTGCAAAGCTTCTTCCTCCCCCAGCCCTTGTTGGCAGGGCAAGAAATGCTCCGAGAGAATTCCACTGCAAGAACAAACCCTCCTGGCTTTCACAGCTCTGCACGAGATCCAGAATCTCACAGAGTCATGGAATAGTTTGGGTTGGACCTCCCACTAGACCAGGCTGAAGGTGTTTCCTCTTCTTCCTGAGTAGGTTGGGACGAGTAGAACAAACACGACCCGTATTCGTTGGTTCCACCAAAACCCCCGCCAAAAATGGGTTTGTCTCAAAGTTGGGATTGCTTTTCCTCAAGAGAAAGATTAATATCCTCGAACAGAAGGTTTCTCCTGGTGGCAGCAGTTAAACATTTCTACCTGGTACCCCCTGAGAGCCCTCAGCTGTTTAACCCCAAACCCCAGTTTCTCATCACGAGCTTTGCAGTTGCTCCACACACACACAACGTTTCCTCCTGTTCCATGACATCTGAAATCCATCTGAAATCCACTGCTGCTTCGCAAGGCTCCAGCAGGCATTTTTAGATGTGTTCCTTAAATGTCATTTACAGAGGTTACTGCCTTGGAATATCTAAAAGCAACTGCAGCTGTATCTCCCTAAAAAAAGAAACCCGGTTCCATTTATATTGCGTTCACGGCGTTCGAACCAAAAGCATCTTATGGATTCCAAATTATTGAAGGATGTGTCTATTTTTGCTTCCACTAGAATTGTGTGGAAAATAACCACACACCCTCCCTCAAAAAAAACAAAAAATAGTGACATATTTCATAACGAGCAGGAGGGTTTTAAAAACCCATCGTATTGGATGTTGGTAATTCATCTGGATTTTTCCAAGCATGAAGATGTGATGGAATCATCGAGGCTGGAAAAGAGCTCCAGGATCATGGAATCCTCGCCCAGCCCAGAGCACTGAGTGCCACATCCAGGACGTGGACACTTCCAGGGGCGGGGACCCCACCACCTCCCTGGGCAATCCAGGGATCTGCAGATTTTTATTCTGCCATTTTAATCCCAGAAATTCAAAGCACCGCCCTCAATATCCACCCCCAAAATTGCTCTTTGCTGAGAGCAGGTTGAGGCTTAGCACGTGTCTCTATCCCTGCTGGAATCTCTGCCCTCAGACTATTCTCACTAAATCACAGGAGAGACACCCACTATCCCATTTATCCTGGATATTTCCATCCTGGTTTTTTTCCTGCAGTGCAATCCCCATTTTTTCAATATGGTTTTATTATAAATTGGAGCTTAAAACAAATGAACTGTCGCTGTTCCTCAGGGGGTTTTTCCATGTACTCCCTGCTCCGCTCCTGCTCCCTCAGATCCTCCCTGCTCTTTACAACCCTGGAATATTTGCAGCTACCAGGAGGGATCTAAATATCAGATTTCCTATTTTTTCCTGTGTTCTCTAATGAGCCCTGGAGATTTTATTGTTTGGATTTTATTAAATTGGTTGGATTTTATTAAATTGTTTGGATTTTATTTAACTGTTTGGATTTTATTTTAACTGTTTGGATTTTAAGGTTGAATTCAGCAATATTTAACCTGTTTTGTTCATTGTTGCCATTACTTGTATTTTGATATAGACCATTTATAGCCAGATATAAAAAATAAATTAACTATAGTCTTCATTAATAAAATATGTAAGGAAGTGTCTTTTAAAGTTTATTGATGTATTTTTAATGGAAGAAAGACTGTGCAGGTAACTCCAGGCTGGAATCCCACCACAAGGTTTAGAGATTTTAAATTCATCTGGGCATTTATAGACAAGAAATAATCACTTTTCCCCAAGATCAGGCCTGATTTAGACATCAGGGGGTATTTTTCATGCCAGGACACGTCCAGTCTAAGAATTCAACCCAACTTCCTCAAGGCTTCAACTGCTCAAGGCCTGAAAACCTCCAAGAGCCGTTTCTGGACAGCTCTTCCCCAGCTCGCCTGTCTAACGAGGGAAAAAAAAAGATATTTTTAAATCTCCATTACACCAAGTTTGGCTGGGCTTTTGTAAATAAACAGAACAACTAAATGATTTTCATGTTCAATGAGTTAATAGACAGATCCCCGAATGTAGGAGGACACCACCTACGGACGCAGACAACATATGGAACGTGTTGGGAGAGAGCTGCATTTCCATCCTCCACGACAACAGAGGCAATAACAGCCAGAAATACATTCCTGTCACAGATTTGGGGCTCTTTTGCTTTTCCTAATTCAGGAGGAGGGAGAGTCTAAACAAGCGTGGCACCGTCGGGACTGGGTTTTCCATGCGAAATGATGCAGATTGTGCTCCACACTCACCAGCCTGCCCAGATTTGTGACTGCTGCCCGTGACCCCAGCACTGCTGCTCTATATTTGAGCACTACAGACCAGGCTGGGAACAGTCTCTTGTGGAGTCTGCTGGAAATCCAGCTCCCACAAACACCTTCTGAGTGTTGTTCAATCCCCCCAACACGAATCTCCTCCATAAACGCAGAACTCAAGTCAACGTTCTGTGAAAAGGAGAAGAGGCAAATGTCTCCATTTGACATTTAAATGGTGTCATAATGATGGTAATGAGTGACCAGGAGCTACAAGGCAGAGAAATAAAGGGTGGGGTTTTTTTTCTTTTTCTTTTGGAGGTTCAACTCCTGGGGGCAGCTTTGCAGGTCCTACTTGCAGCTATGGGCACATGGGAGTAAAAGCTCCGTATTTCCATGAAATTCCCTTTAATGTTCTTTATGTACCTGCACTTTGCCACTGCACACACTTCCTAAAACCTTATTCCATCTTTAGATATGTATTTTCATACAGTTTCTCACCCAGGTGTGAGGCTGAGACAGAGCAGGCCTCACGCTCTGTCTGACAGGTTCACAAACAGTTATTTTTGCTATAAATGCATTTAAAAATGAGAAAACCAGGGAGATTCAGCGGGACTTTTAGTGGCAGCGCTTCTGTGGGGATCACATCCCACCACACACAGCCCCGTCCCTCACACGGAAGTGCTAATGGGTATTTCCCTCCATAAATCCAATTAGTATTAATTGGAGCGACAGCCACGTTTTGAAAGAGAAACGCACGCTAAGAAGTGACTGATCACAGCGGGATTACTTACCTACATCAGCCACCAAAATGCTGATAACCACCAGCCACCAAAATGCTGATAACCACCAGCCAGTCAGTGCCACCCTGAGGTGGTTCCCCACTGAGCCCCCCGGGCATTCCAAGCTCCAGGGGAGACACTGGAAGTTGCCCTTGCCCTTGAAATGATGGCAAAACTTCCTTCAGTCAACACCAGATTTTCTTGTCATTTCTGCTGCTGGAAAACTAATTTGGTGGAAAATCCGTCTCTCCACCAACCCACCCCAATTAAAATGCGCCATTAAATATGTGGAGATACTTCCCATTCCAGAGCAAAGGATGCAGCCAAAGGGGACAATCTCTCTGTGGTTTTCACATCTTTTTGGCTAATAAATCACTTAGGCAGAGACTTTATCCATAAAAAAAGAAAACAGGAAAGAAAACGAGGCTGGGTTATTCCGGGGGATTTGGCTCTGGAATGTCTCCCCGGTTTTCCAGAAGGATTTGTTTCAAATGTGCCAATGCAGCTTGGAAAACTCAGCGGTGCTTTGTGGGTGTCAGGGGAGGACTAATGTTAATTTGAGGCTTTTTTGGAAGGTGGTTATTAGAAAACTATTCACAGGGCAGGTAAATGTCCAACCAAGGCACCAGAACATTGGCTGCTTCACTTTTAAACACCGAGAGAACAACAAAGAATTAAAAAAAATAATTGATGCTCCTTCTTAAAACTGAGATTCAGAAATTCCACAGACCTTAAATTCAGACTTCAAACACCAGGTGAGGGAATTTTCTGTGCAATAAGTAGATTTTCCCACCTGTTTTGAGCCCCAAAGCCTCTGTGATAATATTTAGAGAATTCCCCTCCCTTCCATGTGGTGCCACAAACAGGAGAGGCACAAGGAATTCCGGGAAGCAGCATCACAGCATTTTGATTTCTCCAGAGAAAGGGCAAAACCACCTAGAAACTCATTTTAACTGAGTTTTGCACTGCTCCCAAAGCTTTGTGTCCCACACAAGGATCAGGAATCACTCCTAGGGAAGGAAGTTTTCTTTCCCTCCACCAGAAATTGTTTCTCAAGAAATGCTTGGGGGGTTGTAGGAAGAGAAAGACACAGAGACATTCATTTTTTGTCCTAAAACATGATCCTAAGCACAGGGTGTGCTCCAGATCCAGAAGAGATTTTAGGGCAGAGTTAAATTAAAAATTCCTGGAGTTTTCTAATGGAAGTGCTGACAGACCCTAAAACACAGCATCACTCGTGGGTGTCACTGTAATAAAGTGGCCTTTAAGACTTTTCTTTTTTTTTTTTTTTTCCTGCTAGACTTTGATTTCTGCAAAGGTCACATTTGAATAAAACTATCAGTAAACCTCATTATCAGCTTTGCCAGAAAGGCACCTTTTGTAATTTTTTTCTTGCACAGTTGGAGAGAAAAAATCAGTGTCTCCATCAGATCTTTCCTCCTGTATCGTTCCTGATGGAAATCTGGGAAGGCAAAAGGAGGATGCAGGACTTGCCTGGAGCAGAATTTCCTGTTCCCAGAGCCTCTTTTCTCTTTGATTCCATCCCCATGGGGTGCTTAGGAAGCTTAAACACCACGCAAGGTTTTATAGCAAAAGGAAGGAGTGCCAGGGGTTCCACAACCAGCATTCCAAATTGGTTTTGCCCCTCAAAACCCCCCCCTCAGATTTGGGGTCAGACCTGCCTTCCTTAATGTGCCACTACACCAGTATTTGCTAATTGATCGTAGAAAACTGATTAAATGGGCTTTTTTTAATTATAGGAAGGACTGAGACTTGTGCCTACAGTTCAGTTTGAGGAGTGTTTTGAGTTAGAAAAAACCCAACAGAATTCAGAAAATAGGATTTAAAATTCAGAATTTAAGATTCAGGATTCAGAATTGAGACTTCGGAATTCAGAGCCCATTTGGAACCCAAGTTCCTTCTCCCTACAGGGAACTCTGAGGAAGCACAAAGAGGTTTGACTCTGGTGATGTGGGACAGGTGAAATGAACATCTCTTTTTGGGTACCTGACTCCAGGGACAGAGTCCACAGCCCTCTCTTACAGCCCTCAGCTCCCTCAACAGCTGAAGGAGGAGAAGAATATCAAGGAATGATTTCTAGGATCAGGGGTGAAAAAGAAATCCAACCAATGGATGTTGAGGGCAAACTGGCCGGGTACAACTTCCTAGAAAGTGCAGGAATGTTATTTGCCATCCTATAAATTACCCGAATCCAAAAGCTTCTGTCTGTGCTCGCCTGGCTCTTACTCTGCAGAATTTTCTGCAATTCCCACCCTGGGAGTGTCCAAGGACAAGTTGGATGGGCCTTGGAGCCACCTGGGATGGTGGGAGGTGTCCCTGCCCGTGGGATGAGTTTTAAGGTCCCTTCCAACCCAAACCATTCTGTGATTCTCTGACTCCGTGATTCCACGATTCTGCCCCTCACAGGAGTGTCACAAAGGATCATTTCACACTCAATCTTTGCACGTGGCAGCGCCATCACAGCCCCATCCAGAGGCACAAACCCTGGGGACTGGGTGGCACAATGGGCCTGAGAGCCAGGAGACCTCTGGGAAAATCAGGGAATCTGCATCTCACTGAATCATACTCAGACTCCCCTAAAATGAGGATGAGAAATTACCGACAGTCCAGAAATCCCAAAGAGAACATTCTGCTCCACCACGGATATATAAGAAGCTGTGGCTGCCTCATCCCTGGAAGTGTCCCAGGCCAGGCTGGATGGGGACTGGAGCCACCTGGGACAGTGGAAGGTGTCCCTGGCAGAGCATTCAGTCCTAAAGTAGCAATTCCCTACCAGGGAATGGATCCAAACTTAGAGAGAAGGGTTAAATATTGGATATTGGGCAGGAATTCCTGGCTGGGAGGGTGGGGAGAAACCGGAATGAATCCTCCAGAGAAGCTGTGGCTGCCTCTGGATCCCTGGGAGTGTCCAAGGGCAGGTTGGAGCAGCCTGGGACAGTGGGAGGTGTCTCTGCCCATGGCAGGGGTGGGATGGGATGGTTTTTTAAGGTCATTCCCAACCCAAACCCTTCTGGAATTCCATGATCTTCTCTCTCAGCCCCTCCATCACCTACAGCCCGTTTTTTATTGGTGGGGTTATTTATAAGCCCCCACATTTATCTTGAAGTTCAACACTATTTCTATATTTCCCTTGCATGACATAAAAGTAATTTCAGGATAAAAATAATTAACAGTGCTCCCGGAACATACATCCTTTGCTTCACAGATCAAATTTCCTGGGCATATTTTTTTCCTTTAATATCTTTGCTTAAAGGTTCTCATTTGCAGACAGATTCCATCTGCATTAGGGCTATTTTATCCCTTAATTTCTTTTATTTTAATTAATAAACGCTTGTCTGAAACGGCTGAGTGTCCACATTTTGCTATTTCTTACTTTTCTTGCCATTTCCCAATAGCTGCGAATGCCAATAAAAATAATCAATTCAGCACTTCCCACTTCAATCCCAAGGCCTATTTTTAGCCTGTTCCTGATAGCCACGATATAAACACACAAGTGTTTGATGCTTTTCTTGTGGAAACTCGTGCAGCAGCACCAGAAACAAGCAAATCATTCAAGCATTTTGCTGTTATTTACCCACTGAAAGGACAGCCCAGACCCTCAGTTAACTTTGCCTCACTTTGATCAGGGTGAGTGTTCAACAAGGTAAATATTTAGTGATGACTTGGATCCTCTTCAGCAGGGACATCCTCTGAATTAAATTTTTTAGGAGATATTTGAAGGTATTTATATCAGAGAGAAGTTTTATTCTATGTCTCGCTGTTATTTTTTTTTCCAGTTTTCCTTCTTGTTAAAAAAAAACATAAAAAAAATCAAACTGAGAAAGTCATGAGCTTTGGTTTTCTGGAGTTTTCTTAACTTCTTTTTCCACCCATAAATACATATGTGAATGTGCCATTTTAATTAGGAGAGCCCAATATTCAGGGAAGGGAAATTGCCTTGCACAAGGAAACGACGCTTGCAGCCACCATTTGTTGTCTCTGCAGCCCCATCTACATCCTGATCCTAAAGCAGGAGCTTCATTCATTAATTAATTAATGTGACTTGTTGCTCTGGAGTCTGGGAGACCTGGACAAGAATCCACAGTTTGTCCAGCTGGAGCATTTCAGCTTCAGGTAAGAATTTAAATCATATTCTCTCCAGGGAGCAAATCTTGCAGTCAGAACTAAAGTTCTGCTGAAGGTCAGTTGTCCTTGCAAAGAGCCTTTTGGTGGAAGGCAAATCCCACTTTGGGGTTGGAATTTGTCAGGGGGAAAATCCAAACCATCACATTTGGGTCAAATTTGGCCTTTCAGACCTGAAAGGGAGCTTATAAAAAAAACATGGAGATGACAAGGGGGGATGGTTTAAAACTGAAAGAGGAAAGTTTTAGATCAGGTGTGAGGATAAATTCCTCCCTGTGAGGATGGGAAGGCCCTGGGAGAGTTGGGAATGTTCCCCTGGAGAAGGGAAGGATCCAGAGAGAACTTGGAGAACATTCCAGAGCCTAAAGGGGCTCCAGGAGAGCTGGAGAGGGACTGGGGACAAGGGCTGGAGGGACAGGACACAGGGAATGGCTTCCCAGTGCCAGAGGGAGATTGGGCAGGAATTCCTGGCCCAGGTTGGGCAGAGAAGCTGTGGCTGCCCCTGGATCCCTGGGAGTGTCCAAGGGCAGGTTGGAGCAGCCTGGGACAGCGGGAGGTGTCCCTGCCCATGGCAGAGGGTGGCACTGGATGGGCTTTGAGTTCCCTTCCAACCCAAACCACTCCAGAGCCCCAGGAATTGATGGGAAGTTCCTGCCCCTCGTTGATGACTTGGCCCAAGAACTGGAAGCAGAGACAGGACTGAGGCCAAACTCCAGAGTCTTTGGAGACCAAAACACAATTAATTGTTACGGGGAGAGTGTTTTCCTCATCCCTGATAGATTTTCATGGGTGGCTGTAAGTGAACAGCTCAAAACAATTGACACTGATATTTTAACCACTAATGAATAAAACTGCAAGGGATACAAATATCAATAACCTTGCACTAGAAAAGCCCTTTTTTTTTTTTTTTTTTGTTTCCCTCTTAATTTTGTTATTCAATGTGCAGAACCAAGGCCTGAAATAACTCTCAGTTGCACCAGAAGGCCCAAAGCAGTGAAAACCCTCCCCAAATGACAGAGGCAGAGCTGGGTAAATGCATTCCCACTCTCCCTGGTGGCGTCAGGAGTCTGACTCACAGCCTTTAAGTGCACCCAGGTCACTGCCAAGGCTCCCTGGCACGGTCAGCCACTCCCAGACATTTTAATGTATCAATTAAACTCCTGGTTTATTAACCTTAGCTGAAATGTAGAGAAATAAAGTAATAACCTCCCCATCAATTAAAGCAGCCTGGTTCCATCGTTCCTGGACAAAGCTAAGAAAGAGAAAAGAAGAGGGGGAAAAAGAACCCCATCATTGGTTTATTTTCTGAGGAAGGGATTTCCTGACCAAGGAAATGGGGGTTGATGTATTTTACATGGGGTTTGCATTCAGGAATGGAGGAATTCCAGAGGCAAGTGTGCAGTTTGGGGTTTGGTGGATGCTGGACACGCCAAATGCCCCACGAGGGAACAGAACCTGGGATAAGTTCATTTATGTCCCTGGCAGTCGGTCACAGGTGAGTGTTGAAACAAACTCCTGGGGCTTGGGCTGACTTAAATCTTGGCCTCGGATGAAGAAACACCAGGAAAGGAGAATTAAGGACCAAACCTCGACTTGACAGGAAATTCTGGGGATGTGCTTCTGTTTTTTCCTGTGGAAACCCCACTTTTTGCAGTTGCTGATGTGGCGAAAACCTGAATTCAGACCTGAAAACTGTTTATCAAAAGCCAGTAGGATTGCAAAGAGTTTATGTCAAATTATTATAATTCCAGGGATTGACCCCCACAATGCTGAAAAAATCACCCTGCTCCCTAATCCTTCCTTTGCAGAATCAGGGAACAGTTTGGGCTGGAGGGGATCTCAGAGCTCCAACCCAAAAGGGGATTAAAGGAGAGAGAACAGAAGACAAGAGTTTGTCATGGACAATATTCTCTCTCTAAACTCGCACAGAGGCCTTGAGATGTTGAAATGTTGCCCTTTCAAATATCACCAAATATCTGGAACATCTGGAATGATTTCTTTAGGCCTCGTATTTGTTGCCATTTAAAGGACCCTTCTGTAAGTTCAGGAAATGTCGTACATTTTTAGGTCCCCTAAAGATATAAAATATGAAATAATCCCTTTCTCATTTCCTGGGCACCTTCCCCTGCCGCTTTCCCACTCCCAGGGGGGCACTGGATCCCTGTTTCACCCAATTCCTTTGCCAGCTGTCAATGTTCCATCCTCTGTAATGCCCAGGGTGGTTTCACAACTGATTTCCAAAGTGCAAGGAGCAGTTGGGTTTCCTCAGAATTATTGCACAAGCAGCTGTGATAACTCAGCAGCTTTTCATCCTCTTCATGTCACGAAGCTCCTTCGAAGAAAAATCATGAAAAATCAGAAACTTGGCAGGTAAAGGTGATTTGGGGCACCGCCTTCAGCTCTGGAAGTGACTTTGTGGATCATTTAAATACATATGGAAAATTCCTGAAGTAAATATAAAGAATAAATGTTGCCTTTATGCCAGGAAAACTTGGCTAAAACATTTCTTGATACTCCCATGGTCAAACTGCTTCTCACACATTGAATTTAATTGTGATTTTAAAATGAGATATGGGGAATCTCAAGCTACAATTTTATTTTTTTCTCCTTAAAACCATTGGAAAAGCCCTTAAGAGGCAACAGAGTTTTTGTGTTCCACTGGGTGATCAGCAGGAACTCAACAGAAAACAATCCACAACCTTCAGAGAAAAACCCACAAACTCCTCCAGACGATGCTCAGGCAGAGACAAAACCCTCAGTAAAACCCAAATCCTACAAAACAAAACATCACCACATACCTGAACCAAAAGTACAGATGACAAGAGAAAAAAAACCCCAAACCAACCACCACCTTTTTTTTTTTAATTTAACAAGTGAATCAGACTCAGCACTCCAATTTCCTCATTTCCTATAATTAACTGAGCTTTCAACACCTCTCCTAATTGACTGATGATTATCTTTTCATTCCCCACTCTCCAGAACTGCCATTCTTCGCTGCCCACTGGTTCAGATGTTGCCTCCAAACACAACAAGGAGTTTCCAGTTCTCCTGCTGGATTCCTTCCCCACTGCACACACGTGGAAAAACCAGGAATGCCCCACACCCAGCCCAGGTTGATTTTCTCTGATCCCAAGAAGCAGCTCCTTACTGGTTCAGATGTAAATTAGAGATAATTTTGCTGCTTTATCGACCTCTTGCTTCTCTTTCCTGCACAGATGGAGCGAGTTGTTTCGTGATTTCATGGTGTAAAATAAAAATAAGCACTCCAAAAAATTCATGGCGCCGGAGCAAGGATCAGCCCAGCAACTGATGGAGGAAAATGCAACATAAGAATGCAAAAAGGAAGGAGAACATAAGAAATTCAACTTAAAAATAGAAAAAAAAGCATTTCTTAAAATTATTCGGATGTTTTCCTTTGGGTTGCAGATGTATCAGGTATTGTCCAAGATGAGGGGAGAATTCTCTGCTTCCAGAAAATCCCCAGGATCCCCTTTATCACCATTTCTCCTGTCCCAGGATCCGGATGACTCTTCCAGAACCCACCAAACAGGAGCTGCTGTGCAGCATCAGCCCTTTCAGTGCCCTTTAATCTCCCAGGATCAGCAACTGCAGCCCAAGAAAATCTCATCCCACGAGATCCTGGCCCAGCCCACTCCAAAACTGAGCGTTCCCAGCTCCCCTTCACCATTTTTGCGCTGCTATTCTTTCAATTCTGTTTCCCCAAACGTTTTGGGGTGGCACTGGGTGACGTCTGTGACACACAACTGCACGTGCATTGACTTCTGAAGAACCACAACCTGCTGGGACAGGCAATTCCTGAGAAGCAAAAGGCAGCTCATTGTGCAAGTTCCACAAACCATCTTCCGCAGAAGCAGCGAGGGAGGAATTGCAGGGCAGGTACCACAGGGGCTCCTGCACTGGGAACCTCCCCAGATTCCTTGTTTCCCCCAGGAAATATCTGCAGGTCTGATCCCAGCTCTATCTCCAACCCCATCTCCTGCCTTCCTATGAATCACAGCACTGATTCCTCACTTGATTTAACCCACCCTGCTCTGTGTCCCATTATTATCATTCCCTGAACAATTAAGAGGCTCTATAAGAATTCCTGGCAGGAATGGGGCTGAGGATCCCTCTCCTCCCTTTCCACGGCGCTGGCTGAGTTGCTCTGTCCACACAGAGAAGTGGAGCTGAAGTTGGTGTATTAATGACTCACAGATCTATTTATTTCCCAGCTCCCTGAATTCAGTTCAGCCTCCCTCTCTCCCAGATCTCCTTGGGAATGGATGGGAACAAGCTCCAGGGATGAACCCTGCCCACATTTTCATGGGTATCACCTTCATATCAATGGGGTTTAAGTGTCTAACTTGAGGAACTATTTCTGCATCAAATCCCTGCACTGTTTGCTCCCCATCCTGGATCATCCTCACCCACCCTCGGAATTATCCCCAGAGTTCCCCCAGCCCCACCCCTTACTCATTATTTACAAGCCTGATTTCCACCCACAAGTCAGGATTTCTCCACCTTTGCCATTTCTCAAATCCGTGTTTTTTACTTCCCCTGCATGTGGAAATTGTTTCCTGTAAACACACAGAAGTTACCCAGTTTCCCTCTTTCAGAGCCCACTTGGAGACTATCCTTTGGGTGTTACCTATTAAAAAAAATCATTTTTAAATTATTTTAGTGGTTTTGCTTCAACCACTGCCCGTAAGGATGGGTGCATTTCGTCACAGTGCTGCCTGTGGTTCCCCTTTTTTATTGCCTTGGTACTTAAATAGTCTTATAAAACTAAACTGCCTTATCTGGGGGACACTTCTAATTCAAAATCTGAACAAAACATTGCAGAGCAGAACATGTTCTGGAAATTCACCCCCCAGGCACCAGAGTTACACAAACGCCAGGGAACAGTAAAAAACCTGAGTTTAGGAGGGGTTGTTGGCAGTTTTCTACACAGAAATACAAATTTAACAAGAAGTAAAATGATTTTTAGCACCAGAAACAGATTGAAAGTAAAGCCATGCAATGTTTGAGAGAACTCCACTTATGGTTCCTGACAGGCAGAATGATGGAATGGTTTGGATTGTAGGGGACCTTAAATTCATCCACTTCCACCCCCTGCCATGGGCAGGGACACCTCCAGCCCTTGGAGCATCTCTGTGGCTCCTCTGGACTTCTCTCACCAGGTCCAAATCGTTCTCATATTGTTCTGCAATATTCTGTTCTATTGTTCTAAGTTTCTAAATGTGTCTCTAGGACAGCTCCAGCATCCCCTAACTTGGGAGTAACCCAGGAGCTGGCTGGGAGCCTCCTTCTCCAACAACCTCTGGGTCACTCCCTCCAGCCTGTGAACCATGGTATGAGATTCCAACCTAACTCACTCAACTCAACCCAACACAACCCAGTCCAACCCAACCCAGTCCAACCCAACCCAATCCAACCCAACCCACCCCAATCCAACCCACCCCAATCCAGCCCAATCCAATTGAACCCAACCCAATCCAATCGAACCCACCTCACCCCACTCCAATCCAATCCTATCCAACCCAATCCAACCCAATTCCATTGTCCAACCCTGTAAAAGCCAAAGTGGACAATGGCCTGGATGAGGAAAGCAGACCCCACCCAAGTGATAAGTTTAGCAGAGCTCTACATGCCCACCAGGAATATTTTCAGGTTTAGGGGTGGGATGTCACGCATGGAGCTGTTCTGCTTCACGTAGTTGCTACTCCCAGTCCCCGGAGTGTGTGGAAACTCCAGGAACAATAACAAAACAATGGATGTCAGTTTATGACTAGAGGAAATTCTTGGCTCCGGGAGCTCTCTGCAGTATTTACTGATTTTACAGTGTAAACACATATGTTGCAAGACAGATGGACCTTTCCCCCCAGCTCCCAGCAATGGGTGTCTCATCAGGGAAGGGATTAAGGAGATCTCCAAATCTTTAAACAAGGTTTCCCGGCCCTGGCCACGGGCAGCCCTCCACAAAGGCCAGGATTATGGGACACAAAGGGCTGTGCTCCCAGGGAGCAGCCAGGCCACACGGAGCAGATCCCTCAGCAGTGTTTTAATTACATTACAGAAAAGGGGTTAACAAGAGATTTTACTATCAACTGCAGCCAGGTGGCTTTGCAAGGCAAAATTTTGGCTTTCCAGGTCCAGGTCCTGAGTGATCCATTCTCTGAGCAACAGTGGGGCTGTGATTTTAGAGAGATTTTAGAGAGATTTTAGAGAGATTTTAGAGAGAACAGCTCTCATCTGAAACTATTTTTGCAAAACAGCCACGATATCAAATTATTTTTTCACACGTTTTCTAGGAAAGTAGAGTGGATTTTGTAAAAACAGAAGCCACAGGTTTCGAGGTAAAATAAAATCCACATCAAGACACTTCGAAATCTCACAGAAAATAAACTTTTTACCCTCAATCTTTCCTTGATCAAAGGTCTATTATAATATTTGTAGAATGAAAGTCCATGTTATAACAATCAGCTTTATTTTTCTAACTGGGGGAAACACCAATGGGGCAGAACAAACCTGGCCTATAAATAACACCCTCCTCCCCACCAAACAGCAAAGCAAAGCTGACTGGCAGAAGAATTTTGTCTCAAATGAGAACTTCCAGAACCTGAGACAACAACAACCTCTGCCAGCAAAGCCCTGGTGGAATCAAATCTCGTTTTTTTCAGCCCAGGAAGGCACAAAACAGCAAAGGTTTGGGGAGGGGGGCACTGGGGCTGCCTGGGGGTCTCAGATGTTGTGGATGAACACACCCTAATGCTACTTAAGAGATTTAACGTCTGATATTCTCCTAATGAGATTAAGGGGACAAAGAATTGAAAACAAGGGATGTTTACAATTACTGGCACCTGAAGAGCAGGGATGTCACGTGGAAAAAGAGACTTTCCACCAGAGATGCATTTCCAGGGCAAGGCAAAGGTGTTCAACTCTCCTTTGGCTCCTCGTGTCTGTTCCAACATTGGAGTTGGGAATAGATGTTAATGCAGGAAAGGGTGGTGGTGAATCAGCAGCAATTGGAGCTGGGCACATGGAAATGGGAGTGAAAATCCACATGGTCACTGAGAGAAGTGCCCACGGGCAGCAGTCTCACCTCCCAAACACCTCCCAGACACCTCCCAGACACCTCCCAAACACATCCCAAACACCTCCGAGTTCCCAGGATGGTTTTATTTGCCTTTGGACTGAGTTGCTGTTACCTGACACACCAAATCCCCCTGCCCCTGTCCCTGTCCCAACCCCTTTCCCAACCCACAGGGACCCCAGCTCTTCCCTTCCTCCTTCAAACCTCCACTTTTCTTTTCACTGTGTCATTTGCAAAAGAGGAATTTTGAAAACAGACAAAACGTCAGATTTTTAAAAGTGACAGGGGAAAGCAGCAATAAAGCCTTGAAAAAAACAGCCCCTTGCCTAAATAAACACTCCAAAACTCAATGGAAAAGGTGGATAAAATTGTTTCACTTTTCTTCTGTTTGCTCAGTTGTGTTTGACAAACGTGTCTCTGGGTTTTCCTCAAAGCCACAGTCCTGCCAAACTTTGTGAGAGGGTGAAAACGGACCGTTCATCTGTGAGCTGTGAATTTATTCATTTGGTTGGTTGGACATTTGGATAATATTCACTGGGACTTGGAACTCCAACGTGAGCGTCCCAGCTCCGAGGCTGCCAAACACTGCCATGGGATGGTTTGGGTTGGAAAGGATCTTGGGGATTCCAGGGGCAGGGACACCTTCCTCTAGGCCAGGCTGGGAATTTTGGGATCAGATCCCTGGCCTGCAGCAGGTCAGCACATCCATGGCTCTGCCCCAGGGGTTGTGTCTGAGATCCCTCAGATCTTGAGGGATGAACATCTCAACAAACCCCTCCCAGGGCAGGACTCTGCCAGGCTCCCACCAAAACATGAACTCATTGCCCTGGTTTATAAAGGAGAATGTCGCTGGCCCTGAGTTATGAGCCTGCTGATGATCCCAAGGGATGGAGCACCCGGTTCCAGGGCAGGGATCTCTCCTCTCTGTCTCCAGAAATGTCCTAAACCTCCAAGGTGACTTTGGACAACACCCAAACCTCCACTCCTGAAGCCAAAACACCCAAGTGGGACACATGGAATGACCTCCCAAAGCCAGACATCCATAATTCACACAAACCCTCCATCCTTAACATCTTTCAGGGATCTGTGTCAGGTCAGCACAGACATTTCTCGCTGTTTATGGCATTGAAAGCTCAGACCTCAAATTATTGAGTTAAAAAACAAACCAAAGAACCCCCTTATTTATTTCTGGGGCTTTGATCCCTGCAGTGCTTATTCTTGAAACCCTCTTATCAGCTTCTGGAAGGAAAATACTATGATAAGATATGCAGATCTCATTAAGCTAATTTTTATCTAATGCTATCTGTGCTTTTAAAAGAGAATGTAGTAAAAAGACCGGAGAGGAGGAATCTCCTTTAATTTCTCGTAGGTTTTTTTTAAGTTGAGGAGTTTTGAGGTCACATTTGGAGGTTTCTCCAGGGCTCTGTTTGCTTGGCAAACATCAGTGGTTTATTCTTCAGAGGTTAAGTTAGGGTGCCAAAGGGAAAATTTACTTTTAAACCTAGCTTTTAATAAAAATATTGAACTGGAGAGAGAGTGTTTGGCAAGGATGAGAAACAGAAAGCAGCACGCAAGAAAATGACACCTTTCCCAAAGAGACAAACCAGATCCTGGTCTCCAGAAAACACGAAAACCCTTCTCAAAAGCAGTTTTGAATTTGCTCCCAAGCCAGACACATTTTAGCTGCTGTATTTAAATATCTGCTTCACTGATTATATGGAAATGAAACAGCTCAAACCTTTAAATGAGTCACACTAAGCTATAACACCCTCCTCCCGTGTCAAACCGCTGAGATGTGTCACAATTTCCTCAAAATCCCAGAATGGGTTGACTTGGAAGGGAAATTAAGGATTATCCTGTTCCCCCCCTGCCATGGGCAGGGACACCCCCCACTGTCCCAGGCTGCTCCAACCTGCCCTTGGACACTCCCAGGGATCCAGGGGCAGCCACAGCTTCTCTGCCCAACCTGGGCCAGGAATTCCTGCCCAATCTCCCATCTCTCCCTGCCCTCTGGCACTGGGAAGCCATTCCCTGTGTCCTGTCCCTCCGTGGCTCCTCTGGACTCTCCCCAGCAGCTCCAGGTGCTCCTGCTGTTGTTCCCAGAGTTGGAGCAGCTCTGCAGGTGGGGTCTCACCTGAGGGGGCAGAGGGGCACACACACCCCCTTCCCTGCTGTGGGATCAGTCCAGGACACGAGGGACCATGTCGAGCTCCTTGTCTACCCACAGCCCCGGGAGCTCCCAGCCCAGGCTGTTGGCCGTGGGTATCCAAACCCCCCTCAGCCTCCAGGATGTTCAGGAGCAGGTCCCCACCTGGGCACAGCTTGTACAGGGAGCTCAAGAAAGGTCTGGGCATGAACCTGCTCTTCCAAAAGGCGAGTCCCCCAGCTGCAAACAGAAAATGGGAGATGTGCTCCAAAGTGCTGAGCTGCCATTTCTTGCCCCTTCCCAAATCCAGCTCAGCCAGGACCTCTCACTGTGTTAATGTTTCCCTTCCAGAACCATTCTAACGAACAACCTTGAGAAATAATACATTTCCTCTGTTCCCTTTCGTTCTGTGGGGACAACTGGTTCCCATAAAACGTCACATAGGACAGGAGAGAATCAGAGTTTCTTTCATTTCAATAATTGCAGGGGTTCCATTTAATTTAAATACTTAGCACAAAGCAGGTTTGTTATAAAATACTTGGCTTGTAATTACTGGTCTCGAGCTCATCTCTTTTACATCCTTTCTGTCAACTGGACACATTTTACCTCTTCTTTCTCAGAACCATTTCAGGAAATGTCATTATTCTCTAGTCATAGCCCACAGCCTCATTGTCATTGTCAGCCTGCTCCTGGAATATTTATCTCCCGAATTTTCCTCCTCTTTGTGGCACAGAAGGACTTGGAGAGGTGATGAAACACAGAACTTTTTTTTTTTTACACTTCATGTTTTACATTTTGAGGGCTCCATTTAGGAATATAGCCCTAATTAAAACAGTCTGGTTAATTCCAAATACACAAAATACACAAAAAACCCAAACGGTCCTACTGTTTTGAGAGGTTTAAAACTATGTAAGTACATATTTACTTAAGTTTATGAATCATAATTCCTGCCCCAGTTTCTTGAAAAGACACTGTGCATGTTTACAGCACACTGATCTACATTCAACATTGGACAGAATTAAAAGAAATAAAAGTACATCTAAAAGCAAAAAAATACGTAATTGAAGATGGAACCAATGCCCAGAGAAGCTGTGGCTGCCACTGGATCCCTGGGAGTGTCCAAGGGCAGGTTGGAGCAGCCTGGGACAGTGGGAGGTGTCCCTGCCCATGGCAGGAGTGGCACTGGATGGGCTTTGAGGTCCCTCCAACCCAAACCATCCTGGGATTCTGGGATTCCATGAACTGCAATAAACACGGATGTTCCCGTGTCGGCTTCACTCCACTCAGGTCAACAACTGCATCCAGGCTTCAACACAAGGACTTCATGGTATATTTAGGAATTGGTAACAAAAGAAAATAACTCCTAAATAAAGTTATGTGTACATTCCTAGAGCCATCTGCTCTAAATAAAGAGCTGGGTGTGTTGGAAGCAGTTTCCCAGAGCAATCTCATCTGCCTTGTTGTCTGCAGAGATAAAGACTTGGATGACTAAAATCGAAATCTATAAATAAAGATTTTGTATCGTTTTTAAATTTATACTCCAGAGCTTTTCATGCAATACGGTTCTCTGTATTCTGCAGCTTCCTACATTGTGCTCTCATACTCCATACGGATCCTATTCATCCCGTTCCCTGGGATCTCAGTCCTTCCCAGAGAGAATTCAGAAGAAGGGGAGGATCACAGAATCATAAAATCACAGAATCCAACCTGCCCTTGGACACTGCCAGGGATCCAGGGGCAGCCACAGCTTCTCTGCCCAACCTGGGCCAGGAATTCCTGCCCAATCTCCCTCTGGCACTGGGAAGCCATTCCGTGTCCTGTTCCTCCAGCCCTTGTCCCCAATCCCTCTCCAGCTCTCCTGGAGCCCCTTTAGGCTCTGCCAGGGGCTCCAAGCTCTCCCTGGATCCTCCCCTTTTCCAGGCTGAATCACTGCCTTTCATTATCCCCCAGTCTGGATCCCAGAGCAGCTGCTGGACAAAGCCCAGGGGTTTGCAGGGAACATCCACTCAGGGTAAAGCTGCAGAGACTGGAAGAGGAGAGGAGCTCCCCCCTCTCCTGAACTCCAGCAGGCACTGCTGGCTCTGACCAACCTCCCCACAGGATGAGCAGAGCTGGATCCTCCACCACAGACAAGTGTGGATGGAGTGGAGCGACCCGAGACCCTCGTCCTGAGCCCTGGGAATGATTCCAGCCAAGAGCTGGAGCTCGAGCACAATAAACTGTGTTTGTTTTTGAAAACCCCAGTGTGAGTCCATCCAAACACACCCAGGGAGTCTGTGTTGGGAAGCTCCATGGCAGGGGGGATCTGGTGTTCCTGAAGCACTGGCTGTGTGGAATGACATAAGCTCGGCTGGCAGAGGGAATAACCAGAGGGACACTCTGGAATGTTCTACTTTCCCCGGCTAAACAGATTATCAGGCCAATCCTGCCCTCCGTAGCTGGACGAGGCAGCGCTGGCTCCATGGAATCCAGGGGTGGGGAGAGCCCAGCCCTGCTTTGTCCTGCCCTGCCTGCCTTCTGCTGCTCCCACTGCATCCCTCTGGATGCGAGAAGCTCCTCTGGAATGCCTGGACAGCTCAGACATCGCTGCTGCTGCAGCCAGAAGGAATGTTGCCCCAGACCAAGGAGCTGAGGAGCAGCAGGAGGAGGCAGCACAGCCCCACTCACTCCCACCCTTCCCGCTGTCACAGCCAAGGGGGATTCGGGAGCCCCCAGGTTTCCCCTGATCCCAAGGGCGAGCTGCTGCAGTTTACACCAGCACGAGAACACCTTTATCCCCCAGCACAGTAGGAATTCAGCCCCAGAGCTGGTTTGCCAGGCTGCTCCCACTGCAGCTCCCGTGTCATTCCTGCAGGAAGATCCCTCCCAAACACTCTGCCCCGACCTGCAGGGCCTGACAGGCTCCTCATCCCACAATCCCAATGATCCCAATCGTGAGTTTTTAACCATCCAACACATAAATTAGTGGGGGGGGGTGGGTCCCAACAAGATTAAGAGACAGGGCTCAGTAATTGGCTTTCATTCAAGCTGACGTCAGAGATCGCAGAGAAATTAAAGTTATTAATCAATAATAAAATGATACTATTAATTGTGGAGAGTTGGTTGTATTGGTGGAAGCAGGATGGGAAGAGACACGTGGGTCATCCTCTCCAAGGCTGGAGTGGTTACAGCTCTGTCTGTTTATATATTTATTCCTCCTGGGAATAACCTGGATTTTGGGAACACCTCTGGAGTTTTCCTCTCACTTCCATAATAACTGGAATTGCTCCTCTCCTGACTCCTTGGCAGATCAAAGCACAAAGACAGAATCCGAACACAGGGCTTTCCTTTAGAGTTTTTTTTTTCAAGAGCTCCGTGGAAATTGCCAAAGAAATAACACCCAAACCCAAACAACTGAATGTCAAAAAGGTAACACCAAAAAAATCCTTTTTTCCCCAGGTTTTGAAATAAATTCCTAATTAAAGAAACATGTCAGAATAAATGCACAATATTTTTATGTTTGCTTTATATTAACAGTGTGCTTTCTTTCTGTGCCTTCACACTTTGGCTGCAATGGAAGTTCTTGAACTTCTTATTATATTTAATATTATTCTACCTCTACTTAAAACATATATATCCCACAGAAACATATAAAAATAAAATATCAATAATGACTTTCTGAAAAATCAACCTCCGTTGGGTTTGGAAACTTTGGGAGTCTTGGGTGATGTCCTTCCCCTGCCAGGGAAATATTCCAAGTTTTTCCTGCTAAAAGGGAAGTGAACAGATTCCAGGTTTAGTCTGAACACATTTCCTTTGTTTCCCAGAAGAAAATAGAACTAAAATCCTGATCTAGAGCTGCTCACTCAAAGAATCAAACACGGGAATTGGAGCTGATTTAAACGTGATGAAAAAATAAATAATTTCGGGCCAAACTGATGCTCTTCTTGAGCTCTGAGCAAAGCCTGAATTTCTTGCAGCTTCCCAAATACATTGGGATTACTCGAGTATGATAATTGAGATTAAAGCCACATGAATGTCCTGAGACCCACTGGGATATTTTTAACTTCAGCCACAAAAAGGACACAGTTTTAGGGCATGATTCTCATTAGCACGATGTATAGAGAACTCTCAAATGTCACTGAGAGCGCGTGCTGCTTTTACTCTGGCTCCCCAGGGAATCCACCAGGCTGAAATAATAATAAAATATATACATATTTCGACCCTACTGAACTAACACAACCAAAAAAGTCGCTGGAAGCAAGAAAAATAAAGAAGTGTTCAATGAGACACACGGGTCAGGTTTGGTCTTGGGAAAACCAACTGAGGTTTTCCCCTAGAAAAAAAAAAATCCTTTAGAAACACAGAGTGAAAACAGCAAAAAACACTTTTCATTTTGAAACCCGGGCCAGAAACGATGAGCTGGGGTTGGTGCTGGAAAGGCCTGGAAGTGTTTAATTCCCCGAATGACACCACAGCGACATTCCAGGCAGCTCCAGGGAGCCAAACCCTCCTTTTTTTAACGTTTCGCTACAAAACCACACGCACGTTGGGGCCTTTTTAACGAGTCTCTGGGATTTGAGGGTCTTCGAGCCTCCTCCTCAGTTCAGTGGAGAAACTCTTTAACCCAAGGGGGTCTGGATCTGTTTTCCCTCCTCCTCAGTTCAGTGGAGAAACTCTTCAACCCAAGGGGGGTCTGGATCTGTTTTCCCTCCTCCTGCATTCAGTGGAGAAACTCTTCAACCCAAGGAGGTCTTGATCCGTTTTCCCTTCTCCTTCATTCAGTGGAGAAACTCTTTAACCCAAGGGGATCTGGATCTGTTTTCCCTCCTCCTCAGTTCAGTGGAGAAACTCTTCAACCCAAGGAGGTCTGGATCTGTTTTCCCTCCTCTTTCATTCAGTGGAGAAACTCTTCAACCCAAGGAGGTCTGGATCCGTTTTCCCTCCTCAGTTCAGTGGAGAAACTCTTTAACCCAAGGGGGTCTAGATCCATTTTCCCTCTTCCACAAACACCACGGAGGGTCCTGGGCACGTTTCCACCACACTCAAAACCTTTAAACCTCAGGGAAAAAAAAAAAGAACCCAGCCAAATTTTCGGTGCTGCGATGAAACCCTTGAATGTTATTTTCTCCCGGTGAGTAATGCTTTCTCACCACCCCAAGTGCTAGACAGCAACAGTAAAACTGGAGCTGTTCCTTTCCCAACCTCCGGAAAGTTTTGTGTTCCAAGGGAAAGGTTGGATGGCACAAAGAAATCTTTCTGTGCCGCAGGTTTCCCCCCAGATCATCCCCTTTTTATTTCAGCGCTCAACTATTTGGTAATTGCTCGGTGTTCGGCTTTTAATGCGTCTCGTTGTGAGGCGCATCAATCCAGGAGGGGATCTCGAAATACTAATGCTTGTCACACATTTTAATCTCCTCTAAAAGGTCTTGTTCGTTGTGTGTTTAAATCTCTTTAATAGCTTTTCCTTCTCCTCGGGTTTTTTGGGTTTTTTTTACTTTTGTGGCAACCGATTCGAGTTGGGCTGAAGTTTGTTTAATTTCCATTTCAGTGAAGAGCAGCAGCAATAATCTAAAAGCCTGAATTATCACTGTATTAGCAAAAAGGGAAAATTGCTTTTTCTAAAAAAAAAAAATTACTTTTTTTTTCTTTTCCCCAGGCATGAAACTCTCACCAAAATGTATCTGCAGGAAGAAAATAAACTTCTCAGAGTGGCAGGAGACGCATTGTGTGTGAGGATGGCTCAGCTCTGCACAGTTGGGTATCACAGCCACATCTTGAACATTATTCTACAGCACAATGTCTGGGGATGATTGACACCGTGCCGCTAAACACCTCTTACAATAATGAGATTATTCTGTTATTCCAGACTCAGGTTTATTCTGCTGTCTGACTAGAAATGAGGAGTGGTGGTGTTTTATCTCCCTGCACCATTCCAGCTCTCCATCCCACACCCTTTCTGCCATTTTCCTTCCAGTATTCCAGCAAAAGTCTATTGAGAAGGATTTGCTCCATGGAGTGAACCTGTAGGACTTTTCCAAGCCCCTTGGAGAACAGCCACACGCCCTGGGACAGCATTTCAAGGCTAATTGGGATGATGAAGTCACTCAACTCATTACTCAGTCCACAGTCTCGACTCATCAATATTCAACCAGGTTATACATCAAAAACTCTGGGAGCTGTTCTGTGATAAATAAATTTCTTTTAAAAATACATTTGATCCCCTATGTGGGAATCTTCAGCAATATTTGAAATTCGTGGGGGTTTTCCCTCATTGTTATCCAATATGCTGAATAATAATAATAATTGCCTCCAATGTTGGAAACAGCTGCATTTCAGTCTTCTAAATGTTTGAAGGAATGTTTGATGCAAAGTTCTTACTGCCACAGTATTTCAGCAGTGACAGCAGCAGGGACGGGGCAGGGGTAAATTATTGTCTTATTTTAATCTGTCAAAATACTCCTCCAAACTCACACATCTGATACACTGAAATATTGATGTGAAATGTGTCTGTTCAGCTCCCAGGCACAGAACTGATAAATGCAGTGGAATCCTTGCTGGATGTCAGTCAACCAGAGAATGACACAGGAATTCCCACCTTCCCATCCAGGTTTCCCTTCAGCACTCAGGACACTGCTGTCCCTGTGCTCTCCACACTTCTTCCTATCGTCTTTCCAGGCTGTGAGGCAAAGGAGATTCGAATCAATACTTGGGCTGCTCAGGAAATGTCACTTGGGCACTTTGGGAATCTCTCTCTGTCCATCGAAGGTGAGATTTCATTTCTCTGTCGAGGTGTTTACCCAGAAAAGGGTCCTGTGCCAAGGGGGTGAGCAGAGCCCAGGCTTTACTCCCATTTTGTGGTAATTCCCAAGTAATTTTTAAATTGGGATAGAGGGGATTTTTTTCACAAAATCCCAGGATGGTTTTTGTTGGAAGGGACCTCAAAGCTCACCCAGTTCCCACCCCAAAACCTCCCACTGTCCCAGGCTGCCCTTGGACACTCCCAGGGATCCAGGGGCAGCCACAGCTTCTCTGCCCAACCTGGGCCAGGGCCTCCCCACCCTCCCAGCCAGGGATTCCTGCCCAATATCCAATGGAAATCTCCTCTCTCTCAGTTTAAAACTGTCCCCCCCCACCCTGTGTCCTGGCACTGTCTGCCCATGTTAAGAGTCCCTCACTTTGTTCTCAGTCCCTTTCAGGACTCAAAGACCACAAGGTCTCCCCAGAGCCCTCTCCCTGTGTGAGCTCTCTGTAGGAGCTCTGTAATTAAGGAAGATCTCATCAAGCAATGAAGTGCAGCTCGAGAGCCACCTTGATGACAAGGCTGAGTTCAGGTAACGCCTGAACTTCCACATTCTTTCTCCAAACCCAAAGATGTTCCATCCTGGAGCAAAACCTCCATTTTCTCTCAACACATTTCATACATTGTGGGAGGGGAGGGAAGTTCAGGGATCCAAAAAAGTTTCAAATCCTGGAGTTTCTCCTCTCCCATTTCTCCCTGTTCAAAGAACAGGACCAGCGGCAATCCCAGGCCTTAGGAAGCAGCTGGGAATGCCCACACCCCTGGAAAAGGGATGGAGCTGTTTATTCCCACCCCCTGAGTGTGAGATTTGAGCAGAGGGGACCCAAGGAGTGTCATGGGTGACCCTGAGCAGGGCTGGCTGCCAGGACCTGAACCTGTGGTTCCAGAGAGTCTGCAAGTCAGGCTGGGAAATCCAACCTGCTGCCTGGAGGGTGAAACCATCCCCAATTTAAAGCCTGCAGCTTTATTCCTCTGGAATGTCCCTTCAGATGAGTGGAATAGCCAACCCCGCTGGGATAAGCACATTAACTGGATGCTTTCACTAAAAATGATCAGAAGTAAAATAACTCTGTCGACATTTAAATCACCACAATGTGTCCCTGGCAAAGCCGAGGCTGCAAGGAGAGGGATGGGAATGTTTATTAGTTCCATTTGTGTCCACACATGGTGGGATTGCACAATGTCCACTCGCATTCCAGAGGTCACCCCTGCACGGGGAGGGTTAAAAAGTTGTAAGAGAAGTTTGCCCCATGGCCCAGACAACCATGGACACGATTCCATGCTCCAACAATTCATGAGGAACACTGGCCCCTCGAGGAACAACCTCAAACATTTTTAAGGAGTGTTGATTTGGAATTGATTTTTATGAAGAGCATCGAAGATTGTGACAGGGATCTGTCAATGGAAATATTGGATTCATTTCCCCAAGCCCGAAGTGCCTCTCTTTAAATCACTGGTGATTAACAGCTGCAATAGCTATAATTGGGTCACTCCAGCTTTAATCCCCACTTTCACACTTAAATCTAAACAACTGAAAATAAAAGCAGAAATGAAGCAGCAAAAACACACCTTGAATTTCTGGAGGCAGCAGCAGCAGCACTGTGCTGACACTCTCCAGGTAATTATTATCCTTAATAGCGCCAGATATGGTTGAGGCTCTTAACAAAAGGGATCTGCCTTAGAATGTGCTACCACTCAGAGTCTGAGTGCCGTGAAAGATTGTCAGCCAGGGAATAAATGTGCTTTAGTAACGATTGGGATGGGATGGGATGTGCAAACGCTGCCCAGAAAGGGCTGGGAAAGGTTAAATTCCTTTACTGTAAGAAGGAGGAAGTTGCACAACAGGCCGGAGCCAAGGCTGAAAGGAAAATCCTTGGAACCGTGACCTGGAGAACAACAGGTTTGACAGAGGAGGGTTTGGGTCAGGAGTGGAGTTCTGAAATATTGAAATATTGGAATCATGGAGCAGTTCTTTGGTGAGTTTTCCCCTGAGGAGAACAAGGGACCAAGGCTGGTCTTCGGTGTTTAAAGCAAACCAGAATCACATGTTGCCTCCTGAACCACCTCCTGCAGCTCAAAATCAAAATAGGATTGCAGAAACTGCTCCAAATTATGTCAGCTCCACACAGTAGCTCATGCAAGCCCAGTGCATCTCATCAAATATTAGGAATATTGGTGTATCCAGGTAATAGTCCCAAAGGGAAAATACACCTTTAGTCTGAGTAGGTTACTCTATATTTCAAATTACTAATGCAAATACCAAACCAGTGTTTATGACCCTGCTAATGACTTTACCACGTGCTCTTTGAGACTGTTTAAAAACTTAGAGGGAAAGAAAAAAAAACAAACCTGAGCAGAAGGGTTAGTCTGGCTGGGATGCTTCCACTTGAATTTTTAAAGATGCTTTTTAGGAGAAAGATATTGGCAAATAATAAAGGCTCTGAAAATTAACCTTGAAAAAAAAAAACCACTTTGATGAAAATGATGCCCATTAGGAGAAGGTTGTGCCAAGCCCAACTCTGGGGAACAATCAGATGGACAAGCTGCCCTTCCCCTGGGATGGAACATACAGGGAAAACACAGAGGGATTTATGGAGGATGGAGGGATGTTTATTCTGTTATTTATTACACTACAATGATTTGCACTTCCTTGGGATATTCCTGACCAGAGCTGTTCACTGAATGATCGATGAAGCCTTGTCTTCCTTATATTTACATATTTTAAATAATTATTCCTAAAAACGAGAGGCGCTATAAAACCCCCTTTGTATTTCTCCCTGTTATGTGTTGAAAGACATAAAACCTTTTTTAAATTATAAAGGAAGCCTGTGACAAACTGGGAGGGGAATTGGTAATCCCTGAGTCTGTCAAGCACCGGAATTTGGCCCAAATTCATCTTTTCTACCTTAAAAAGCAATAAGAAAGGAAAGCTGTTTGCCACAAAGACAGCAGGATCACAGAATGGTTTGGATGGAAAGGGACCACAGAGAACATCTCGTACCAGGGACACCTTCCACTGTCCCAGGTGCTCCAAGCCCTGTCCAGCCTGGCCTTGGACACTCCCAGGGATGGGCAAATATCAGAAATGTTGGACGGATCAACATGGGAAAGCAATGATTCGTGAGAAAAGGGGATGATGAGAACGTGAGGCCAGAAGAAAACCCAAGAAGGTACAGAACCAAAAGTTGTGCAGGAAAGGAAGGAGAAGGACCAAGAGCCTCAATGAAGCGTTGCTGGAGGGCAGAATTCCTCTGGTCACAGTGGTGTTTTCATCAGTGAAATGGGGTAAAAATATCCATTGAACAAAATTTAATTGCGCCATTAAACCCCCCAAAGCCCAGTAACTGTTGTGCCTGCCAGTTTGAGCAAACGGTCAGCAGGAATTCCCAGGAATTCTCCCATTTCTTTCCATTTCAGCGCTCTCAGGCTCCTCCACAAACTGGGTGGTTGTAACAAACGGCCTCAGAAGTTTTCCGTCCAGGAGGGTTTTTTTTACAGCAGGAAAACACCAGCAATCACCAGGCTTTCACACAAAGAATTCAGCTCCAGTCGAGATAGATTTCAACTTTGACACAAAAAGCAGGGAAACAGATTAGCTGGCAGCTTTTTAAGCAGTTGGCAGGGAATAGCTACAAATTCACTTCTCCCACTGGCTTGTAAAGAAATTTGCTTCCCTGATTACTGGAAAGAGCCTCATAGGGGAGCCTGGTGCAATCAGAACATTCAGAGTTCCAGAAGCATTTTTTTACTGGGGTTTCAATCATGTGAACACCACCTTAATTTCTTAATTATTCCTCTGAAACCCAGGACGAGCCGTTTCAAAAGGAACAAACTCAGCTCCCCGCACTGGGTGGGTCTCACTTTCCTCTTTCTCACTCAAATATTTCCCCCCCAAAGGCCACACCAGTGGGACGTGCAGCAAGACCCGGTGGCAGATTTGAACCGGTGAGGTGTGGGACACACCAGAGACACCCCCGGGGGAATAAACACGGCCAGGGAGACGCTCCAAAGCCCTAATCCCGCCTGTGCCGAGGCCACCGAGGGAACGCCGGGTCAGGGCATTAAGCCCTGAGTGCCAGTAATAGCTGCTGGTGCCTGGAGATGTCACTTCGCATTTGTCTGGAGGAGCCAAGAAAAGGAGTTAAATACACCCTGATGGGCAGAGGGGGCCGGTTTTAATCAGTAAATTGGTTTACAGAAGCAAACTTTCTGTTCAATTGGCTTTCAGCGTCAGAGCAACATAAAATAAATGGAATTTCACCGCTGAGTTATTTTGTCCACAAAGAACTCACCTCAGGTTGGACTGAACGCTTGTTTGGGTGTTTGGTTTTTTCTCCTGAATTCAGGGGATTCAATCCTGGGCTGCAAAGGTTAAACAGGGAAGGGAAGAGCCAGGCCAACCCAAACCACAATCAAAGAAGACAAAGGAGAGTGTTTATGCCTCTTTTCCCTACAAAAAGTCAACAGATTCCATGATTTAAATCTCTCTGGGCTCCCTTCAACCACAACATTATCAGGAGGCTTCGAGATAAACCTTAATAAAGTAAATTTTTGTGTATGTTTGGGTTGGGGTTTTTTTTTATTTTAATCATCATCGTTGCGCAACGCGGCGAAATGTCGGAATTCCCGGCATTTCTTTGGAAGTGTTCCTTCCATGGGAATGCACAGGAGAGGTGAAAGAATGGAAAGAAGGGCAGAGTCTGTGCTCCCTGCACGCTCCAAAGGCCTCGGCAGGGACACGCTGACAATAACCAGATGGTTGCAGGCTGCCAAGCTATTCCCATCTCCTGCGTGAATAATGGTTGGGTGACTCTTGTTTTCCTCACACACTCCTGTCCCCCCCCAATTCTCCCAAGCGGCTCAAAAACGGCTCCACAGAGGCTTCCAACCTTCCCTAAATAAACTTGGTGCTCCTCATTCCCAGATCCCACCTCATCACTCGATTGCAAACCTTAGACTGGACACAATTTTACTGGTGGAAAAGTGTTTCAACCATCATCTTAATATGGCTGGATGGAAACACTGCCCAGCGGTGTGAGGTCTCAAACAAGGTCTGCCCAGATTCCAAACCCCGGGATCTTTGATAATTCCACAGTCCTGGAATTCTATGACACTTGTGACAGATATATTTAATAAATGAAGTAGCACGTGGGTTTAATAAATACTGCTGTGAGGGGGTTGAGGTGTGAATATGGACAAATTCCTGCTCCCTGCACCCCTTCCATCCATCCCCGAGCCTCCTTGACTCCTTCCAGTTAATAAGAGCCCAAAGCTATTAATAACAAATCCATTAGAACTTTTAATTAAAACCCCCAAAACTAGTCAGACAAAATCCACCCCACATCATAAAATAAATTTATAGTATCGGCGATAATTAGCGATGCATCCTGCAGGATTAAAAATAATTAAAATAATTACATTTTGAAGTATTTTTAAATAGGTAACAGGCAGCTTCAAAGACACTAATAAAATTATATTCACAACCTGTAGGCAACTGTCCTGGCAGGATACACTCTGAGCACAGCCTAAAATAATGAATTTACAAGTAATTAAGAAGTAGCAGGCACTGGAGAATTACTTTTAATGATCTCACCCTCCTTTTTGGAGATAACAAAGATTTGGGGCCCGTTTTAGCAATATTTGGTGACTGTCACTCTTTGTGGCGCATTGAATTTTTTTAGGTTATTAAATGTCCCCATCCCTGGAGGTGTCCAAGGAAAGACTGGCCATGTCCTGGAATAAAAAGTAACTAAAATGAATATTAAGAAAAATGAACATCAACCAAAACATCCCTCAGAAGATGCTGCGGCTTTAAAGAAGGAAAATAAAAATATTTTTAAAGGGAGTCAGAGAAAAGGCAAACTGAGAGAACAGGAGGGAAAAACCTTCAGCTTGGAGAATCTGCAAAAGTCAAGAGCAGAGAAAATGATCTGAAACTGTTCTGAAACCAGAAAAATAAAATAAATACAAACTGTTCAGCAAGGTACTGGTGAAGAGCAGCTCTAGGAGTGAGCAACTGAGCTTGGCAGGGAAAATAAATATGAAGTGATACACACTTGCATATGCTGAGACTCCGACTGAGGATCTTCATTACCAGCTTTAAATTAATGACAGGAGAGGCATGGGAGAAGGATGGAAAATTTAACTGAACGGGGACAAATGAAAAATCATTAGAACTTTGAAGGAAACTCGGGTATAGACTCCACAGTCTGACACAGCTCTGAACAACTGTTGTTTCTACTCATTTTAAATAAAAATATTGGTGCTGAAAATGAACCCCGTGGAGTTTTACCCTTGGATTTATGGGCAAGGAGTTGACTTTGAAGCAGGGAGGGAGAAATTTAAGATACAATCAGGAACTACCTTTGAGCTAAGCTAAATTTGTTGGCAGTGGGCAGTTTTGAGCTGAGGAAGCTGCAGGAAAGAAATCGCAGGAGCTTCAGCACATGCGGTACTTCAAACAGCCTGGGAAGAGCCTGGCAAACACATGGCAAACACATGGCAGGGCCCTGTCCTCTCAGCTGATTTCAGTGCTCCCTGGGGCTGGAGAACTCCCCAGTTGTGCTGCAATAATTTAGAGGTTCAGCAGAGATTCACAGCCCCAGAACAGGGATGATGTGCCTGTGTCCCTCCCTGTGCCACATTCCTCCTCTGTTCCTGTATCCTGGTTATCCTGGCTGCAAATGGAGCTGGTGTTAGACAGCAGCACATGGGAACCACTCTGGAATGTTTGTTAGCTGTGGAGTTGGGACCCCAAGAGCCACATGCCCACGTCCTGCAGGGAAGTGCTGAATCCAAACTTTGCCTCCAGCACCGGAATTCCCTCAGGTGGGGCTCCAGCCCTCACCCTGCCCTGCCCCGTGCAACACTTGCGCTCTGATTACTCTTCTCCCAACAGCAAAGCCAATTTAGAATCTGGGATCTCTGGTGATGTTTGGAATCAGGGGGTTTCACCCCAAAACGTGCAACAAGCCCTCCTGACAAAGCAGCAGTCCCTAAACAAGGGCTTGGCAGGTGTCCCCCCTCCCACCCCTCCGACGTGTCCCTGTGAGCAGGAGGAAAACAGCATCAGCTGAGCCTCAGGGAAAAGTGGGAGCTTTGGAGAAGCCTGGCAAACCCCCGGGGGGAGGAACCCCGAGGAGCTGTTGTTGTCCTTCCCAACACACCACAATTCCTGCCTGGAGTCACTCCTGCCGCTGGATCACGTCGGGGCATTCCAGGGACTGGAGGAAAACAGGCACCAACTGAGCCCAACCCGGGATTTTTATCCTTAGAGCGGAATTACACGGACTTACATCACCTCCCCACCTGAACCAGGGTCATATTTACGGTGCCGGGTTGAAAGACCCTGGGCCATCTGGGATTTTTTTATTGGCAGAAGATACCGAGCCATAAGAAGCAGCTAATGCTGACCGAGCAGCTGTGCACTGTCTCCAGAGAGAATTATGGGACAGGCATGGGATGCATGGCACTGCTTGGGGAGGGTCTGGTTAGATACAGTTGGGCAAGAAATAAAGGTGAGCCATCAAATAAACAGGCTGCTGCTTTGGGAGTCAACTCCTGTATGGGCACTCTTAGGGGCATCCCAAAAACCCCTGTGCTGGTGATTAATCCTGGCTGCAGAATGGGGAGAAAAGCTAATTACAGATAGAAAGCATTTAGAGAATCAATTAAAATTTGCAAGAAAATATTACCAAAGGCGGTTGGCCGATTATTTTTAATGTTTTTAGGAGCATCTCCACTCGAAATGAGGAGCTGAACAGCATCCAGCAAAAACCTTCTCTTTTGAGGAATGTGATTTTGAAAGGTGAGGGACACGGTGTGACTGCATTTAAGATGTTATTTTACAAGTTCTCAAGCTACTCCTGACACATATGGTACAAATTCTGTTGTCTTTGAAGTCACAAGCTGAATGCAACAGTGGAAATATACTGAGGATTTAGTTAAAGTCTAGCTCCACCTAAATAAAATACTAGAAAATAATGATTAGCTCTGACTTTTGTTAATTATTTATACCAATCTAAGGTGTCTGAACAGAAAATAAACAAATTGTGTCGCTGGAATAAGATTCACATTTAACTCCTGCACAACCACTGCAAGTGTAATAAACACAATGACTGTACATGAAATAATGTAGATGTACTGTCCTTGTGTCCAGTGAGTTCTGCCACCCTCATTCCTCCCTGTTAAAGAAAAGGGATGAGATTATTTTGTGGGATTGGTCCTGCAGGTTCCTGAGGGCTGCTCGTGCAGGGATCAGGGATGCAGAGATTTGTTGTGTTGTTTGATCACAACACAGAAGAGAAATAACAATAATAATTCCCATTTACACACACAAACATAATCTTTTGGGACATGACAATATCTGCTGCTTACAAATGGTCTTGGATGGCAGCTCTTCTTCATGGGGCACTTCTCTGAACTTTCAGAACAAACAAACGTTGAGAAAACAACAAAACAAGTGGCTGTTCCTTTCCTGCAAAGATTTTATACATCAGTGGCCTGAAATAATGCGGATGCTATTTCCAGGCACTTAAAAATAACTCCCAGTGCAGTATTTTCTTGTTGCTGCTGGGGGTGGGAGCAAGAATAGCTTTCCAAAGGAATATCTGGCATAGGAACAGTGTGCTATATATTTTTTTTTTTTAATAAAAGATCTCATGACACACAGGCATTTGCAACTCCAGGACACGAAAAATTCAGCTGGAGCCCTCACAACAAAATGCTCCTTATCCACCCCGCCCCCCAAAATTCTCAGTATGCAAAGAGTCCAGTTATAAGGACGTGGGACTAGAAATATTGAATGCACCGGTTGATTTATGGCAGCAAATAAAATCATGTCTCAGGTTATTAACACACTCCTAAGTGTAGTGTTTACTGCCATGGGTGTAAATAGATTTCTTCCATTAGGGCTTTATTGGGACCTGCCAATCTGCTCCTGGCTCAGCTCTTCACACCCTGAGCTGCTGCAAAATAAAAGGACTCACCCTCAAGGATTCTTTACGTCCACCCTGCAACAGTCAAAGGGAAACAAACTGTCCTGGCATTAGTTCCTTCACTGATGATTAATTCTACCCCAGGAGTGTGAGTGAACCCCAAAAGGCTGAAGATGTTTTGGGGTGACCCAGTGGCCAAAGGAAAGCAGTGACCCTGGGGGTAGGGGGGGGGGTGTCATTCCTTAAGGCCTTAAAAAGGAGCCACGAGGAAATAGGAAACTGAACCAAACACCAAAACGCTTCCATGAGCTCACCCTTCGTTTTGGGAGCTGCTGGAGCAGCAGGAAAGGGGATAGTGGGATAATCTGGGGGGCTGGTGCTGTCTGCAGGGAGACACAGCACAGTGTCCCAGTAGGAAATCCCACTGCACTGGTGCTTTCTCCAGTTCAGTTTTATCCCAAAAACACTCAAGTGTTGAATTTGTACCTGTGTTGGAAACTATATTTAGCTGGGCTCATATTCTATTCTTAACCCTTATTTGATAATCCAAACTATTTATATCATTAGTGATTGATAATAGTTATCCTAACATTTAACTATTTGCATTCCTGTATCACTGTTTCAGTGACCTTAAACTCCTCATGGGAGAAAGAAGGACAGAATCGGCCCAGAACATCAACTGATGGAATCCAAAATTGTACCAGTGGAACTGTATTCATTAATTAGACACAGCAGCCAGGAAACAGCAGGGAATAACAGAATCTACTGGAATATTCCTGGAGCAGCTCTTGGAGTCTCCATGGACCAGCAAACCCCCCCCCCCCCAGTTCAAAGCCTCAGAAGAAAGGCCACTATTCCAGTTTTGTAATAGTTTTGGAATAATGAAACCTGATTTCTAGCAGCAAAGAAAGGGGTGTTTTTTAGGGCTAATTATTTGATGCAATTCTGGGTGTAAAAAGCAGGTTATTCACTTGAGTTTGGACTGGCAGCATAAGCCTAATGATACATCAAAAACTCGGCTCAAAAGCAGGACTTTTAACCCTGAATTTTAGGATTTCTTGAGGCGGAAAAGCCTCGACCATTTTTTAACATCACAAAAAAACCCAAGAAGCTTTGTGGAACACGAGCTCAGCCCCCACCTCTCACCTGCAAGGCTCAGAAATCACTGCAGATGTTTCCATGGATCCATCGTTACCCTGAAGGATCCAACCTCAACGACAGAGGTGCATAAACCAGCAGAAAAACATCGAATTTCCCACTAAATTTTAAAGAGACACCCCAAAACTTTAGGTAATTAGGGGTGGGGGGGAGAGACTCTGGAGAGGTTGTGGATTCCTAAACCAAGCAGTGGGAGATCCCTGCACTCAATGCATGGAAGAAGTGTCCCAATAATTGCCAGGAGAGCAAAGGCTCACTTGGAACAGTTACACAACCCATGCTCTGGGAGTGTGTCCGAGTTGGCACAAGGGGAGATGAAAAGCGCTGGACAAAGTCATTCTGAGCGTCACCAGGGCTGGAATTGGCTCCACTCCCACTTGCTGAGGGGACAAAGGAGCTTCACATCCCAGCTCCACTTCCACCTGTTCTCTCCGTTATTTCTGGCAGCAGGGCTGGGGGAGCCCAGCTGAAGTGTGGATTTCACCGGGCAACCTGTTGGCAAATTCCATCAAGGGGGTTTCTCCAGTCACAGTACAAAAGGACACAGGAAGAGTGGAGGTGTGAGCCTGTGCCATGGTTATCCCTCCCAGGATGACGTGGAATTGCAAGGGAAGGAAAGAACAGGATGGATTCTGCAGTGCACCCGTGATATTTGTGTTGTCTTTGCTACTCTGGAGTCAATTCCCCTTGGATGTGGTTAAGCAGGAAAAAAGCGGCTTCAAATAAGGATAAAAACACTGAGCTGAAGCCCAAGGTGGAATTTTTTTTCAGTATGGAGTGATAACAACAAAATTCAGGTTTTTTAATGGCTGTAGTGATGGGAGCAGAGATAAATTATCCAGAGAAAATGTCTCTGACAAAATCACTCATTGGGTGGGGATGCTGCTCGTGGACACATTCTCCTGTCTCTCTCACAACCCCACATCACCTCCACCTCAGCAATCAGCCCTCCAGGATCGTCCTGAGCCCTCAACACTGCCTGCTCCCTGTGGATGAGAAACGATGAAAAACGATGTCCTGTGCACCTTTCCCACACTGCTCGTGAATTCACAGCCCCCCCTCCTTGCTCCCATAACTCTGCAGTCAGTGTTCTCGTTGCAGAGGGGGGAAAAAAATCCCCAAGAATTCAATCTCTCTTCACAGAACAGTTGCTTCATAGTTTTGATCACTGCGTGTGCCTTCTCAGGTTACTTTGCAAGATCACGGGGCTGGTTTGAATGAGCCACAGTTTTGCTGGTCATGGTTTAAAATCATAGTTACAAGTCGAAAAGCAAAGCACAACCAGAGTTAAAAAGGCAATTAAAGGTCGGCTCTTCCACAAACACAGGGGAAAATGGAGCAGCCACAAGTGACTGATCACGGGATGTGCTGGTCCAAAGGTCTCTCAAGTAAAAGTCTAACGGCTATAAAAACAGTTTTTACACGACAAGAAGTTATGGAAACATTCTCTGCGTCGCACAGAGATGCTGCCCTTGTCTGTAATTACAGAAAAGCAGCAGCTCCATCCAGGTAAACTCCTGGGGAGAGAAATCCCACGGGGAGCATATGGAGCAGTAAATCAGCCCCTGGGCCTAAGAAGATCTCAGACAGGCAAAAACCAGCAAGCTGGAACAGCTGTGGCCCAGGAAACAGCAGAACCAATGGATTTGCAGCCTCCTGACTCCAGGGAGACCAGTACCTCTGGAGAGAAGAGCAGGGCCAGCCGGGGAAATCGGAGACTGGAACTTAATTGATTTGATGAACAAAGTTACAAACACCCAAAAACGCTGCCTGGTTTCAGCGGTGAAAGTGTTTTGCTCAGAAAGGGGAATGTAGATGATGAATGTTAATGGGGCAGCTCTGAGAGGAGCCACTGGAAATTGGGGGCTGGATTGACACGACGTTACGTGACACGGGACAGTCACAGCGAAGCCCGAGGGATCGGCCTTTCCATAGTTTTATTTACACTAAACAGTGTGAATGAACAGCGCAGAGGTACCAGCTGGGACTGGGGCTCTGTTCTGGTGTGGCAAAGAGCCCTGCTGGGCACAGAGAGCAGGGCAGGGCTGGAACCAGCTCCAGAGGCTCCAGGGAAACCCAAACCAGCTCCAGAGAAACACCTGAATCCAAACACAGCCATGGGATGGGAAGGGGCTGCCCGGGGAGGTTGGGAGTCCCCATCCCTAGGAGCGTCCAAGGAAGGGNGAGGCTCCAGGGAAACCCAAACCAGCTCATGAGAAACACCTGAATGCAAACACTGCACACTGAGCCCACCATGAGACAGTCTCTCTGNTGGGAGTCCCCATCCCTAGGAGCGTCCAAGGAAGGGCTGGATGTGACAGTGACAAGGTGGGGATCAGGCACAGCTTGGACTCCACGGTCCAGGAGGCCTTTTCCAACCTCAGTGATCCTGGGATTCTGCTGGCATGGCTGGAGAGGACTTGAACATGGAGCTGGCACTGCACTGCACACTGAGCCCACCATGAGATAGTCTTTCTTTCTAGGGATTTCTGTGCTGTAAAATAGAGAAGATGGTCCTTTATCATGGAAGGTGAGAGGTGCTGAGGGGGAAGGAGGGAATGAAGACAGGAAAGGGCCTGGAGGGGCAGCGTGTAAGGAGCAGCTGAGGGCACTTGGTGTGTTCAGATGGAGGAGAGGACCCTGAGGGGAGTTGTCACCTCATGGCAGGGACAGAGGAGGGGCAGGGACTGATCTCTGCTCTGGGGGGACCAGGGACAGGAGCCAGGGAATGGCTGGAGTTGGGGCAGGGCAGGGGCAGGTTGGATCTCAGGACAAGGTTGTTCTTCTTCCCCCCAGAGGGTGGTTGGGCAGTGCCCAGGCTCCCCAGGGCAGTGGGCACAGCCGCAAGGCTGCCAGAGCTCCAGGAGGGTTGGGATGATCCTCTGGGGACAGGGGGGACCCTTGGGATTCATCCTGTGCAGGGCCAGGAGTTGGACTCCATGATCCTCATGGATCAGCTCAGTGTATCCTGTGGGTCTGGGAATTCCCAGTGGAATGAGAAACTGCCCACGGCCCGTGGACACACCACACAACCCTGGGCAGCTCAGGGTGGAACAAACAGAACTGGGGTGTTCATTCAGAGCAGCCTGTAATAAGATACATTTGGGATTCATCTGACTGACAGGATTAAAGCATCCCTGCATTCCCACCTTTGCTCTCCCTAAGGGAGGTGCCACCCTCTCTGTCACACAACTGCCCAGGAAAATGCGCCCTGATCCATCTGTGCCCCAAAATCCAACCCCCCACACCATAAACACACTCAAAGGACATTAACAGCTCAACTCAACCTCAGCCACTGCAACAGAACTGGATGAAGACACTTTATGTGCAGCTTTGTCCCAAGTTTTTCTGGCTTCTGGAATAAATGGAGGAACAAAAACCACGTGGAAGCACCTTTCAATAATCTCAGCTCAGCTACAGCAGGGCCCTCCTGCTGCCTTCGTAAATGTAAAATGGAAATTAAGTAGAGTTTGATGTAGGATTTGTCCACCTGTGTCCTGGTTTTCCACAGAACAATTTAATACTGAGGCTTGTTGCCATGTGGTGACAATGTTTATATTATTTCTGTAGGAGGAAAGAAAGGAACAGATTCATTTTGGCTTTTAAAAACATACATGAAAGCCCTAAAAAAATGGAGAAGGGAAGAAGGGCCAAAACACAGAATGACCTAAAGCTGTAAATGACAAAAAACTGTGCAATATAAAGCAAAAATCAGTCATTAATTATGGAATTTTCAGCTGTTAATGACACTGGATCACTCTGTCCCTCCACATAACCCAAGCCCCAAAATGACTTTATTTTTTTAAAACTTCTTTTCATTCCAAAGCAGATTTTTTTCCTGAAAAACTACAGAGAAATAAAAGCTTTCTTAGAGTTGGAAAAAAACCAAAACAGTGTCTTTAAAATCAAGACATGAAAGACCCAAAAACCCCCAAAGAAACACTTTGAATTCCTAAACAGAAGTAAATGTTGAAAATCCACACAGGGATTTAGTCCAGATTGGCACATACAGGAAATTAAGATTTATTTATGATAATTAAATTGATACAAGCATTTATGATGGAAAAAAAAAAGCTAGAGAAAAAAATTAAAAATAAGAGGAGATTTGTTTACTGACATTTGAGACATAAAACAGAAAATTGCATCTCCCGTGGAATTTGTTCCCAGAATTGTTTATTAACAGCAAAGAAACCCAAGTTAGGAAGGAATTCCACCTTCCCTAAACATTATTTATTTTTGTATTTATCAGAAATAATATTCAGGATTTGACAAGAGTCAGATATTCAAATTAAAATGCTTTTGAAAAGTTTATTCACTTGTGGTCACGATCAGGAAATGGGATTGGAACAGACCAGCTTAAATAAACCCCAAAAGCTTCTCTTGCCCAAGGATTAAATAGATTTTTAATGTGTCTAAAAGACACTGAGATGGCAAAAATAAAATTCAAACAGAGTTTGTGTAGGGCAGAGATTTCAGGTGAAAACAGCAAAGGGCAGAAATGATGCCCCATGTGATTTTTATTTTATTTTTATTTTATTTGGTCTGCAAGGAATGGCTTTGGAAGCCACTGTTCCAAATAAAATCCTGTGCAATTAGAGGCTGAATTTGGAGCTGATTGTTCAGTACCTTGGGCTGATTTCAGGATTGGCTGAGAGAGAGAAGAGCCCAGCGGGGCTCCTGCTGCTGCGCCTCTGGAATTCAGGTGAGGGGCAGCCCTCAAACCTTAGCAAAGCACTCCCAGCTCACTTGGAAATCTGAGCAGCCTAAAAATAGGCTGAAAGGGTCTCTGTGAGTGGAAAAATGTAGAGTAAACTTGTTTCAAACCAGGATCTTTGCAGCAGAGCAAATAATCTGTGAGGCAGGAGGTGGTGGATGTGCCAAAGGATGGTGTGCCCTTAGAAAATTTTATATTTCATAATAAACTTACCATCCCATTCATTCCACTTGTTCTTCCTCATTTTTTGGGGGGGGTGGTTGTGAGGATTATTGCTGTGCTTCCCAGGCAGGGATAATTGTCCTGTCCTGAATAACCCCACCGGAGGCAGGTGAGGGGAAGAGGAGCAGAATGGAGAAGGAGAGGAATTGAAACAAGTGGAATTAGCACAAAACCAGTCCAAAATAGCAAAGCTCCAGACCACAAGATGAGACTTGTTTCATTAGCTATAAGTAGCACGATGTGTAGGAGCACATAAAGTGTGGCTACATTTCAAATATAAAAATATTACCATGAGGCTTCTCCCTCCCACTCTATTATACTCTCCAAGAGAAAAGAGAGTAGGTAGACAATGAAATCCTCAGTTCACTGCCAAGGATTCCAGTGCAAACAAATTATCAGGAGAATCAGGTAAAGGATAATGATGTGATATTGATAGAGAAAGCAGGAGCTCGGAATAAATTAAAGTTTAAAATAAACTGGAGGAGTGACAGAAGGAAAAGGTGAAGAGGCAGGCAGGGGAGAGGGTCCTGCACACACAGGATCCCACGCTGTGGCCTTGGAGAGCGGGAGGCAAGGCAAGACCTGATGGTGGAAAACAAATGGGAATTTCAGCAGAAAATACTTCCCGATTACCAAAATTAATTACTTGGGAAACAACCTGCACCAGACTCTGCTGTGATCCTCAGTGAACAGAGCCAAGGGGGTTATCCCAGTGCCCCAGAGTTTGGATTTAGGAGTGTTCTCACATCTCCTGAATGGCGTTTTTCCCCTTTCCAAGGTTATCCAGTGTGAAGTGCTGAGGTGTGAAAGGAGAATCCTCCTTCCCAGGCCTTCCTGAGCGCTCTCAGGGATCATTTCCACTGACCTACTTTCCTGCTTCCCGGCGCCTTCCTCCGATGGAGTGGAGAGGAATCCACAGGGAATTCCCTGGGAGACACTTCCCCACTCAAGGGCAAGGATTTATTTAGTCTGGTGGAAAGCCACCTATCCAGAAACGTTGATTGTTATAGAAATAGCACAAGGAAACATGTAAAATTATAAATTATAAGATGATTCTCTTGGGTTGCAAGTCAAATTCCAGCAGTTCCATGAGTAAAGAACCACACAAGCAGAATTAAATGGATCCAACATGATTCAAAGGAATGGGTGCTGGAAAAGGGGAGTAACTTTGAGAAAATGAGGAAAACTAAGAAAGAATTTACCAACATATCAAACGTGCTCGAACCTGAAGAGGCTCCAGGAAAAATCTCACCCAAACTCCTGAAGATACAAAACTCATTCAAATATTTTATGTTATTTCTCCACACAGAAGAAAATTCTGCCCATGGAAAGGTCGTGCTTTCCAACTCTACAGGTGGTAGAAAGAAGGAAAACCGGAACAAAGCACTGGCCTTCCTTCTTGATAAGAAGAATCACTGGAAGCCCCTTACGTGGAAACTTTTGAATGTTGTCTTAGAGCAAAAAAGGGCAAATATGGAAAAAAACATTGCTTTGTATGTATATATAATGTGTGTCTACAGGTATATAAAATGTAGATAAAACTGTATCTCAAACCAACAGGGAAAAACCCAAACCCGGCGAATCCGCGGGCCAGGAAACCGCGACTGACCGAGGTGCTCCTGTATTTATTGCTGTATTTCAACTACTATTCAACCTCTAAAAATAACAATATAACGTGCTCTGGATGGTTTACACCAGATAATTAAATAGGACTCCCCAAGGTTCCCACTGGCTCCGTGCGAGGCCGTCAGAAATTGGGATTATTTCCCGCGCGGAGGCCGAGTTTTGGAGCGTCGTTTGCTTGGCGGGAGTTACACTTTTGTGATTCTTTAAGCTCTTTAGAACTCCCTCATCTCATTTGCTCTGCTGGAGATCTTTAAACCCACTCTCTTCATAGTTAAAAACAACGTAACAAGATTAGGCTTGGAGCCAAGGAAATGAACCCCGGTGCCAAGCGGGCCCAGGAATTCTAATTAGAGCGTCGTTTGTATTAACCTCCGTTTCCAGCAGAAGGACAATATTATCGCTCCTGTGATTATATCACTGCAGTAATTATCTGCTCCAGGAACGGATGGCAAGGTGGGAACAATCAAATAGAATCCAAACGGGGAGTTATTAATAGGGAATTATTCCAGAAAAATGGGTGTTAATGTAAAAATGGTCAGTGGGGATGGAAGGAGGAGATTGGCGTCGTTAGCAACCAGAATTTGATAAATTAGTGTGGACAATAATCCAGTGAGAAGTTTTTCAGTGGGTTTGGAAGAGCCTGGTTTGGTCAATTTTGGGGGTATTTTATGACCACGGGAAGTGAAACATTAAATAAAGTGAAACATGAAATAAAGGATTTTTGGTAAAAGGTGCATTTTGTGGCAGGATATTATTTGGTGGGTGATCTCCCCAAAATCCAACAGGAGCCCAGCCAGAACATTTTTTCATCTCAAGGAGTCAATTTTAATATTTTAATGCAAAATATATATTTTAATGCAAAAAAATTGCAATCCCTGAATGAATTTAAAAGAAAATTGGAGATTCTTTGTGCAAATTAAGTTCAACACAATCCCAACAAAAGCTGGGGATCTACGGAATGCACGAGTTTAAGAGAATATATTTACCGGTAGAATCATTTATGAATCTCAAAATGTGAAAACACCTCTGGGGAACATTTTAGCAGCTGGGGGTTTTTTCCAATTAAATGCTACTTTTGCATCTATATAAAGACAGGCAAATCCAAAAAATTAAATAATAAAAGCCTGTTAGGACAGGGTTCTTAGGACAAATCAGAAATCCCAAATTTTCCAGGGATTATTAAGTGTGCCTTAGTCATGAGTGTGCAGTTCAAACCATATTTCCACGTGGCAGTGATCAATACTGCCTGAAAAATTCATGGAGGTGTTCACAGCACCACGATTATTTATCATCTCGGAGAATTTATGGGATAAAAGTGTTTTGTACAAAGAGTAAACTTATAAAACCAGCCATGAAATTAGATCTGAGTGTTGTGCGGACTCGTTTCGGCCCCATGGAATTTATTAATCATTTATATAATGCAACTGTTTAGCCAGAAGGGTAAGAATGTAACCCCTGAAAACACTGAAATACAGAAATTCCACAATCCCAATGTCTGGCTGCCAAGAAAACCATCCCACATTCCATGATCTCCATCATCCCCTGGAAGTTTTCCAGGCCAGGTTGGACGAGGTTTGGAGCAACCTGGACTAGGGGAAGGTGGAATGGGATGGTTTGAGGGCTGTTCCGCACATTTCTGTGGAGGTTCTGGCAGCCCAGTGGCAAACGCAGATGTGGGAACTTGTTGCTTGAGGTTTAACCAAGCCCAGCTGGGACAAAACCTTTATCAAATCTTTTGAAAGCCTCCCAGAATTTACAGTTGGTGTTTTACAAGTCACTGGGCTCCGTTTCACTGAGGAGGTTTATTTTGGAATACTCTCAACTTCCAGTTGCTTCTCCCCAGAAGTTTTTTGCCTCCCTGAGCAGGCAAAGTTCCCTCCACCAGCAAATATGATTGATTGTTCCAGTGACAGTAATTGCACTCGACTAAAAGTAACCATTATGGTAATTTTCCTCTCGAAAGAGACATTTCACTAAACTGAAGTAACTTGTTACTTTTCAACACATTAACTTTGGCAAATTTCACATCGCAAACGTGCAGAGTTCACAGCCACAACAACGTGCATCACCCAGGGAATGCGCACACCTCCCTCATCCCAGGGATCATGGAATGTTCCCAAATAATACACAAGCTGGGCAGGAGGTAAACTGTTCAGAGCAGCTCCAAAAATCCTGCCTTCCAAGGAGCAAACTTGGGGTCCTTGGGAGATAAAATCCCTGAGCATCCCTGGGGATGAACTGCCAGCCCTGGGAATATGGGAGTAACGGATCCTGCTGGAGCAACTTCTGATTAAAGGGGAGTTCCTGATAATTAAAAACTTACCGCGTGAAATAATTGAGGCACCCAGGGTTTGTTTCATACAACCTCACATGAGAGGAAGTAAAGATGTTCTACCTTTTCTTCAAAGATAACAATCATTCCTTGTGCTTTAAAGGGACTCTGAACAGGAGCTCCTGGAATTTCCACCCCACTGATCATTTTTTACATTAGAAAAGAAGTGAAATTAACCTGGATTGAATTTTTCTTGTTAAGGAATTTCATTTAAGTGAAAATACCAACAATTTGAATTTGAATCCATCAGATTTAAAACTTTCACTTCACTTTTTTTCACGTTATCATGACAGAATATTTAAGAACATCTCGGAATTAGTTTGGCTTCTCAAAGACAAAGTGAAATTGGAAACAAATCAGCGAGTGACACACGAACAGTGAGAACCTGGGGCACATTAAAGGCTTCCTGCCATCCCACCATGGAGTTTGGAAGATTATTTTTATATCAGTGTCCCAGTTACTGGTGAGGAGAGAACTTACAGTTGGAGCAGAATTGGCAGCTGACCTCCCTAATTAGTCCTTTATCTTTCCCAAGTCTGAATGACATACCTGAGTTTGGAGCTGATTCTTCAACATCTGCTGAAGGAACTGATGATTTGGGAGAGTCTTTGCAGTCTCCGCCTGTGAGCAGGTGTTTAATTAACTGTTAAATAAAACCCACAAAGAAAACCACCAACCAGGGGTGTCATTCCTGCAAAAAAAAGGGTCACCTGGCAGCACCACCAAGGGGTGGATGCAGCTGGGAAAAGATTGGGATTTAAAGGAATAACTCTTGGATGTAATGCGTTGAGTTTAGCAGGATAACAGGAGAGAGATGGCGGAAAAAAACCCCAGCAAAATTAGTATTTACTTAAATTAAGGGGAATTTGTGTCAAAAAATGTGTTTAATTTCACTGAAGTAGCTGCAATTGCTCCAGCAATTCCAAGAAAGGAATGTGCGCATAAGAACTGCCCAAGATCTGGAAAGGAGTTGATGCAACCAACCACGATCCATGATTTGATTGTGATGTCTAACAACACCATAAACGTAATTTGGGATCATTTGCAACTCTGTGCAACGCAAAGATAAACCACTGATGTAACTCATGGATTATCTCAGCACAGTTTGGGAGAGAAGGAGACCAAGTCCTGTATTTTCCTGCAGTTGTTTGGTTGCACAAATCCTGGCTGTCACTACCCAACACAGAAAATATCTGCTGTGAGAGGACAGGGAAATGTTTTGGTCGGTGTGGAAATGTGCTTTGCTTAGAAACAGTTTGGATCCCAGGAGTTACAACTCGAGGTTTTTTCAGAGAAAAATGGTTAAAGGCAGGCAGGTGATAGAGACAAAATTAATGCCCTGGGCACAAAAACATCACCATTAATCCTCTTTGGGAATATCGGGGTGCTCAGCAAGGAGCCACAATTTAAACTGCAATTCCACAAGCTCCTGGTTTCCTTCTCACACTTGTTGTGGCCTTGTAACCCCAGGAAGGTGCTGAGCTTTAGGGCAGCACAAGTGTTGGTGAGGCTGGGAAGGAGGTGAGCTCAGAAGGGAGTTCAGAGCTGGTGTTTTGCTCTGGGCTGGTTTAACCCAAGCCAGTGCCCCAGACAATTAAAAGTGCAGCTGCAAGAACATTTGTGCAGGGCAGGGCAGCATCCCTGGCTTATGCTGGCTTAAAGTGTTTGTGGAAGTGCAGCAGGAGCGTAACTGAAGAGCTGTTGCAGCCTGACACTGGAATAATCCAGGAATGCCATTTCAGAGCACAGGGATGGGGGGAGCCTGGCCATGGCCGGGCCATGTGCTGTGCAGGGGGCCCCATGCAGGAGAGCTCAGAAATCACCGCAAAATCCCCACGTTTTGAGGCAACTGGATGTTCTGAGGGCAAGGACAGAGCTGAGATTCCCGAGCCACTCGTGTCACAGGGTGATGGGTGAGAACATGGTGAAGGTGCTGCTGGGAGGAGCTGAGGCCAGACCCGGGGCTCTGCTCCCACCTCCCTCATCCCAGCCTGTCCTGCCATTCCCAGAGCTGCCTCCCCTTAACCAGGCCACTCCTAAACCTTTCAGCCTCTGCTTAGACATTCCACTCATGCCCAGGAGGTAGCACAGAACCAGAGTGAAGGAACAGCAGGAGAACCAGAAGATTCCAGGTGGAAATGACACTTCAATTTTCCCATTATTACTTCATCGTAACACAGACATGGACAACCTGAATTTTGCACAATTCCACAGAAAGCTGGACTGGATGTGTGTTGTTTTCACCTGGAAATTCCAACTCAGTGCCTCAGGAAGTGACTGGTCTGCCCAAACTCTTTGTCTTCATTTCCATACTGACAGACTGATCACACCCCAAGTCTTATTCCAATTATTTAAAAGGAAAACATTATCCTTACATTCCAGTTGAATTTTTAAAAAACACCCCAAAAAGGTACAACTCTATCTGGTACAAATCTCAAGTAGAATTTAAACAAAGCAAGGAAGCAGAAGAACAATCCCCTGTTAACACATCACAGACGTGTGTTGGGTACTGTGCTCAGCCCACTGAGTTTCCCTGAGGTGGGAAGGTAGCAGAGTGCTAAGATTTAAAAACCATAGCTTAGAAAAGGTTCTTTCAATATTTTGAAGCTTGTTTGCTAAATGTTTGACCATAAATCTTCACTACAGCCAGGATTCTTCCACGCTAATTAATATGGATGAAACATCCAGCCACCTCTTAGTCCTTCCCTCCCACACCACAACGCGCACATGACTCACTGGATTCCTGATATTTGGATGCCCATAAATCTTGGAAAGCAGTGTAGATTGGGACTATTAGCTGCAACAGATCATTAAAAGGAAAAACACGGATCAAACAAGAGAAAACCTGCCCCTTTCCCCTTCCCTGAGAACTCCCATGGCAATGCCCAGCAAAGTTGGCAAACTGAGCTTTCTCAGGCCTCAGACACTCTGCACAACCTTGAATGTCCTTAACAAAAAAAGGTTGTTCCATGCACAATTCCAGGAGAAAAAAAACCCTGATCTTCCAACCCAAATGGCAGCCAAGCAACTGTTTCGTGGAATAAGCCTCCAAACCCATGGGAATGTGCCTCCTGAGAGCAGTTTAAGCTTCCTTAATGCTCTTAATCCACCTTGATATCGAGCTCCCAGACACACTGGCACCCACCTTCCCTCCTCCACAGGGCTGGTCAAGTGTCGGGGAGTTTCTTTTCCCTCGCAGCAGATCCTGACAGGCTCCAGGACACACAGGAACTCAGTTTTCCACAGCTGTGGCCTTCAAGAAGCTCCTTATTGGAAGTGAAAAGCTCTCATGAACTTTGGGGGAAAAAAAACCCAAACCAAACAGAGAATTTGATCATCTCATATTTTGTCTGTTCAGTGTCTGATGGTTGTAAAATAATTTGTAGGTGAATCTACCCCCAAACTCTAAAATGGTGGAAGCTGGAGAAGGATGTGGCTGGGATGTTTGCACTTTGGAGCCTCAATTTCTTGGCATTTTAGCAACACCAGGAACTAATGTTGGAGCCTCGGTGTTCCCCAATCCATCTGAACCTCCCAAGGATTTCAAGAGTCCCATTGACACAACAATTCTAAAGAGCAAACATTCCAATATTCCAAATATCTGCCAATCTCTGCCCATTGGCTGCTTTGGGCTCATGTTTATTATGATTATTTAATTACCAATTGTTGGTTTAAAATGCATAAACCACACTTGTCACGTGTTTTAAGGATTCACCCAAAATAATGTTGGAAAACACGACAGAGTTGTTGGGTTTCCTGTGCCGAGCACAGAGGTGGTTTATAAATGATCACAGGAATGATAAAATATTCACAGATTCACACAGATTCACAGAATATTATGAGTTGGAAGGGACCCACAAGGATCATCTAGACCAACTCACCATCTAACACCCGTACAGAGACCAAAAGCACATCCCAGAGCACTAAACACAAACCTAGTTCCCTCTGAGAAGGAAAATCTCCACATGGACCTGAAGAACTTTGTGTTCACAACACAGACTGAGGGTCTAAGAATTCATCTTGCAGTCGAATCTGCAGTATAAATAAAGGGGAAAACTTGTGATGGATGCCCATACTGCCCTAACCCAGAAGCATTCCAAAAAAACAAAAGCAAAATAATGAATAATTTGTAATAATTTTATTAACTGCCTTCTGCACTAAAACCGGAAATTTGTATAAAAACCCTCCTGAAATATGAATTCAATGTAAGTCATGCATATGAAATTAAGAACACTTCGGTTATTTACCTCCAGTTGGTGCACTCTGTCCCAGTGAGAGGACAGGGCAGGTGGCAGGGAGGACACCCCTGGCACAGAGGAATTCCTCACCATTTGGGCCCTTTCTGGTTTGGTTATGGGAGGGCAGTGCCTGAACCTGCTCCTCTCTGCACCATGAGGGACGATAAATGAGGCAAGGAGGAGGGTTGGATCCCTTGGGGTTACTCCTGGTGTGACAAACCCCACCTCAAAGTGCTCCTCCGGGTGCTGCGAAATCCTCGATTCCTAGAGAAAAAAAGGGAGACGTTGCCGAGGGTTTAATTCCCCTGGAAAGAAGGAAGGAAGGAAAGTTCTATTTGTGCTGCCCCCAGGCAAAGCAGCATCCCACACGAGGAGAAGAGTGGAGCGAAGATCGCATCCATTTCCTCTCCCTGCCCTCCGCAGATGCTTCAGAGCCCTGACACGGCGGCTTCAGAGCTCGGGTGTCACGGCAAACGAGTCATTAAAAATGCGCAGACAGATTGATCTGGGAAGAGGAGGGAGGGGGAAAAAAAAATAAATCTGGAGTTTAAGGCGACAGGAAAATAGAACTGAAGAGCCAAAAGGTGAAAAAAATAAAAAAAAAAGGGAACACCCTCGATATTCGCATGAGAAAGACATTTAAAAATAAAGAGGAGACAGCAACTGCGCTGACATTTAATATGTCTACTTGGGATAAAACTCATCCTTTTACGAGCAATAAAACAACAGCCTTGCCCAGAGCCCTTGAAGCGTTTTGCCTCAAGTACCTCATAAAAACGCCTGGCGATTTCTCCCGAGGTCTCTACAACATTTGCACCAAATCACCACCTTTTTTTTTCCTTTAAATGCGATTAAATAGGAGCAAACCCCAACAGCAGGAACAGATCCCTGATGCCAGGCACCAACATCTGAGCCCCACTCGGCCTCAAAACTGGGAAGAAAGGGGGAGAAACTGGTGATTGCTGTGAGATGAGCAGGTGATTGAGGCTAACCCCACACCATGACTGCATTTGTAATATTTCCTGGACCTCCAATGGGAAGTACATATACATATATACATATATATATATATTTTCACACACAACAGCAATATTTTTAGCTATAATTTCCTGCTCATGTGGCAACATGACCAGAGTTTTGAAGCAGCTGAGCCAAGTGAAAACACAACCTGCAGAACAGGTCACGTTTAAATTATTCTGCTGCTGAAGAATATTAAAAAACTCCAGATTAAGTAGGAGTGTTGTAACACCTCGCATTAATTAAGGCTTGTAAATCATTCTGAAACACTCGGATAAAAGATGGCATAAAAGGTGTTGCCACATGTCTTGATGCTTCTAGATGTGCACAAGCCCTGACATCTTATTTTGTGCCTGGGATGTTTCGGATGGTAAAAAAATAGGGGCACTGGATGAATTTAGCGCTGGGAACGTGACAGAGGAACACCAAAGGAGCCCTGATGGAGACCTCGAGCAGACACAGGGGTGCAAAGAGACTGAAATATTTGCCTTCCTTGGTCTGAGTCCTGGTGGATCACTGGGTCTAGTCACTGATCTGTGAAGGAGCACAGCTTGGCAACGCTTTGGCTGTATATTCACAAATATTCCTTCCAATCCTGTACCACCCGGTACTCACATCCCAAAAACCCAAAAAAGGACCCTGGGATCGCTCCGTCCCTGTCTGGGGCCAGTGAACAGCAGAACCAGTTCTCAGAGAACTCGGTCCTTGCTGCTCCTGCAATTACAGGCCTTCACAGAACACAGAAATTAAAGGCCAGAGCACCAAGGCCCTCGTGCTTTTCCACGTGGATCTCCAGATCTAAGAGCCTTTCATCCAGACGAGTGATGTGTAACACATTTTATGGTGTCACCAAACTCACCAAGGAGCACAACCACTGCTCTTAAGGGGGACACTCTACTTCAAAGTGTTCTGAGGGGATGGACACAAAGCTCCATCGATTTACACATCCTCCCCAAAAGCTGAGAACACTGGAAATTGTCCGTCTGTCCTTCTCTCTCCCGCCTCTATCCCAAACCCAGCCCATGTGCTGTTTTATACCCACACTGGCGGTGCAGGGCTCTGCTTGTCTCGGGGACATCCAAAGGTTCCCTTGACTCCAAATAAATCCTGCGGGAGCCAAAGCACAAACAATGGTAGGAAACAGACGTTTGTGGTGATTTCGGGGGAGGCTGAGCCAGATGCCAGAGCCAGGAAGCTCACAGGGCCGGGAGAGCAGCCGGTCCCTCAGGATGGCACAGGGAGGGACAAGGGACCCGCAGGGGACACCTCAGGGAGGGACAACACCTGCTGATGGGGTACCTTGGTGTGACACGAAACACACCCCAGGTGACCTACAGAGAGATGGAGAGGGACAGGACACGGGGAATGGCTTCCCAGTGCCAGAGGGCAGGGTTAGATGGGAGATTGGGCAGGAATTCCTGGCCCAGGTTGGGCAGAGAAGCTGTGGCTGCCCCTGGATCCCTGGCAGTGTCCCAGGGCAGGTTGGAGCAGCCTGGGACAGTGGGAGGTGTCCCTGCCCATGGCAGGGGTGGGATGGGATGGGCTTTAGGTCCTTGGCAACCCCAACCATGCTGGGATTCTGTGGCACCACCAGTGCCCCTGAGGACGGTGCCCCGAGCAGGGAGGGACCGCCGCAGCCGTGGCTCCCACCTGTGGGACACCTCCCGGGACATCTCCCGGCTGGGGTGGGGGCGAGGCGAAGGGCCGGGACACCACCCGACCGCACCGGCACCGGCACCCTCCAGCTTCACGCCGTGACCGCCTCCCGGCCGGCACCGTTTCACCCCCACCCTCCGAGCACGGGAGCACGGAACGATCCCCCAGCACGTCCCCGGAGCCCCGCGAAGGCGATCTCCCGACNGATTGGCCGGCGCCGCCGTCAATCCCGGCCGGGCGCCGCGGCCGCGGGGAAGGAGGGGGAGGCGGAGAGGAAACAAAAACAATCGCCCGGGCGCCGCCATCTTGGGCCGGTTCTCCGCACGCCACACGGGTGAATGGGTAGATATGAGATTACCACGGCGGAGCAGCGGCGGCACGGCACCGAGGGCTGTTCCGCGCTGCCAGCGACACTCGGCGGGCTCTAGGCACGGCCGGCGCCGCCCGGAGAGGACCCCCCGGCTCGGCCT
>WEKX01025681.1:200117-230766 GCA_013390025.1 Pitta sordida | reverse complement strand
TCGCCTCGCCAGCCCTTAAGCTGCACTGCTGGAGGGACAAAGTTGGGCTGAGCCGCGCTGCCTCCGCCGCCCGGGAGACCGGAGAGTCGAGCCGGGGTCGGAGTTAGGGGAGAGGGTGAGCAGGGGATCGCTCCCCGCTCCGCCGTGTGGGAGGCGCGGGGAGAAGGCGCTGCCTCCCCGCCCCTGCCGTCTGCTGCTGCTGCTGCTGCTGCTGCTCGCTCCTGGGAGGAAAAGGAAAAAGAGGAGGAAAAAGAAAAAAAAAAATAAAATAACAGAGGCAAGGAAAGGCAAGGCAAGAACTGGATCGAGCCTGGAGGGGTGGGTTTGGCGGAGTGTCGGCGTGAGGAACATCCCGGATCCCTCCGGCCGCAGCCCCCCGTGAGGCGCAGCCCCGCCACAGACACCCCGCTCCTGCGGGGACATCGGATTTGCCACAAAGAAGATCCCACCACCCTCCTGCCCGGCGCCTGGATACTGCGGGTTTTTTTTAATTAATTTTATTCTTTGGACCCCCTTCGCCAGCCGCTCTTGCGCGTTTGAAAACCAAATATACCCCTCTTGCCGTGGTGGGGGGAGGGTGGGTGTAGGGGATGGAAATCTCCTAGAAGGGTTGGAATCCTCGCCGGGATCCGGGGTTGCTGGTGCTGGAGGAGGACGGGGGATGCGCTGCTCTCGCCGCCTTTCCAAGGACTAGAGATTTCCCTCTTCCCGGGCAGCCCGAAGGTTGGTTTGTCACCAAACTCCTGTTTCTCCCTCCTCTGGGCTGCCCTAAATCCCTCAGCATTAGCGAAGACAAGCCACGTGTAGCTGGTGGCTGGGGTTTTTTTAAGGTGTTAGTATTTTTATTTTGGTGGTTTTGTTTGGTTTTCTTTTTTTTTTTCTTTTTTTTTTTCCCCTCCATCGAGAAACTGACAAAAACTTCCTCCCTTCCCGCCGGGGATTCTGGAACTGGAATGGAGCTGCTTTTCTGCCGAACACTACAAGGTGTGTGAGGAGGGGAGGGGGAGGCAGGACGAAAACATCTCTTGGACTGATCCCGACCCCGACACTCGCACCCACCAGGGATGATCCTGCTCGGCGCCTGATGTGGAAAACACTTGGGAAAACACTCAGAGACTCCTGCGTGTCCGGCGGCTTCATCCTTGACTTGCTTCCTTCTCGTTTTGTTTGTTTTATCTCGTTTTTTCTCAAGTGGCTCCGCAGCATTACTCTCATGAATTGAATTTTGCCACCGTTTGTACAGAAGCCAAATGACACGTGCGTTTTGAAACACGGCTCCAAATATATTTATCCCTCCCTCAGCCCCGGATTCTCTCGAGAAGGAGCCGCGGGGAAGGTCGCCAAGTGTCTGAACAAACCTGATTTTAGCGTTTTTATGAACACTACCTGCCGCTGGCATGTCGCTGTAAATCGCTTTATAGCGGGTTCGGCAAGAAGGGAGGATTTTTATTTTTTTTTCGCCCCCTCGTCTTGCAGGACCCAGGAAACTGGATACTTTAAAAGTCACTTAAATGTTTTAACAGCGTTGGAAAATGGGAGCTGCTACTAAGTTGGCGTTCGCTGTTTTTCTTATCTCTTGTTCATCAGGTGAGTGAACGTTGTTGGATTTGTTGCTTCGAGCTGGAGGTTTCGGGGTCAGCCCTTGAAATCTCGGGCTGGCTCCGGATGAATGAGGAAAAGTCTTTGGGTATGGGTTGGTTTTGTGGGGTTTTTTTCCCCAGGTGACAGATGTTTAACTGCAAAGGCAGGAGGTGCTTTCAGGTTTATTCCTAAAAATCTGTAAGCGCTTGGATTTCAGCTCAATTGTGTGGAATGAATGTGGAGCCATAACCGCCTAGTGCAGTTTCCTGGTGTGTTTTTAGGTGAGGATCACCCAGCTGAAACGCTCTTTTCCTTCAGTTTGATCCCTGGCTCGGGACTTTCCGCTGGTGAGCAGCCGACCCTCGTTAATGCTTCATTAATTAAGAGTAGGTGTTGCTCTGAAAACCCCGAGCTCGTCCTCTGGTGACAGCGAGGTGTACGGACAGAACTGGGGTGAAAAGCCAGGCTTGTCGTTTCTGAGCATGAATTCGTAACCCTTTGTGTTTCTCACCGCGAGAAACGTGCGGGTTTTCTCTTGGAAACAGCGGAATTTTTGAGCCCCGAACGCTTCCAGGAGGAAAATCATGGCAGCAACCAGTGGTTGGTCCATTTGTGCTTGGAGCTCCCCTCCCAAAAAAAACCCTGTTCCGAGCTCTGTGAGGATTTAATTCTATTTTACCCGCGCTCTCACCGCACTTGGGGTGATACTTCGTGTATTTAGTGATGCGAGGAGGGGGTTTTTTAGCGTGGAAAAAAATCCATTTGTGATGCGAGATGCCTTTAGAAGGATCGGCGGCTCGGGAAGAAGGAGGTGGAGGGTTTTGCTGAGCAGGACGTTTTGCTGCGGTTGGTAAATGGATGAGTCTAGTCTTGTGTCTGTAGTGTTATCGATCCGCTCGAAATGTGCTGTGAAATGGCAGCGCTGCCACAAAGAAACTGGAAAAAAAAAAACCAAAACCAACCAACAAAACCCCCTCGGATTGAACCGGAGCAATCGCAGAAGGGCCGGAAGGTTGCTCTGGGCTTTGGGGTTTTATTCCTCTTTTCAAACAGACACGCAACGTGATTTCTGACAGTTCTGCCTTTGCTCTCGTCCTAATAACTTTTATTTTTGAGTTAAGCAACGTTCCTCTTAATTCAGGGTTGTGTTTTCCAGGGAAACTTCCCCCCTCCCCTCCCTGTTTCTGGAGGACTTGGTGCCATCTGCTCTCCTTGTCCAGCCTGAAACCCTTCTGCCTTGCAGCACAGGACGGTGGTTTTTCAAACTTCATAAAAATAACAGACAACAAAAAAACCCCCTCATATTTTCTTTAGCTTTGGTGGCTCGGGTTTGCCCTTGGTGGGGTAAAATGAATGTTTCTCTTGCCTGGGAAGAATTAATCTTTGTTAAACGAGCAGGAAACTGCCTGCAACCCGGGCTGCTTCTCCTGTTAATGACATTGTTTTGGTGGTTATTCCAGTATTGCACATTAAGTGTTCCGGTACTTAACAATTATTAAACTATTTTCTACTCGCCGAATTTTAATTTTTTTTTTTAGAGTGTCTGCAGCCCTGGTGCAAGCCTAAAAATAGCCAAATTCGACAGCAAGCTGTTGGGTTTATGACCAAAATTACCAGATTATGTAAGATTTAAAGCACGAAATACAGGCGTTTTTACGAGTGGTGTTTCTTTACTGACTTATTTCGGTTTCAGACCCTTCCTGATGAATTGGTTCTACTGTCGTCATCGTCATAAATGGGGTTTTTTTATTTCCCCCCAGTCTTTAACCTGAAAATAAATGCGCCCAATATTTCAGTTGGAGTTTCACTGGAGTTGAGGTGTGGAGGTGCCTGGATTTCTGTCTCCTCGCAGCCTGTTTGGGTGCTGGTTTGGTGCATTCGTTAATTTACTTTGATAAACAGCTCTTTTCTGCATGTGTTTACGCTGCCAATTAATACCCGCGCTCTTTAAATAGGTGAAAACGTTGTGGGGTTTATTTTTCCTGCAGTGGTGGGTGTGGAAACGCTCTCCAGGTTCAAAGCACTTTTATTTTACTGCATGGAATCCTGTAAATGTGCTGCGAATGGACAGGAATTTCCAGCGCATCTAATCGTCTTGAAGGGAGTGAAAATATTTGATGTTCTGACTAAGATATTTGGGGGGGAAAAAAAAAGAGCATCTGTGTTGTTATGAGGCTTTAAAATATTTGTAGCTGCTCGGGTAGAAGTGGGTGTGGGTTTGCAATCCAGCAGAATGAGGTGGATGCACTTTTAATTGCGCATGAAAACCGAGTGCCCGGGTCAAGGTTCTCCCTGTGCCCTCTAATATTTTATTCAGATAAACCTGGGGGTTTGATTTAATGAGGAACGCGGCATCTCGGGTTACCTTTTGTTACTTTTGGAGCTCCTCCTTCCCCAAACCACCGTTTCTTCTCTTCCCGGATCCCTGAGCGGCCCATGGTCAAAGTAGTTCTAGCCTAAAACTCTTTTAGAGGACAAGACCTGTGGTTTTGTACAACTGAAGTTAAAGTCCTGCTGAAAATCACCTGAGTAAAAGAAACTCCCTCAGCCAAGTCTCTGTCCTGTGTGTGTCTCCAAATGCCAGGTCGTTCTCAAGCCGCTCACGGGATCTTGAGTAATTTTATTACAGGAAGTTTCATGTCAAGGATACCTTTGTAGCTGAAGTAGCATTTTCACTGCGTGGGGAGCGTTTTGGTCTCTGATTTTTAATCTATTCCTCTGTCTCGCACTGATTGTTATCAGTGAAATAATTTTTTTTTTAATTTTCCCCCTCAAAATCCAGCTAGAACTAAACCCCAAGACTTGAGCAGCTGAGTCCTTGGGTGTTCTGAAGGGAGTGAGACTTTTTCTTCTTTGACTCTGCTGCTGTAACTTTTCCTGACAGTGCTTTCATTGTGAATTTGGTAGCCCTTGAAAACCCCGCCCAAGGTTTGGGGCTGTTTGTGAAGTTGCCTCTGCTGTGTGTTCCCTGAGAGCTGCCCAGGACGGAGGTTGGACTCTCCTCACTTTATTGCACAGGCAGGGCAATAAAACACTTCAGACTTAGAACTGCCTCTAAAGGGAAATCCTGCCCGAGATTGCTATTTTTTTTTATCAAAATGCGCATTATTTTATATTAAATATGTTACCCCAGTGCTCTGGGTGCTGCTGTTGAGAGCAGGACTTGAAAACCTAATTTAATTCTGTTTTCAAGCCTCGACACCTTTGTGTAGAGGCTGCTGTTACGGGTGATAACAGGACAAAACTCTGTTCACTATTCCCGAGTAATCAGTGAATACTTAACAGTTCCAAGCCCTGGATCCCGAGAGTTACAGAAAAGAGCTGGAGTTGTGCTCCTGCAATATCACAGCCTGTGAGCATCTCTGGTGAGCTCTGCTGGCAAACGTTTCCAGAGAGATGCTGCTGTCAGGAGTTTATCTGCTGCTCTGCCCTTCACACACGAGTCTTTCCACATAAACCGAGCTGAACTAAGGTTGTGTTCCAGGGCAGGTGTTCTCTGTGAGGGGAAGGCTGTGCTCTGCTCTGTGGGGGTGCAAGAAGATAATTGCTGCTATAAACAATAATAGTTTTCAGCTGGTTTTAATGGGGAATACTCGAATGCCTTTTGTTGTTTTGCTTTCCCACCCACCCTTCTGGAAATTTGAGGGCAAAATTCAAGTGATGGGTTTGGCTGATTTACAAGTGAGGACAGACAAATCATTTTTCTCTCATACCATTAGTTCTAGGTAGGGGGGGGAAAAATAACAACGACTCCAGTGATCTTCATTCCTACTGACTCTACCTTTTCCTTCCTACTTGTGGCTTTTACAGGCTGTAAAAAAAGGGGGAGGTTGAGGAGGGATCTGATTGCGGAAGGGATTTCTTGGGGAAAGGGAGATGGGGGGGATGCATTTCCCCCACTTAATTAACTGCAGGCAGATGAATGCAAATGCCTGCTCGAGCTGGTTGGGAGCATCCATGGGCTGTTAGTTCTCTGATGTGCCTGAAAATGAGAACTCTTTAAAAAAGAGCAGGAAAATTACACATTTTGCAGCCAAGTCCTTGTGGGATGAAATCTTAATGTGTTTTTGTTGCCTTGGTGCTTAAAATTCAGCACATCTTTGTTTCCCGGTGTTTCCATATGGGAATGGAGGTGTTACTGGGTGCCAGTGACTTTGTGGAATCTCTTGTCTCCTGTCCCTGCTCTTGTCTGGTGGTGGTGGAGGGGGTTTTTTTTCTTAGCAACAGTTTGTGATGGTGGTGCCAAAAGGCAGAGCATATTTAGGCTGAATCCCACAGAAAATGAATATTTACTGCCCTGTTGTTTACACTGCATATCTGTGTGGCTAGAGAATCCCAAATGTGCATCGGAGCCATCAGCTCCTCGGTGGAAAGAGAGCAGAGAAGGGTTTATCCGCTGCAGGAATGACTGTCACACTTTCACAGTGGAGTGAGTTTTGAGGAGGAAGGTCAACGCTGAAGGTTTTCCTCTGAATTTCCTGCTTAGAGCCGTGACTGGGAACAAGAGAAATAGACAATTCAGTTGGTGACAGGAGGCATAAATCTTCGGTTACGTGGTTAGAGGTATTGGAAAAACCCTTGGAAATGGAGCAGCTGGAGCAGCACTGGGGGTGTTGGGGTGGGATCAGCTGGCACTGGGTGTGAGGTGTGGCACCACCTCACCACGATGGGCACAAACCCTCGATTATCCCCAAAGTAGTTCAGTGAAAGAATGTACCTTCTTCCCAGATTAATTAATCCCGTTTCCAGGCTCGCGGGGATGAGCAGGGTGGGGGCCTTCACCTCTGTGCCTCGGAGCTTCCTTTGTGAGGGTTCTCCTAATGAACATGAGGGAAATGAGCCCGTGACACACTGGCCATTGTGTCGGTGCCAGCCAAGGTCCCGGTGGCTGCGTCACCTCAGCTCCTGGCACCGCAGGAACAGGGCACTCGTGTGCTGCCAGCTCGGGGCTCCGGTGGGTTTGGGGGTAAATCAAGCACTGCTGAATTCGAGAGAGTGCTGGTGTTCCCATAATCTGGTGCAGGATGTGGCGTCAGTCCAAACCTGTCGTGAATTCCAGTGTTTTCCTGGAGTTCCTCACCCAGGTGGTGTGTCAGTACCTCGAGCTGTGCTGTCAAGCACTGTTAGCTGGCATGAGGACACGGTGTTGTTGGCATAAATGGCCAGGTACCACCTTTTGACATTCCCAGCTCGGGCAGGAGAAAATCTGTGTTTCCAGAGATTTGCATGAAGCCGTAATTAGGAGGCAATTCTATTCAAAATGCTGAAAGCAGAATGTAATTAAAAGCAGCCCCCTGTATAGTCCTGACTGTGATGGGCACGTGAGAAATGCCAAATGCGTTTCTTTGCTTTTATAACTCTTTAATTACATGAGGGAAACGCTTCCTAAAGTCACTGAATTGGACTGAGGGAAGGATAATGAGGAAGAGTTGCTGGATCTTGGCTGGAAAAGAAAAAAAAGGATTTCTCAAACTCTTCTGTTCTCTGCACTTTGAGATACTCGTCAACCAAGCTGAAACTAAGAAGATGAACGCTGTATTTTGCATTTACAACAAAATCGTGTAGGGGAATTAAAATACAACTGGGGTGTTGCTGTGCAATCTAATTTTGGTTTGTGCCTGACTGGGGTTGTTCTCCCTGTTGGGAAGATTCCGCCGTCTCTGGAATGGTGACAGCAAATGAGTTTTGCTGGTTTAATCCTGAACATTGACACTGGTAAAAGCTGATACCTGGAAAAGTGGAGACATCTAATTGTATCTGAAGGTTGTGTGTTCAGAAAGTGTCTGCACAGTCATTTGGAAAGCTCAGAATGGTGTGGCTTTTTCTGCAGCACCTCTCTCGTTCCTCAGTGGGTGCTGTCCGTGTCCTGTCACCTCACCAGAAAAAGAATTAACTTTTCTCACTGGAATAACAAAGGTTCTTGTGGCAAATTGACTTCTGAAGTTCCGCTCTTTTTAGAAAAGCCAAAGGGATAAAGTGGTCAAAACCATTTTAGAGTATTGTTTCTGTGTTTTCTTGAAGGCACCGAATTTTCTGTGAGGGTGAGTCAACCTCCAGGGGGGCATTTTTGGTGGTTTTCTTTGTTTGTGTTGGGACTTCTGTTTCTTTGTCTTTCTGAAAAAAGCTGGAGAGGAGTAATGTGACTCAGTGATTGTTTTTAATTTGTTTTGTGTGATTGCCCGAGGGTCTGAAGGGTGTTCTGGAGCTGGTCGGTGCCATGATCCACGCTGGGCTGGATTTAGTGTTAGACTGGGAAACTGTCCCACTTAGGAAAGAACAACCTTCCACCAAAGCCAGGGAAACCTCAGAGCATCCTGTGAGCTGCTCTGGGACCAGGACAGCGTCCCTTGGAGCCCTGGGGAGCAGATCCAAGCGCCAGTGAGCCGTGATCCACAGTGCAGATACAGAAAAAATTCCATATATCTCAGTTAAAGGTGATTTCTGGGCGGGGTGAGTGTTGTAAGGTTGGATGCAGGGCCAGTTGTGGGCATTTTACAGTTGTCACTTCTCAGATGGGAATAGAAGTGACAGTGTCCTGCTTGCAATGGCTTTGTACTGGGATCTCTATCTCGAGATCTCAGAGCTGATTTGAACTTCCTGCCTTTTGGTGCCTTCACCAACTTGAGATTTAAAGGAGGGTTTGGGGTTTTTTGTAGCTGAAGCCCGACCTTATTTTTTCAGGTCCGGGGTTCTTATCTCGCCCAGATAACACTAATCTCCACTCTTGACATACTGAGTGGGCTTCATTCAGCTGGGGTTTGTGGGTTTATTTTTTGAATACCTGGATTTCAGTATCAGCACAGAAGTTGAAATTTGGTCTGCTTTTAAAAGCTATTTTTAAATGTAACCCATCATTCTATCGAGCCTTCTAACTGTTTCCTTCTAGGAATTTCCACATAAACAGGGAAGTGGTTTAATTTTGTTGTTGAGTGTTGAGCGAGTGAGACAAAATTAAACTTCGCAGTAACTGTTAATTTTAGAAATTTTTGCTGGTGTTTGTCAGTGGAAGGTACAGATAGTTCTCTGCAGCTCGCAGCAATTATGTGAGGGAAGAGTTTTCTTTAAATATTTCCGTGTTTCAGGGTTCAAAAATGTTTAAAAAAAAAAGTGAGAGTTGCAAAATGACACAATTGTTTGAGTTGCTGCATTTTTATAAAGAATTGGGTTGCTTATTTTTTATCATTTGTTTGTAAAGCTGCTTTAAAACTGGCAGAGGAAAGACCTCTGAGTAGTTACATTTTAATTCTCGGGTCTTTAATTTTCAAAGGGTCTGTTTTGCACATTGTCGCTGGGGATAGTGATTGTATTTCATTAAATTTAAAACAAAGCCCCTCAAAAATATCGTCTTAAATGGCTTTTAAAAATAACTCCCAAGTTGTGTCTCTGGGTGGGGACAGACCCACCCAACTTTGCCCATTTGGAATCACCCAAAACCGGGATGTGGAACCGGGAATAATTAGGGAGAAAGGGATTTTAAACCACAGGATGGTTTTTGCTTCCACTCCTGCCCCAAACTCAGGGTTTAGCAACACTCTGGGAAACCCCCTGTGTAAAAAAAACCCTCCACTTGACTGGCGAAAGTTTTCTCTTGGAAAAGTCCCGATTCACTTCCTTCTAACCCAGAGGCTCTCGAGGAATCCCCAGCGCTCAGGTCCTTGGGAATGGAGGGGATCCCTCGGGAAAAGCCCTTTACGTGTGGGATGTTACTCACTGCCCAGAGAAGCTGTGGCTGCCCCTGGATCCCTGGCAGTGCCCAAGGGCAGGTTGGAGCAGCCTGGGACAGTGGGAGGTGTCCCTGCCCATGGCAGATGGGGTTTAAGGTCTCTTTAAATTCAGGCTGATCTGTGATCCAAAGGAATGGGTGATAAAATGCGCTTTTATCTCTCAGGCTCACCGGTGACGGGGAGGTGGGAACTTGGCTGAAGGTTCAGCCTGACACAATCTCGGGGTGGCTGATACTGATGGGCTGGAAAATCCACAGGCTGCCACACAATCCTGGCAGTGTCCAATCCGTGTTACTCAAAGTTTAACTGGGGGTGTTCCTAGAAACTTAATCTGAACAGGTCGGCATAAATATTGTCCAAAAACTGCTAAAATTGTGATGGAAGCAGAGACAGACAGCACTCAAGGGCCTGGAAATGATGAGGGAGGAGCATAGCTAGGTCCTCAAAATATCCATAATATTGGATAGTGGCTGAATGTACAGAACCAAACCCCTTGAGGAGCATCAGGAGTCACATTTACTGAGGAGGGGCTCACGGGGTGACTGAAGGTCCAGGAGCAGTTCTGGATCTCTGTCTCCTTGGCCTGAGAGGTCCCAGTCCCCTCAGGAGCATCTCACTGGGGAGTGTGGAAGGACAGGACCCTTGTCAGGTGCCATTACAGTGACAAACAGGCCCTGCACTGACAGGAGCTGTAACACAGGGGTGTCTTCTGGGAAGGAAAGGTGGGGATGGGACTGTGGTACTTGGAGCTCTTTGGGGCCACCCCCCTGAACTCATCCCTTGTTGCACTCCAGGGGGAATCAGCCTCGGGCTCTTCCTGGTTGCTTTTAACCTTCCCTGGAGTGCCACTTGGGGGTTTCTCCTGTGCTGGATCCATGGCCAGCAAAATGGAGAGAAAGTTGTCTCTGGTAGCAATATTCATGGGATTTTGCATAAAGCAGGACTGAAAGTGTAGATCAGGTTCAAAAACATGGACACATCTCACTTTGTATTTTACATGAAACATATCCCTGTTCTGTTTCCTTCACAGCCGTGGCCAGCTCAGCCCAAAACGTGCCTCCCTTCCAGGGAAGAGACAAGCCAACATTCCAAGGCCCAGGCTGTTCTTTCCAGCATCCCGTTCCTTTGGCTGCTTCCAGTTCATTCTGATATTTAAGTTGCTTTCTGCTCAAAGCAGAATTTTAAACCCTTCCTTCCTTGAGATTCTGGCTTCTGCTGGGGACATCTGGGCTAGTGCGGTGGTTTTCCTTTCTTCCCACCTTCCCTCTAGCAGGGCTGTTCATTCCCAGGGTCCATATCTTGGGAGCATCATGTCCCTTTCTTACTTACCTTTGCCAGCTCACGTTTCTGCTGGGCTCAACAAGACCTCCAGTCCCCAAAAAGGGTTTGTTTATTTGTTGCTGGAGGAACCCTGTGGAATTTTAGGAGCTAGAGGATCTTATGGAGAAGTCTGGGGGGAAAAAAAGCTTTTATTTATGTGGGATTTCCAGTAGCTTCCTTGTGAGCTCCCCTCTCGTGATGTGTATTCCTTACAAAAAATGAGTGGGAATTTAAGAGGATGGAGTCTGGGCTTGTAACTCCTGTGGGCAGGAGCCCTGGATTGTGAGTGTACAGGGCACTGGGATTGCAGAGTTCAGGGCACTGCCAATCTTGGAATCTCTGAGTAAATAATGCTCTGCTTAAATAAACAGTGTGAGAGAAGACTAAGGCAGCTGGAATGTGGCAGCCACCTTCACCCGTGGGATATTGCTGTGAGTGTGCTCAGGGGAAGGTGGGTGTCAGCTGCCGCTCAGGTTGGTTTTCAGGGAAGTTGTTGTCAGGAGGAAAGTGGCTCGGAAGAGCCTGGGGAGACCACACAGGGAGTCAGTCCTGCCTCTCCTGATAGGGCAGAGAAAACCCACTCCTGAGGGCACTGCCGTGGAGAGGTGAGTCACTGGGGCAGTTTGGCCACTGATTTACCAGGTGTGTCGGTGTGTTTGGCTGCCTGGAGATAATCATTGTCCTGGGGGAGAAAAAAGGGAAAAAAACAAACAACCCTCCCCCCAAACAAACACCATCCTCACCCCCCTAAACAAATCACCCCCCCCAAAGTCATATTCTGACTGCTTGCAAAGGCTGGTCTCCTGTCAGTCTGAGCAACACAACTCGTTACGTCTAAACACTCATTGAGTAGTGCAGGAGGAACACCTGGAAAAGGCGGGGCATGAGAATTGTCCCCGAAATGCTTCGGTGCTGTGGGCTGCCAGGAGAATTCCTCAGGTGTGACAGGAGAAACGCCTGTCCCTGTGGGAGCGGAGGCCCTGCTCCATCGAAGACATCTGCCACTAGAAACCCTTAAACCTGTGTGTGAGATGTTTGTGTGAGATACTCCAAATTCAATATTGGGAGTTCCCTTGAGAAAGGAAACATTGGGATCATGATGTTTGGTGAAGCCCTTGAACTGTCCGTGGCCTGAGTACCCGAAAAGTCTTTATTTTACTGTTAAAGAAATGCATTCTTTTGGAGAACTAAGAAGGAAAGTTCCATATGAGCACATTTATAACTTAATTGAACGTAAACAACTCGAAATCTGCTGAGTCCTTTTCTGTGCCAAGTGTCCTAAGAATTCCAGGCATCAGACTTGGAGGATTTGACTTTCAAGCTTCATTCTTTTTTTAAATCAGGTTGGGAATTTGAAGTGAACAGCCTAGAGACTGTTAAGTACCTGTAATTTTTCCATCCCAGTCCACTCCAACATCCCACCTCAGTCTGATAACCATGGAAATGTATTTGGGGAAGCTTTTGGGGACAAATACCTTGATAACTTGTCTTTTCTTCCTGCTCAGCCTGGCCAGCTGCTTCACTTCAAACCCCCTGAAACGATGGATGGAGGCACTTCAAACAGCAAAAGTACATTTACTAATGGTGGGTAATTAAACTGGGGAACTCACTGTTTCGGAACACACGGAAATAATAAAAAATGATCTCGCAGATGGACAAATTCAGGGAGGAGAGTTTGCTCAGAGCTGATTAAACTTGCTCTGGATGGAACTTTCACATCAAGTAATTCCTGAGTGCCAGAAGCCTGGAGTTCAGCCCCCAGTTCGTGCTGTCTGATGCCTTCAGAAGGATATTTGGGATGAAAATCAGGCCAACCTTTCTGTTTGTGCTGAGCCTGCAGCTCCATTTTTTGAACACATGGGCTTCCTCATCTCTTCCTCGCAGGACCACAGTTGTAGCCTTGGTGTTTGCACTCGGGGTTTGTGTGTTGTCCAGGGGGGCAGCACTAAAGGATCCCTCGCTCTCCAGGTTCCCTTTCCTTTCTCCCCTCACCTGCTGGAGGGAGCCCAGCCAAGTCTGCTGAGCTCCGTTTGCCGGATGTTTCCCTGCAGCCCAAGTGCAGCTCGCTCGGAATTCTCATCCGGGGGCCCTTCCCAGAGGATCCAGCAGGGCACAAAGGGTGGGCAAGGCAGGTTTGAGCAGGGCAGTCTGGGGAGGGGATGCCTGTCAGTGACTGCTCCTCCTTCCCGCCTGGGAACACTCCCTGGAAGGTGCTGCTGCCTCTGAACCTGCCCCTGCTGGGTGGATTTAGGCAAGAGAGGGGCTGAAGGTGGGCTGGGCTCATCCAGAGTGAGTATCCCGGGCTGTGTGGAATCCTCTGCTGCTGCTTTATCAGCAGAGTTGGTCAGTTCTAGTTTATGTGGGACTTGTGCTCCTGCACTCAGGGACAGGTTCCCCTGGTCAGGCACTGACACCTTTTGGTTTAATATTCTGGATTCCTCGTTCCCTCACCCAGGGATGATGTGAAAGGTTTCTCTTTTGCACTGTGAGCTGGCACAGAACCCCTGGAGTTTCTGCTGTGACATGGGATAGTCCAGGCCAGCCTGGATTTCCAAAGTGCTGTGAAACACCAAGTTCGGGATAATTCCTGAGTATTCCCAGGAAGGGATGGTTCTTTCCCTTTTCTTTTTTTTCCCCCCTCTCCTTTATTTTCTCTTCCTCCCCTGGCTCCATGGGCAGCAGCTGGGATCCTGTTTCTGGGGAATCCTGTGATATTGTGTCCAACCAGAGTTGGGCAGTTCTGGTGAATTTGTGCTGGTGAGAGGAAAGGCATTAATAGAATTGTAACTTAAATGTCTTTTTTTTTTTTGTGATCTTTTGTGCAGCAGAGCTGACAAATGGTCGTTTTCCCCTCCTACTGAAAGCGTCTGATACTTGCAGTGGTTTTGAATTCATCTGGCAGGTCTCACCAATAAACCCGTGGAATATGTCTGGTCATCCCTGAGAGGCAGGAGGGATCACACAGGGAAAGTGTGTATGGAAAACACGTTCGGGGAATTCTGTCCAGCCTTTTATCACCGCGGAACTTGGAGTTTTAATCATTAAATTTGAGGCTGTTACTCAGTCAAGGTGTCGAGAGGGTTTTTAGTGAGGCAACAGCATCAATTCCTGGCTTTCACTGTGTTCTTGAGTTAGAAGGTCAAAATCATATCCTAAAGTGCCTCCCAGATTTCGGGTCACTGGGTGTCATTTCCTTAATTGTTACCTAAATTTAGAAGACAAATGAAGTTGTGGCAGCAAGTGCTGCACTTCCACCTCAGAGCTCTTGTTTGTGGAGGTGTTCTCGTGTTCTCATCCATCCCTGACTCATCCCTGCACTTTGGACTTGTGTTTTCCACCGGGATCTCAGTGAGGACTGGGAGAACCCGAGTTCTCTTCATAAAGCCACGGCCTTGTTTCTTCCGTGGTAAATTCCACGGGATGAGATGATAAAAACTTCATGGAAACTAAATTTTATTTGCTGGGTGCAAACCCAAATCGGTCTGTCCAGTTTGAGTTACTCTGTCAAATTTGCATAATGAAAATTCAACAGTAAAAAACTTCTACTACCCAAATTAGCCAAGCTCTGGGAAAGCCTCTGCATGATCTTACAGCACTTTAACGTCTCCTGCTCTGCCTAAATCCTTGTAATTGTTGGGGGTTTTTTAACTCAAAGACTCGTGGTGGGATAGGTCAGGTAAGCAAATGGAACAATTGGCCAGAGAATAGATTTTCTTGTTAAATAGATAATATATTTTCTTGTTAAATGGAGAATAGATATTTCTTGTTAAATAACAAAATAACACTGAGGGATGAACTAAACCAGAATTCAGGAGGGTATTCCTCCGAGCGCTCGCATTCCCACAGGTGTGGGAGTGTGAGAAGGTGTGCGGAGCCTCCCTTTGTTAAACTGCTTTTTGTAGGAGGTTAAAGTTACATTTAAAAAATTTTAAAAAAAAAGGTGTTGTCAGCAGGGCTAAAGATAGGAAATCCTTAAAATAGCTCAGGCAGATGAACTCCAGCGCTCCAGGAATCCTGCAGAGCTCCGGGATGTGCCGCTGCCTGTGCAGGGAGAACCAAACAGATGCTTGGCCGGGTTCACTTCAGTGAAATACTGACTTTTTGTGGGGGAGATGATGGTCCTGGGGAATGCCTGTGCTGGAGCTGGGAATTGGAAAAGGCAAGTTGGCAAATTGGGAAGGACTCGGGAGGGGGGGAAAAAGGCTTTCAAGAATAATCAGTTTGGCTGCAAATGTGATTTTGAGGGAGGGATCAGTAAAATGATGCCCTGGGGGTTTGGGGTGCTGGGAGTTTCCAGAGTTATTACAGGATGGATTTGGGGGGAGGTTTGTCTGTCCCAGGCTCTTGGTGAAAGCCTGGGCAGGAGGGAAAACTTTAATGCTAAGCACTTATTAAAATAAATTAAATAATTGTGAGTGAATATGCAGAGTTAAAAGTGAGAATGGACCAGAACATAAACAAAATAAACAGGGGTGAACAAGGAATAGATTGTTTTTGTATCCAAGGTATTAAATCACAGAAATACTCTTTATCCTCCAATTTTTAATTCCCTTTAAAAGGTAGGAGCGAGGGAAATCTCTCAAATCATTTCTCAGAGTTCAAGAAAACTGTATAGGAAATACCCAGCCCTTTTTTGCTGCCTGTTGAGTTACAGCCTGAAATGCAGAAGAGCAAGTCAGAACTTAATTCAATATTTGGAGAATTCCCACTTCAAACCAGCAGTGCCCAATAACAGCTGCTGCTCCCTGGGCTTCCCTACCAATACTTTATCCAGGGAATTCTGCAAGTTGATTTCGAATTGCATTGGGTGGCTTTGTAATCAGTGGTAAATATCGAATTTAAAGATAATTAAAAATACTCCCCGTATAGAAGCACCTCTTGATTTTTTCCCGAGTAAAAGTTGTTTCTGCTTGCTCAGGAGGTGATAAGATTGTGGGCTAAATGTGATTAATGCTCTTTGCAGATGTTGCTTTATGTGCTTAGGCTTTCAGAGAGGAGCAGTCTAGACTGTCTGTCTGCATTCTCCTGCAGCTTTGATCTCGATTAAAACTGGTTCTATTGCCTTTATCACCTTCCCTTCCCCAGCGCCCGGGAGGCTCCGGGATGGGCTTTGTACCGGGGTTTGTTTGTGTGCACAGACACTCGCAGTCAGCTGTGAAAATCCCTCCTTTGGAGGAGCCAAAACTGGGATGGAGCCGGGGCTGGGGACGCCTCAACCTCCCCAGAGTTCCCAAATAAAGCCCGATTTACCTGGGACAGTTTCATGGGGAGACTGGAATTCCTCGACTCTCCGTTCTGGGGTTGAATCTCTGATTGCTCTGGGAGCACCAAGTACAGCTGGGATGGTTCTGCCAACATTTGGGATGTTCTTTTCCTTCCCTTGTTTTGGGATGTTCTTTTCCTTCCCTTGTTTATCAGCTGAACTTGATTTTTCCCATATTTTATCGGGGAAGTTTGAAGTGCAGGCAAAGGTTTTAATGCTGAAATTACTCACTGGTCAGCCAGTAAAAACATTTTTGGGCGTTCCCATTAAATATTAACGGTTTATTTGCTATTTTTTTATTTGCTATTTTTGTTGTTGTTGTCGCCGCCGCCGAGTGTTTTGTTCGAGTCTGTTGCTTCCAGTTGTTTGTGAAACGTTTGTAGGTTCTGGGTCACAGCGGTGCCTTAAATCCTGGGGATGTGGCTCCATCCGACACACAAAAAGTGCCTGGACGGCAAATGAAATAATAATCAGTTGTTCTAAACTCCATTATAGGGGAGAGGGAGTTGTGCACTGCTCTGTGTCTTGTCATAAATTACATTTTCCCCTTGAAAATTAATGAAAATATTGGGCTGCAGATCTCAGGCAGCAAAATGTGAGTTCCCCCCGTTCTCAAAGCATCACCAGTAGGGAACTGGTGGCACTGGCTGAGCTGGAGTTGCTGTTCCAAACCTTGATCCTGGTCAAATTCTGGGAATTCTCTCGGGATCAGCACATTGGAGAGTTAACACAACATTTGGTGCAGCATTTTGGTACAAATGGGGGTTTAAAGTGGGTTTGTTTTTTTCCTAAATGAGACTTTAATTTGATGATATTAATTATTAAATGTTTACAAGTTTAAAGCCTTTAAAATATACCTTCCTTATCTTCATCATTCCAGCCATGACCTTGAGTTTCCAAAAGGTGTTTTTGTACTTTGAAAGTGACATTTTGTAGATTGGCATCAGATTTATTTGGGGCTTTTTTTTTCCTTAGTTGGATTTTTTTCCCTAAATTGCTTGATGTTGGTAGATTTTATATATATATATAAAATCCTCCAAATATTTTATCTAAGGGAATAGGGAGATCATTTCCAGGATTGAGCTGCTGTTCCATCTAATGAGGGAAAAGTGAGGTGGTTTCACACCGTTCTTCTAAATTCAGGTTAAAATAGAACATTTCAAACCACTTTGCTGGTGGAAGAGTAACAGCAGCTTTCAGCCACTTCAGAGTTTAAAGTAAACTTAAAATATAAACGATTTTAAGTGTTTGAGGGCAGGTGAGAGAAATACAAAAAATTTGGAATGACTCTCCCTCCTCCAGTCACTCCTTAAAGCTCTGATAACAAACACAAAAAGCTGAGTTTTAATATGAGTTATCCTGACTTTAATCACCTCCCTTTGCTTTTGAAACGCTTCCTTTTTGTTCTTTTAGTTGTCAATCTTGCTTTGCTGGGTACAAATAGTAATAATATTAAAATAAAAAAAAAGGAGACCAGTGGAAAGCCAAACCCAGAGCGGAGAAGCAGTTTAATATTGTTGCTTTGTTGTCCCGTTGCTGTTTCCCCTCCCCTGAATCTGAAATCTCTGATGTTCCTGACAGGTTGACACTCCCTAAAAACTGCCCCAATAATGATTTCTGCTGGAATACAAAGTTCACCCCGAGCGTCTTCAGAGGGTGGGAAGGTGCTGATGGGGGGAGGTAAAATAAATGAGGATTTAAATCACGGTGGAAACATTTAGTGACTGGGAACTCTGGGTTTCCTGATCTCTGGGAAACAAGTCCAGACTTTGGGAGTTGTGTTTGTTCCCTGCCCTCCATCCCCTGGGATCGTGTTCCCTGAGGATGAGGGTTGGGATTGTCTGGGAACTCGGTTTGTGCCGAGCTCCAGAAATGGGATTTTTAACCTAATCTTGGGATTACGGTCTGGGGAGCGAAATAAGGGCAAACAGAACATCCTTTTCAAGCCACAGCCCCTTGAGCTGGGGGGAGAGAGGCCGTTTGGCTGCGTTTTCAGGTGTGATCCAGGCTGATCTCGCGGCACAGAGGCACAAATTCTACATCTCTGTGGGGTTTGATGCCAATGGGGCTGGACAGCAGGAGGGAAATTAAACAGGCCCGGCAGAGATGGAGATGTTTTGCTTCAGGAAGAGGGTTCAGCAGCCAAAAATGAGCATTTTTGTGCTGATTTTATGTACTCAGTGGTGCTGCAGCCTGACGTTTTTCCAGGTTTAGTGGCTGAGGGAGGAGCTGCTTCCCCTGCTTTGTGCCGCTTGGGCTGTTTGGGGCTCAGGAAGGTGTTCCAGGCTCTGCTGCTGCTGCTGCATCCCAATCCCTTCCCAGAGCAGCCCGGGAGCTTCGGGAATGTGTGACACAGGATGAGCTGGGGCACTCCTGTTGTGACGAGGAAAAGGAAAACACAAATCCCAAACACCGGCTGCGTGGGGTCAACACTGAGGCTCACCTTGAAGGTTCTCCACAAATGAGCTGGATATGCAGGAAGGGGTAAGGAAAAGGGTTTGCAGGTGAACAGTGACAGGCTGGGATTTTCCAGAGCTGGCTCCTGCTTTTCTCCCCACCACATTATCCCGCAGCTCCGAGGTAATCCCTGTGTGTGTCTCCACAAAGCTGGAAGAGGTTTTTCCTGCTGGTGAGCTGCCATCTGGACCGGGGCAGCTGGAGCCTGTCTGGGTGTGGGCTGACAGAAACCTCAGCGCTTGAGGACTTTGCTGCGCCACTTTCAAGCAAAACTACACAAGAGATGCTTTTAAAAAACCCAAACGGATTAAAATTGAGTGTGTTCATGGCTGTAACCACAGGGTGGGGAAAAAAAAAGGTGAAGCCCAGCGATGGCCAAAGGGTTTTGATGTAAACAAGGAGCTGGCTCAGCATGTGTGGGATGAGCGGGGAGTGTTTTTGCTTGCTGTGGGACACGCCACCCACGGAGGGGTTTGTTGGGAGGCAGGATTACAGCAGGCCTGTTGCCTTTGCAGGAGTTACATGAGGGCCTGGGAGACAGAGGAAGGAGCTGGGGGTGGGTGTGTGGTGTGGAGGAAACATCAAACGTGGAGTTGGATCCCTGACTGTGTTTTTGTTTGCCTCCCTGTTTGCTTTGCAGTCAAGTTGTTAAAAAAATTTGCATTGTGGCTCCACTGGGTTGGGAAGGCGAAGAAAGGTGGAATAACTTTATATCCTGAGCCTGATGTAACTGCTCTGTGCAGGTTTTGGGGGGGTCAGAAGGGAACTGCTTGTTTGGTGTTGTATTTACTGGTGGTTTGTTGACACTGATTGTAGTCAACAGGATTTTGGGAGACGAAGGCAACGGGAGAAGAGTTGGAAAAAATGTCGTTTACTGATCCTGCCTTACAGCCTAAGCAGAGCAGGAAATCTGAAGGCAGTAAAATTCTGCTGAGGGTTTTTGACTCTTTTTCATTAAGTGATCGCTGAGTTTGAATTTCACCTCTGTGAGGCTGCAGGAATGGGACAATTCCAGTGTAGGAAACTCCAGAAGTTTCACAGGATGGGAAGGTTTTACCAAGTTTTGTAGCCCAGGGATGAACTCACACAAATCCCAACTGGACACAGGGTCATTGTGATCCCAAATACCATCAGGATTCCCAGGTGGGTGTCACCCTGTCTGGTGAGCTGAGGCGCTGCAGGGTCCCCCTGCTTTGGGGGCTCTCACCTGAGGAACCGCTGTGCCAGATGTGTCAGCTCCTTCCTGGGAAACTTCCCCTCCACGTGGGAATTCTGCTGGGTGCCACCAGCAGCACCGGAGTCACCCTTGGAAAGGATTCCCATCTTCCTGTAAGCCTGGAGATCCTTGGGTTGTTTGTTCAGGCTTTGATCTGGAGGCTTTTAGTGCTCAAGTGCCTCTTTTTTAGTTCCGTGACAGCATCCCGAGGCTCTGGAGATGGGATCACATCCCTGGCTCCTTCCTGGGCGTCTGCCAGCCCTGAGCTCCATCCAGGGCCTGGTGCTGCAGAGCCCCAGTTCACACGTTTTGGTGTCAAAAACTGAATTGAGTCGGTTTTGTTGTTTGTGTTTGGGGGTCGTGCTGGGAAAAGGAGGATGATCCCAACAGGGAGGTGTGTGTTGGTGGCATTAGTGCCCGCCTGGCCCTCTTCTGGTTTTGTCCAACACCCAAATCTTGTAGAATTTAAACATTTTGAGCCCCGTGTTCCTAACTGTGGTAGGTTTTAACCATCCTTAACACTTTCTGTGTGGTGTCAGTCTGACCAACGTGTCTGAGGTGAGGCTGTGCCTGCAAACAAACCCTTTTACAGGATCTTCCAACCTTTCCCCCCCCCCTACAAACATCACCAGGCAGCAGATGAGAGGCTTTTCTGCTGGGCGCTGCTCACACCTTGCGCTGACAGCAGTGGCACGTTTGAACTTGAAACCCTCAGCCTGTGTTTGCCTGTGTTCCCTTGAAGCTGGGAAGTGTGAAAAATAACACTTCACTGGAGGCCTCTGGAGATCCCCAGGGGATGACAATCCCTGGCTCAGGTGCTGCTGTTCCTGCCGCCTGAATTTCCACCTGAAGATCACAGATGTCAACGGACCGTTTTTCTCCCGTTTTCTGCCACGTGGTTTTTGCTCTGAAATGATTCTGGAAAACTTGGGCACCAGAAGTCTGGGGGATTTTCCCCCGTCTTCCTTAAATCCAGGTTTAAGTAGGACAGTGGGAAGTGCAAGGCAGAAAACAGAAGTTATTAATTTCGGTATTAATTTCTGCTGACAATAGGACGGTTTTCAGTTTTCCAGCCCTGGATTTTACCTCTGGAGAGCTCTCCGTGTGAAACTGCACGGGGCAGTGTGGCAGTGGAGGTGATTTGTTACTTCCCTGCCTCGTTTATCTCCTCTCGGATTCCTGCACTGCCCGAGTTAATTGCTGCTGTGTTTGGATTTAATGAATGTACTTTGGCTCGGCTCGTAGGAAGTGCAGTCCTTGTGTGACCTGGGAGCACTGACAACAGCGATAATAGCACTAATATTAGTCTGAAAACCGACTAAAGAAGGTCTGGGGACACAGAAAGGGGGACAGGACAGTCCTTTCTGGTGGAACTCGCTTTGCTTTCTTAGGCTGGGAGGAACCCCAGTGAGGAACATTCCCCTGGGTGTTATCAGAGAAAACAGGGAATGATAAAAGTGGCTTCCTGCTTGTGGGAACATCAAAGCTGGGCCGTTTTAACCTGTATTTGTGGGGTGGTTTAGATACACCCGTGGGCTTGGAAAGTGTTTGAAATCGCTGTGGAGCCAAACATGGACCAGTACCTGCCAAAGGGACCTGAGCAGTTTTTTTTCCCCCGAGGTGTTAATTCTATTTATGCTGCTTTTCCTGTTCTTTTCTGTCCCTCTGGAACAGCCCGGTGCCTCTCAGATATTTCAGTGAATGGCCTGTGTGAGGTAACTCGGTGTCCAGGTGCTTTATTCCCATGAGCTGCTCCGTTCCTTGGAGTTCAGTTTAATCCTTAAGTGGCCTTTGTACTCCAGGGCTGGTTATCTGCCACGCTGACCTTCACCCCGGTGCATTTCCTGGGGAGCAGCACCTGGGTGTTCCTGCGCAGGAGCCCTTTAAAATATTCCTCTATTTTATGAACCCCAGTCTCAGCTTCCCTTTGGCCTCTGTGTGATGCAAAAGCAGGATTTGGGGAGTAGGATGGGGGTAAGGGGAGAATATGTTTGTGCCCAGGATTTCTCTGGAAATGAGGGAGAAGGTGGTTACCACATCGCAGATATTTTATTTCCAGAATCAGGGAACCTTTCCTGCATTACATGTTGCTCACTTTCAGGTTTGCTGAATAAAGAAAGATAATGAATCCCCAAAGTTTCTATCTTTTTTTTCCCTCCTCTGGGTGTACTGTAGAGGCATCTGTAATACCCAATTCCTGTTCCATCCAGGACCTTTTCCCAGTAATCCTTTCTAAATGAAGGCCATGTGAGCCGTCAGCTCTGCAGAGACTTCACTGTTTGCCCCTTTTTCACTAAAATAACTGGCCACATTGTTTCCCAGCCATTCTCATTGTCCTTCCTCTTGAAAAATGACAGCCAGTCATTCCAGTCCCCTCCTGAGGTGAGGTTTAGGGAATTACAGTGGGAGCAGTGCAGGGAGCATCCCGTGCCAGCAGCGGTTCTGCTTCTCCGTGGAGCTGTTGTGGATGGAGCAGCGCTGGAATAACTTGTGCTTTTCCAGGGCTTTCCTCCCAACCTTTCAGACTTTCCCATCTGCAGGATGCTGCTCGTGGCTTCTTTTAGCAGCAGCACTTTGCTTTTTGAGATTCAGGTTTCCCAAAGACCTGACCATTCCGTGGGCACTCCCTGCATCCAGGAGTTCCATTCTGGACCTGCTGTTCCAAATAAATTTGCTCTTGTGTTAATTGCCAGCTGCCCTTGTGCCCTGGGAGCTCCATCCCCTGGAGGGGAGGCAGAGCCCCACAGGGGCTCAGGGCGTCTCTGGGTTGTTCCCCTTCTCCTCTTCCATTGCTTCTGTCATGTTCTCTGCTGTGGAAGATGAATCCAAGGTTGTCCTGGTGTGTCCATGCACGGGTGAGTCTGGCCAGAGCCGTGTTCTGGTGGGAAACTTCAGGCAGATCCGAGGTCACTCCACAGTGGTTCTGCTGAGCCCTGGGCTGGGCTGAAGTGATCAGGGCACTCAGGGGTTAAAATAAATAACAGCTACAGAAAACACACAGAGGAGGAGATACCTGTGCAAAGCTCGTTTTGCTGCAGTTTGTGAGTCCTCTGAAATTCCTGCTGTCTGTGGCCCTTCAGAGCTGGGCTTGGCAGGGGGAGAACAGGAATGGCACGTGTGAGAGAAATCCAGGACTTCTGCTTTATTGCACTGACACAACCAAATTGTTCAATCTGTTGCCTCATCTGTTCCTCGCCCTGGCTGGGAGCTGTAAAGGTCAGGCCGTGGCACAGGAATGCTGGGATTGGGAATGTGCTGGGCCCCCTCCCACGGCACACACGGAATCCTCCTTTGGGAAGGATGGCTGCTGCTCTTGGGGGTCATTCCCAGCTGGGAAAAATTCCTGTCACACCGCCGGGGCCTCCCACAGAATTCCTGAGTGCTTTGGGATGCAAGGGACCTTAAAGATTGTTCCATTCCAGCCCCCTGATGTGGGCAGGGAATGTCCACATCACTCGTTTGCTGGGTTGGGCTGTCGTTTGTCAATGGGCATCTTGGACCAATCACATTTGTAATTTAAAGGGCAAAATTAAATTGGAAGGTTCTGAAATTTTCAGTTTTGAGAGTACTGGGAAGTCAGAAGAATAAAAACCTTGTGATCTGAGGGTCGGCAGATGCTCAGCCAGATATCGAATGGACACCCTGGAGGGAGTCCAGAGGAGGCCACAGGGGTGATGAGGGTCTGGAGCACCTCCCCAGGCTGGGAATGCTGGGGCTGGTCAGGCTGGAGAGGAGAAGGTTGTGTGGAGACCTCACAGCACCTTCCAGGGGCTGCAGGGAACTGGAGTGGCAGGAAAAGGGGAATGGTTCAAACTGCAGAGGAGTGTAGGGTGAGATGGGATTTTGGGCAGGAATTCCTGGCTGGGAGGGTGGACAGGCCCTGGCCCAGGTTGGGCAGAGAAGCTGTGGCTGCCCCTGGATCCCTGGAGGTGTCCAAGGGCAGGTTGGAGCAGCCTGGGACAGTGGGAGGTGGGATGGAATGAGATGGGCTTTAAGGTCCCTTCCAACCCCAGCTGTTCATGATTCCATGACACCCTTCATCCCCACACACCTCTTGGCTTTCCTTGCTTGGAGCCCCCGTGTCCGCCCTCCTGGTTGATCCCACACTGTTGTCCTGGCACTCCTGGGAGCAGGAATTCCTGCCTGTGGATCTCGTGTGGAGCAGGGAGCAAACCCAGCACTGTCCCAGGAGATCCAGGCCCTCCCTTGGCACATCTGGGGGACACCAGAGACACTTTCCACAGTTTGGGGAGAGGTGCTGGTGGTGCCAGACTGGACCTGTTATGGGTTGGGGGTTTTAAGACGTTCCCGCTGCTTTTTGGGCTCGTGCAAGAAGAGGACAGCCTGAAATGGCTTCTGGTGAATTGTCCTGGCTTTGAATGATGCTGGAATTGAATCCTGGCTGGTCAGGATGGGGAATGTTTGTTCTCTGCTGCTGCCCCCCCCCAGGGAAAAGGATTTGCCACCACTTCATTTCTTGGGTGCTTTGACTCAACAGAAGATTGTGCTTTGTGGACTTGCCACGTTTTCTGTGTGTGTTGCACAAAGGGCAGAGGCAGAGGGGGCACATCGATGGTGTTCCTGCCCATCCCTCAGAACTCCCTGTCGCTGTGCCATCCCTGCAGGTGCCATCCTGGGCAGGTCAGAGACGCAGGAGTGCATCTACTACAACGCCAACTGGGAGAAGGACAAAACCAACCGCAGCGGCATCGAGCCCTGCTACGGTGACAAGGACAAGAGGAGACACTGCTTTGCCACCTGGAAGAACATTTCTGGCTCCATTGAGATCGTGAAGCAGGGCTGCTGGCTGGATGACATCAACTGCTATGACAGGTCAGGCAGTTTCCTGGCGGTTCGGGCTCGGGGTGGAATTTATTTGTAATTTTAAACCATTTTGCCCAATTTCTGCAGTGTCCCCCCCTGCCCTGCAAAGAGGGCTCGAGACAGGAGCCTGGGAATAATTATCTTATTTTTAGATGCCCTTATTTTGCTCACTTGTGTTCAGGGACCAGACTTCTTCTGAGCACTTTGTCTTGTTTGCTGAATTGTGTGTTTCCCCTTCTCTTAGTTCCTTGCTATCCATTAAAAAAAAACCAAAAACCAACAAACCTATTTATTCTTTTTTAGGCCATTAATAATAGAATTTCTAATGCCAAACAATGCAAATACAGCCATTGGAACTAGAGTGCTAAATCCTATGGTTGGCTTTTCCAAAGATTTCAGAGTAGGAAAATCAGCCCTTGGTGTCTGCAATGTTCCAAACCATGGGAGTGTTTTGCCAGTTTATTAAAAGGCTCTGAGAGACACTGAATATTCTGAATTTCCAGTCATTTTTTTTTCAATAACAGATGGTCCTGCAAGTGCCCACGAGCAGGAACAGCAGGACTGGAGGGTTGTTAGAAATTGGCTGAATAAAGTCATGACTCTCTTAAGAAATGGTTTTTTTAAAGTACAGTCCTGGCTCTGATGGATCAAAAATTGTTTGGAAAGGCAGAGAATGAAGAGAAAAAATAAACAGCATAACAATCTTTATGTGTATGGAAAATCCTCAGTTATTTCTGCAGGATTCCCAGGTTCTCCCCCTGCTCTCAGTTCCTGATTTCTCGCTCCTGACTGGAATCATTTTGGCTGATTTGCTGTGAAAACTCCCCCCGCAGTGAGTGGGATAATAGCTGTCCCTGAGCGTGACACAGCCAGGGGACACCGTAGGACAGCAGCCCCATGGGTCTGTGCTTCAGCTCCTCTTCAAAGCCCAAATTTCAACCTGCCCTCAGTGCCCTGCTGGTGGTTTTCTTTAACTTTTGTCTTAAACCCACCAAACCTGCTGTTTATGCCTCAGTGCTCTTCCAGTGCAATACAAACCACTGAGATGTCAGTGACATGTGCTGAGTCAGAGGCAGCCGCTCAGTGAAGTTCCCCTTGGAGATCCTGTGCTGGATAAATCCCTCCTGGTTCCCTTTTTTATTTTCCAGGAATGACTGCATAGAGAAGAAGGACAGCCCCGAGGTGTTTTTCTGTTGCTGTGAGGGCAACATGTGCAACGAGCGCTTCTTCTACTTCCCTGAGATGGAGGTGACGCAGCGTAAGTTCCCCTGGCTGGGGAGGGCTGGGCATTCCTGGGGGGTAAATTCATTCCTGGGAGATCCAGCTCTGCCTTGGGAGCTGTTGAAATGGGTAAAAGGTGCTTCAACTCTTTTCCAAAGGCGGGGAAAGAAGGATAATCTGGAATAATTGGCTGCTTTAAGGTGCTGTCAGACCTCACCTAAATTGGGGAGTGAATCCGTGGCATCCCTGTGGATGGTCCTTTCCTTCAACCCATCCACTTTAAACTGCTGGGACCTTTCCTTTCTCTGCAAATTGAGGCATCAACCTCTGAAAAGAGAATGAAGAGATTCCTCCCAGGTCACAGAATAAAAGTCAGATGGCCAGGCTTAACAGATGATTGGTAAAAAACAGCAACTGGAAGATGATTTTTCTAAGCCTCTCTTCTTCCAGTGAGGAGAACTGAGCAGTGTGAATGACTGAGCTGAAAACTCCTGCACCGAATGGCCAGAGGAAAGTGTTGGTGAAATTAAATAACGTTTTATTTAATAGAGGATTAATAGAGGCAATAATTGACATCCTTCACTCCCGTGAAATTCCTTTGCCTCGGGAGGGCTGTGGCTGGAATTCCTGGCCACCCCAGGCACTGGGAGCTGTGTCCTTTGTGTCCCCTCAGCCACCTCCAACCCGGTGACACCGAAGCCGCCCCTCTTCAACACGCTGCTCTACTCCTTGGTGCCCATCATGGCCATCGCCGTCATCGTGCTCTTCTCCTTCTGGATGTACAGGCACCACAAGCTGGCCTATCCCCCCGTGCTGGTGCCCACCCAGGTAAGGCACCGCCGCGGGATTTGGGGACTCTGATGGCAAAACCCCTTTCCCAGGGAGGATGTGTCCCCTGGAGCTTCCCCGTTCTGGTTCAGGGCTGGTAGCGCTTGCTCTCCCCTAAAGCAGAGAATTAAGCTTTACTTAAACAGCCTTCGGTGGGGAATTCCTCTGGGGTGGGGGTTGGGTTCCAGCAGCTCCTTGGTGGGTTTGGGGGAGGAGGGAACTGAGCACCAGACTGAAGGTGGCAAAGACACGGTGAACGGGGCTCAGGGGCTGAGGGCTGAGCTCTGAGCTCGGCCTGGAACCAAACTGGAGCTGCTCGTTCCTCTTGGCCTTGGAGGGGGAGCGAAAACAGCAGCTGGTCCCTGGGGAGCTGGATTTGAGGGAGCTGGAACTGGGATACAGGTGCAGTCAGGGGGAATGTTGAACCCTTTAGTTCAAGCTCAGTTCCAGAGTTTAGCTCAGCTCCTGAACTGCAGTTCCTGTCGTCTTTTCCTCTTCCTTGCTTGTGCATTTTCTGTTTTTTCTTCAAAGGTTTCAGGTTTAGGAGTTTGTGGTTTATTTAAAGTCTTAGGAGGGTGTGGTCTCCAAATCTGCTCTGCATCCCAGCAAACCTTCCCTGGGTGTTCTGGGGCCCATTCCACAGGGGTCAGTCCTGTCCATGCTGGAATTCCTTCTGGAGATTCAGCTGAGATCAGCAGCCTTTCATGAAAAGAGTTAACACAGGGAATTCTGGAGACCAAAGTAGGAATGATGAAGAAAATGTGGCGGAAACAGAGAGAGAAACAACTCGGAATTTTGAGCAGGAATTAACTTGAGCTTCCCAACTCCCTGGGCACGTGGCCTCTGCTCCAGGGATGCTGCTGTTTGTGATGAGCCCAAATTAAACCCCCCTGACTCGGGGCTGGGCTGCGTTTCCAAAGGATCCCTGTCCCTGCCCGGGGGATATTCCCAGCCCTGGGTGTTCCAGGAGCCAGGATTGCTGTTGGCCAGGCCAGGAACAGCTCCTCACCCCCTCAGGCTGTCGGGATGTTGAGTCCTTCCAGCCCACATTCCATGGATTTAGGACTGCCCATGGAGCCGGTGGGCTCTGCTGGCAGATCCCGTTCCCCAGGGCAGATTGTGGGGGGGGAAATTCCAAGGGCTGGATTTCTGAGGGTCCTTTCCCTGCAGTTGGTGTTTGGTAGGAGGGACGCCCAGACCAGCTGCTCTATGTGGTGGTTGTGGGGTGACAGCGTGTCCCAGGGCTGATGCGGAAAGTCAGGAAAAGCTCCCCCTGCCTGAAAAAACGACAGGGAATTGTGATGCAAATGGGATGTGTGAGTATTCCCCACTTGAAATGGGATTGCAGCGGAGCTGGAGCAGGAGACACAGGAAGTGGGAAGAGAGGGAAAAGGATCCGCAGCTTCATAACCACCTACCAAACATTTAAATATTGGTGCAATGAATACATTAATTGTAGTTTGTAGGCACATGGATTGGGGTTCAGGTGTTTGGGGATGGATGGGTGGGTGGATGGATGGATGGATGGATGGATGGATGGATGGATGGATGGATGGATGGATGGATGGGGTTGTAGTGGGATCTAAAGGCCAGTTAGTCTTGGCTTGTCTGCTCCCGGTGCTGGGTGAGGAACTATCCAGTTAAACTGTCGCATTCCATAAAACCTGTCACTTCCTACGTTGTCCAAGGAGTTACCGACAAATCCCTGTTTGCCAGACATGTCTGTGTTTGTGTAAAACCCTGGGAAAGAACTATTTTCCCTTATTTACACTCCATTTAATCCCACAGCAGACGTGGATCCAGATCTACACGTCCATAGTCTGATAAAATCTACCAAAAAAAAAAAAAGTATTAGTATTTAAAATATTTGCAGTTTTACATGGGGAAGAGTTGCTGTCACCTGGTTAATTGTCACTTCTGGGATCATCTCCATCCCTCTGCCACCCTCTGAAAACACAGAGGAGTGAAGGAGTTCAATCAGGTGCTCGGGTGTTTTCATTGGGGGTCTCCCAGCCTTTTTTATTTGTTTGTTTGATTTTGGTTTAGATACTTTAATGGAAACATTTTAACCCTGAAAAACAAGGGAGTGGTTTTACAAGGGTTGAGTCCATTTCCCCAACACAATCCATGACCTGTTACAAGCAGTAAATAAAAACTGACTGGGAAACTGGAGGGAACTGTGTAATTAAAGTGCAATTAAAAGTGAAGCCCGGTTTTAGGTGGTGGGGGAGGATGATCCTGGTGGGAATTCCAGGCCTCTGTTCTCCCGGAAATCCTTATGTGGATAATGCCAAGGACAGGGAAAAGCTCCGGGAGCATCCTGAGGATGGGAAGGCAAAAAAGGGGGCAGGAAAGGGATGAGTGATGGTACCTGGATCCAGGTGTTGGAATTCCAGCCTCAGACTGACCGAAGGAAATGGCCGAGGGGAAAGAGTCATGGAATGAGAGAGCCCTGGAATGGTTTGGGTGGGCAGGGACCCTAAGGATTGTTTGGTTCCAAGCCCTGTCCAACGTGGCCGCTTTGCAGGGATGGAGATCCCAGGACTGTCCGTGTCTCCTGGGTGTGCTGTGTCCCCGATTCCAGCCACCCGTCTATTTGGGAAGCTCTCTCTCCCTGCTGTCCCCCATTTATTTGGGAAGCTCTCACTCCCTCTCTCCCATTCCCGGTTTTTTGGGAAGCTCTCACTCCCTCTCTCCCATTCCCGGTTTTTTTGGGAAGCTCTCACTCCCTCTCTCCCATTCCCGGTTTTTTTGGGAAGCTCTCACTCCCTCTCTCCCATTCCCTGTTTTTTGGGAAGCTCTCACTCCCTCTCTCCCATTCCCGGTGTTTTTGGGAAGCTCTCACTCCCTCTCTCCCATTCCCTGTTTTTTTGGGAAGCTCTCACTCCCTCTCTCCCATTCCCTGTTTTTTTGGGAAGCTCTCACTCCCTCTCTCCCATTCCCGGTTTTTTGGGAAGCTCTCACTCCCTCTCTCCCATTCCCGGGGATTCGCGGGGCAGCGCCGCCCCCTCGTGGGCAGCGGGGGCATTGCAGGGAGTGAATTCCCGTCCCTCGGCTTCGCCACTTCGCGGCCCGTTCTTTACCCGCCTGGCTCTAATTATCCTCGGTGTAATTGAGCGATAATTCAGCTCATTGTCTCTGCGATAGCCCCGGGTTGCCCCAGCACATCAGGGATGGATTTTGTTGTTGTTTTCACGGTCCCTCGCGTTGTTGCTTTTGTTCTGTGAGCTGTTTTTCCTGCCATTCCTGGTATCCATAGTAATTTCTCTTGCCTGTTCTCTCCCTTTCCAAGCACGCCTTTCACATAATGATCGAGGTAAGATTCCCTGCCTTTCTTCCTCTGGGGGAAGTGGTTTGGGGAGGGGATTGTGCTTTTCCAGTGGTTTGGATTCGCTGTGGCTCAGGATCAGATCACCTGGAGGAAAATACTCGCTCACTGCTGAGGCTCTGCTCCAGCTTCCCACTGATCTGTGTTAAATTCCTGATGATCCAAAGTGACAAATGAGTGAGAGCTGTGAATTCCCAAACTGGGCCAGTTGAGTATTGAAAATTGAATATTGGTGACACAAATGCTCCATTTCTGTCACCTTCACAGTTCTCCGCTTAATCCCTGAAATCCCCTGGAAATGGCATTTGAGGAAAGCACGGAGGGGGGGTTGATTTGCAGAAAATATTCCGGGATTTTCCTCTGGAAAGAGCCACCAGAATTCCTTTGGTCTCCCAGTCAGGATCCTGCCTGCAGGGAGCTCCTTCCACGGGTTTGTGTGTCGTGTTGGAGCATTTTTGAGGACACTTCAGGAGCCCTGTTCCTGGAAGTCACCCCTTTCCAAGGAATATTCTGTCTGTGGGAGAAGGGGGCAGGAAAAGCTCCGTGGGGGGAAACTGTGCCCTGGGTTGTTGGCAGCTGTGGAAAGCTGTGATCCCAAGATATCCATCGGCATTCCATTCTATTCCATTCCATTCCATTCCATTCTATTCCATTCCATTCCATCCTCGCCCTCGGCGCCACCGAGATCATCCCCAAAAACCACCCGGGAATCTCAGGGAGCTGGAATGTCAGGGAATGTTTCTGTGTCAAAACAGTCCCTGGAGCTCTGGAGTTGGATTTGAACCAACCAACCAACCCGGAGAAATCAAAAGGAGCGCTGTTCCCCCTGGTTCTGTGAGCAGCAGGAATTCTGGTTTCCGCTGGAAACCGGGATTTGTTTGGATGGG
>WEKX01025681.1:184969-197682 GCA_013390025.1 Pitta sordida | reverse complement strand
GGAGGTGCTGATCCCCAAACCCTGGGTGTGAGGGGATAAACAGGTCACACATGTCAGAGAAACACAAAACCCCCTCAAATGCACAAAAAAAGCCACTTCAGTGCATCCAAGGTGCTCATCTTGAGTCTCTCACTTAAAAATGTGACAAGTAAAGCTTGATTATCTTTATTCCTTAATTCCTGCTCTGCCTTCTCTCCTGGTCTGACAATTCCTTAATTCCTGCTGTGCTTTCCCTCCAGTTAGATTATTCTTTAATTTCTCCTGTGCCTCCCCACCTGCTCAGACAGTTCCTTGGTTTCTCTGCTTTCCCACCTGTTCCTCCGGGTGTTTTCCATCCCCGTGTCGCTCCCGCTTGCACATCCATTGTGAGCACGTTGTCCCATCCCATTTCCCTCCCCTGCAGTGAGGCTTTGGCTCCCAGGCTCTCTCCCTGCAGTGCTGGCCTGGATTCCCAGCAGGACTCAGGAAATGTTTCTCCCGGTTTCAGGATCCTGGGCCTCCGCCGCCGTCGCCGCTGATGGGACTGAAGCCGCTGCAGCTCCTGGAGATCAAAGCCAGGGGCAGGTTTGGGTGCGTGTGGAAGGCTCAGCTGCTCAACGAGTACGTGGCAGTGAAAATATTCCCCATCCAGGTGAGCAGAACCTCCTGGGATCGGCCCAGGGAGGGATTTCATCCCCTGAATCCAACCTGGAATGTCTTTGAGAGGTGCAGGAGGGGGTGGATGGGATGGAAACGTGTGTTGTAATGCAGCAAAGGTGTTGGTGGAATTCTGGGCAGGGTGTGTTTGTGAGCTTTGGGCAGCTCTCACACCCCTCTCCACCAGTGAACAACCAAATGGAATCACTGAGAAGGAATGTCCCGAAATGCAAACCTGGGAAGGGATTGTTCCGATGCAAAATGCCCCCACTAAGGGAGAAAACACTCCTTGCCCAACAAGTACCCCCTGAAATCTGTGTGCTCAGAGCTCCAGACCCAGCCGGGGTAAAGAGCCCCACACCGGGAGGGGTTTTCCCTTCATTAACCCCCCCCCACGATGGGAGGGATTTTCCTTCATTAACCCCCCCTGCGATGGGAGGGATTTTCCCTTCATTAACCCCACCCCCTGCGATCCCTGCCGGCCCTTCCCGCTGGGAATCCCTCCCAGGGTGGGCCCTGAGCCCTGTGGGTGTGTTGCAGGACAAGCAGTCGTGGCAGAACGAGTACGAGATCTACAGCCTGCCCGGGATGAAGCACGAGAACATCCTGCAGTTCATCGGCGCCGAGAAAAGGGGCTCCAGCATCGACGTGGACCTGTGGCTCATCACGGCCTTCCACGAGAAGGTGGGAATGCTGCCCGGGGAGGCTCAGGGTCACACACGGGGGCTGAGCCAGAGGAGGGACAGTTTTCCCTGTGCTGCTTTTCGTTGGGGAGGGAGTTATTTTGTTTTTTCAGACGCCTGAAAATGTCGTCATTGGGTTTTACTTGATGGAGTTGTCGCTGTGGAAAACAAACAGAAATTAATTCTACCTTTTATTTCCTTCTTAGAATATGTTTTTAGGGTGTTTTTGAATATCCCCCACCTAACCCTGCCTAAACTGAACCAACTCCATCCTGCAGAGCTTTGGGTAGAGGGGGGGCAGTTCTTTTTGTTCCCTTTGTGTCAGTTGTTGGTCCCTAAAACTGAGGCACCACAATCTCAGTGTGATAACCACAGGAAGGGCCACAAATCACAGAATCACAGAATCAGTAAGGTTGGAAAAGACCATAGAGATCATCAAGTCCAACCTATCACCTGTTACCTAATCTAATCTAGTCAAACCTGTTACCTAACCTGACCTGTTGCCATCCTACTACCAACACACCATCCTACCTATAACACACTCCCCTAGTATCTAGGTCATGCCACCAAGAACTTCATCCAACCTTTTCTTAAACACCTCTAGGGACGGTGACTCCACCACCTCCTTGGGCAGCCCATTCCACTGAGAATAATTTTGGTTCATCTCTATGTTAATTCAGGGTGTGTCTGTCACTCTGGAACTCCTTTCTCTGCTCATGCAGAGTGTGTGTGTCACTCTGGAACTCTTCATGTGGAAGAGTTTTCACTTTGTCCAGAGCTGCTGCCGGACCCTGGGGAAGGACTGGCCAGTACAGCCCCAGCAGTGGCCACCCCCAGGGGAGCTGATCCTTTCCCTGGTTTTCCCTCCGTGCCCTGCAGGGCTCCCTGACGGATTTCCTGAAGGCCAACGTGGTGTCGTGGAACGAGCTGTGCCACATCGCCCAGACCATGGCGCGGGGCCTGGCCTACCTGCACGAGGACATCCCCGGCCTCAAGGACGGCCACAAACCCGCCATCTCACACAGGTACAGCCCGGCCTGGCCTGGCAGAGCTCAGCTTGTGCTCCCTGGGGTTACTGGGCTGCTTTTCCCTTGGAGTTTTATCAGGTGTTGTTCATCCCACATCTCTAATTTGGTTTGGGTTTTTTTTCCCTTTAACTTGAAAGGGACATCAAGAGCAAGAACGTGCTGCTGAAGAACAACCTCACAGCTTGCATTGCTGATTTCGGTCTAGCTTTAAAGTTTGAGGCTGGAAAGTCTGCGGGGGACACCCATGGGCAGGTAAATCCCCAGGGATGACACAGCTGTCCTGGGAATGTCCTCTCGCCCCTTGTTTTCATCCTTACTGGGGGATTTGGACACGAATCCTGCCGTGATTTAAGAATTAATCATTGTTTGGAAGCTGAGGGGCGGTACTCCCAGGATTTAAGCCAGGAATAATCCTGGGAATGTTTAACCCCGGACAAACTGCCCCTGCAGGTTGGCACTCGCCGGTACATGGCTCCCGAGGTTCTAGAAGGTGCTATCAACTTCCAAAGGGATGCCTTCCTGAGGATAGACATGTACGCCATGGGGCTGGTCCTGTGGGAGCTGGCGTCGCGCTGCACGGCCGCCGACGGTGAGGAGCGGGCTCTGGGAGTGCTGGGAGTCACTGGGCAGGGGGGGCAGGGAAAGGATTGGGAAGGTGTGGGGTGTGATAGAAAATGGAATCAGGTGAGGGAGAGACTGGAACACCGTCAGGTCACTGGGATTGGTCTCCAGGGTTTGGAATCCCAGGAAAAGCCTTTTGATGTTTTGCTTCCCCTTGGGCATGGTCAGGCAGAGGGAGAATTCCTGTGGAACTCCTCAGCTCCTCAATGGGCTGTTCCCAGTTCATCCCAAGTTCCAGGCGTGAATTACAAGTATTTTAAAATCGAGTGCCTGGAAACGCCGGGATGGACCAAGAACAAGGCAAAAAAGGCTCAGGGATGTTTGGGGGGAAGTTGCAATTGGGGTGCAGTAAATTCCCCACAGTGGCTGTGCCGGTGTCACCCGGGCTGGGGCTGTGTCCCACGGCTCTCCCAGTGCACGGATCCGTGGGACACATTCCTGGGAGCTTTGGCCCTTTGGAGTGTTCACCTGTGCCCTGGCAGGATCCACCCAACCTCACCCAAGGGCATTTCTCCTGGTGGGCTTTGAGGTCCTTCCTGGCCATTCCAGCAGTGGCGTTAACCCTTTGTGCCCCTGCAGGCCCCGTGGACGAGTACATGCTGCCGTTCGAGGAGGAGATCGGCCAGCACCCCTCCCTGGAGGACATGCAGGAGGTTGTGGTCCATAAAAAGAAGAGGCCTGTCCTGAGGGAGTGTTGGCAGAAACATGCTGTAAGTGTTACCCACCCGGGGCTGGAATTCCACACCCTGTCCATCACACCTTTGGGCTTTGGGGCAGAGTTTAGTAATCGATGGGAATTAAATGGGCTGTGGAACAGCATGTTCTTCACCCTAGAATATCCTCTCTCAGAAGGGAGTGATTCCTTGGGGGTTTTGGTGAAACGAGAGACTCTTGGGTTACTCTTGGTTGAAGGGTTGGTGTGAGATGTGTGGGATGGGGAAGGCTCACAAGAAGTAGGGACAAGCCCAGCAGAGTGAGGCCCCGTGTCCCGTGGTGTCCGTGGGTGCTGGCGGGGTGTGACAGCGGCTCCGTGTCCCCTGTCCCCGCAGGGAATGGCGATGCTGTGCGAGACCATCGAGGAGTGCTGGGATCACGACGCCGAGGCGCGGCTCTCCGCGGGCTGCGTGGAGGAGAGGATCATCCAGATGCAAAAACTGACTAACATTATAACCACAGAGGACATCGTGACTGTGGTCACAATGGTGACAAACGTTGACTTTCCTCCCAAAGAATCCAGTCTATGATGGTTGCACTGGTGGTGGCCGTGGCCACAGGACTCTCCGTGGAGCTGCCGCGGCGCGGGGGCCGCTGGCGTCGCCGCTGGGCCGGGCGGGACGAGCGGGTGGTGCCGAGTCTCTCTCTGGAACGTCGTCCTTTGTGTTCCCTCCCTCCGTGAGACTCTGTGCATTCCCTGAAGGACGTGGCTGGGAGCCCCTCACGTGCTCATCAGGAACTTCACGTGAAGAAGACGGGCCTGGGCGAGCGTTTCCAACACCGACACCCGATTTCGTGACCCCTCGTCGGAAGAGACTCAATTCCTTCAAACGAACTGCTGTTATTTTTTTTTTTAAAAAAAAAAATCAAAACATTTCATTTCAGATTTAAAAGCGACATCAGAAAAACAAAAAACAAACAAAAGGGTGACTTGTTTTTATCGCATTCGTCGTTGTTTATACAAATGACTCTCGTACTGCGACTACGACACAGCTTGTGAATGTTCCGTGTGCTGCTGTTCCCTGTACAGATCCAAGAGTAATCAATGGGATAGAGCAAAGAGGCTTCCAAGTATTACTTAACCTCCCTCAACCAGGTATACCTCAGTTCCACTGCCTAAATTATCGTTGACAACACTAATTGGGATAACGAACCGCTCCGTGTTTTGTAAATGATGGATCCCCCGCTCCCTGTGTTATTTAAGGGGACAGCTCGGTGCCCCCAGGGACTGGCCATGCCCAGAGATGTTTTTAGCCTTTTCTTGTACTCGCTTGTTGTGTATAAAAAAGAAAACAAAACGAAAGTGCTGTTTATTGAAAGAAAATTCTCCTCCCTGTTTTTAGTTGAAAGCTTTCCCCTCCGTTTCCCAGAGTATCTCATCCATTTATTTAACTGATACTATTTAGGTTTGCTGTGTCTGAGGAATATTTGAGAACTTAAGCATGACTTTATTTTTAATAATTTTTCTTTTTTTAATTCTCCGTGAGCTGTGACACTGGAAAGCTCTGAATTCTTGTTCCTTTTTTTTTTTTTAAAAAAAAAGAAGAGTCTTTTTTTCCTATTTATGTTTGTGCCGAGGTCGCCGCGTGTTCCCCGTGCCGGGGGCTGTGTCCCTGTTCCAGGATCACCTCAGGAAGCTCAGTGACCCCCCCCAATTCCTCACTCTCTGCTTGGAGATTTGCAACGCCCCTGCCCTCAGAGCTCGGTGCACATCGGCTGTGAGCCACAGATCCCCAATGTCAGGGATAACTCAGTTCTGCTCTCAATATGCAACGACCATCCCGAGGTAACGAGTGTCCGCAGCACAGACTGGCAGCAAAGGAGGAAGAACACGGCAGTGGCTTTCACAGCTCGCCCCTCTGGAGCTCAGCAGCTCAGCCCTGCTGCTGGAGTGGCAGTGCCTGGGAGCTGCTGCAAAAGGGCTTCTCCCAGGGACTGTGCCAACACCGCTGTGGGATCCTGGACACAAAAATCCCGGTGCCACAGGGGTGCTGTGTGTGTGTCCGTGTGCTCTGTGGGGCTGGAACAGCCCTGGGAGCAATGGGATGTGCTGGATAAAGGGAGGGAGGGAGGGCTGGTGGGAGAAGGAAAGATCCAGTTTGTGGCATGTGTGGTGCTTCCCTTTTCCTTCCCTTCTCCTTGTGCTTGTAACTGACCTTCACGCACCCAGGACAAGAACAAATCTAATCCCAGTTGGATTTCACCGACTCCTCTGGGCTCCCCAGTTTTTACCCCCTGGGACCAGAGCTGGAGTCAGGGGCTGGTTTAATTCTGATCCTGGTGCTGTGTTACCCTTGGGGCCGGAGCTGCTGCAGGGATTTCCCGCTGCCCTTCCCTGGCATTAACAGCGTAATGTAGCGTCCCTGGCAAAAGCTGCTCCCTTTAACTGCTTGTGATGGGTGAAACCCCCTTCCCCAGGCGGATCACGGCTCTGCCATCAGTCCCGGGAATGCTTTGGCATCGTGTCCCAGCAGCAGCTCCCAGGGCTGGGGGTGTTGCTGGGGCACATAGGGGTGACATTCCCGGTGTACATCCCAAACACCAGGGGGTTTAGTTTTCCAACCCCAGCTTCCCCCTCTGCTCCTTCTCCAGCTTTTCCAACCTTGTGTTGGTCAGGACCCCTCTGTCCCAACCCCGGGAGCTGCAATACCCCCCCGTGCCTCCAGTAGCATCGGCGATGGAACATCCGTTACCTCAGACACTCGACCAGCAGGACACCTTTGGTTTCCCTCTCGCTTTGGGTTTTTTTAATGGCCCCTCAGCCCCCTCCTCCTCCTCTTTGTTACCTCTGCTGAGCGATTCCTCTGACTCTCCCTCTCTGTATTTGTCAGTGTTTCGGGCACAGGTTGTTGTACTACTGTCAAAAGGTACTTGCTGGGTGTGCTGCAAGTGCTAAAAAAAGAAAAACCAACCACCCCTTCGCCCTCAAATAAAGTGATTGTTAAATATTGTACAAATACAAATGTATACTCTGCCCTGTTCCCCAACAGGAAAATAAAAAATGTGACTACTCTGACTTGCACCTGCCTCCTGGTAGATTTATTGTAAGGCTGAGTTTTGTGGCAAAAGAAAAGCAAGAATGGGCACTTGCCAAGGCTGCCAGAGCTCCAGGAGCCCTCGGACAGCGCTCAGGGACAGGCTGGGATTGCCGGGTGTCTGTACATCATCCCAACTGGGTATTCCATGATTCCATGGCAGCACAGGGACAGGGGGACACTTTCGTGGCAGCAAAACCAGTTTCTTACCCGCCAAGGTCCACCAGCATTCCCGAGCTTCCCTGTGCCGGGATACACCAAAGGTGGGTTGCACTGGGCACAAAACACCAGTTGCAGCTGGAGCTTGTTGGCATTAGAGGTTTAATTAAGTAAATTCTGGTGTGACTAAAGATTCAATGGAGGGAATGTTCCATGTCAGGTGGACACAGGCAGGGGACAGCTCCAGCCCTGGGAGCTGTGCTCAGCCAGGAGCCACAGGGACAAACTCCAAAGGCCCCAAGTGCAGACAGTCTGTGAGAAGTTGGCACTGAAGCACCCGAGTGTTGGAGTCCAGTCCCAGCTCTGGCACCGGGAGAGACCATGGCACAGCTCTCCTTTCAAACCAGCGCGGATGGAGGCGCAGGTTCTGTCCCGTGTCCCCGGGGTCAGAGCCAGCTGAGGGAGGAGGCTGCCCACTGCTTCACATCCGTGGGGCAGTTGGGGTAGAGCTGCAGGGCGTCCATGATCTGCTTGTTGTCCAGCAGCAGCCTCATGAGCAGGTACTCGCGCTGGGCACGGGCACACGGCCGCTCCAGGGGCTTCACCAGCTCCAGCTGCAGCAGGTGCTCGAAGGCCTGGGGGAGCAGAGGCACGTCCCTCCCAGGGCTGTGACCACCCAAAGCAAACACCACAAGTCCTCACAATAAACCCCCCCCACACACACACACATCTCGGGCTCACCTTCATGACAACAGGCTTTTCAAAGTTGTACATGGAATGTGCCTTCCTCTGGATGAACTTCTGGAATTCTGTGATGGTGACAGGTGACAAAGGTTGGTTAAAGCCAGGGAAGGGTTGGGGGGGTGCAGGGGAAGTTCAGTCTCTCACCATTGTAAACCATCTGGAAGTTGAAGGGTGCTCCATCGTAGACCTCGTTGAGGTGTTTCATGGCAATGATGAGGCAGATTTCCAGGACAGACAGACCTGGAGGGAAAGGCCAATCCATAAATATTTCCCTAAAGCCCATCAGGAACACGAGCCCTTCACCCACTGAACTTGTCCCTCTGTTGTCATGTGCTCCAGGCCTCACCCATTTGTGTCATTGGCTTCATGAGGGAGAAAAAACTCCAGAGTGGGAGAAGCTCCATAAGGCAACATTTGCTTTCCGTGTATTTGGAGTATTAAGAACGGGGCTGATCCCAGGAATAAGAACAATGTCAGTATAAGACATGGCAGTATTATACCTGCCCCCAGGTGTGTGTGAACTGGGGGGAGCAGGGAGCAGATTCCACAAGCACCCACAGGGAGCAACGCTCCCCACAGCCAGGACTTCACTTCCCACACTCCTAAGGGAGATGTTTTCTAGGAAAAGCTGAGCTTTACCGTGCACGATGTTTGCCCTGGAGTCGTTCCTATGGTGCCTGCTGGCCTCCTGGAGCTGTGCCGCCGTGAGCAGGGGCTGCTGCACGGTCACGGTGCTCACAGCCAGCATCTGCAAAACAACGGGACACGGATCGCCACAGCGGGACACGGATCGCCACAGCGGGACACGGATCGCCACAGCGGGACACGGATCGCCACAGCACTGCCACCGAACGTCCCCTGGGGGCACCCGCTACAACCCTGAGTGAATGAACTGCCCACACACACACACAGGGAAAACCCTGCAAACAGCTGGGGGTACCACTGCCCTTGGATGGGAAGGTTTGTCAGGAGGAGACAAATCCTCATGGATTTGTTTATCTCCATCCCACCGGATCAGCTGCAAGGATTTACAGCTGGTTTGCACCTGTGCTTGTAACCAGAGTCACCTGCCACTGTCCCAGGCTGCTCCATCCTGCCCTTGGACACTCCCAGGGATCCAGGGGCAGCCACAGCTTCTCTGCCCAACCTGGGCCAGGAATTCCTGCCCAATCTCCCATCTCTCCCTGCCCTCTGGCACTGGGAAGCCATTCCCTGTGTCCTGTCCCCCCAGCCCTTGTCCCCAGTCCCTCTCCAGCTCTCCTGGAGCCCCTTTAGGCTCTGGAAGAGGCTCCAAGCTCTCCCTGGATCCTCAGGGATGTTGGGAGGGGGTTAAAGAAGTGTTGCTTCTCCTCCATGGAGTTCAAACCCAGAGCTGAGGGGGGAGGCAGCTCAAGCTAAAAAAGCCCCATCAGGGGAGCCTCAGCTCCTCTCTGGGGATGGGAGGAAGTTCCCTGCCAGCTTTGCCTCCTGCTTTCTGAACATGGAATCTCAGAAAGGAATAAAAAAAAAAAAAAGGCTTGAAAGTTTTTCTTGAACCCCCCGAGGTGTTCATTGATTGTTGTAAAGGTATTTTATGTTCCCTCTCTCAATACACACAGCACATACCAACAGGACGTGCAGCGAGCGCAGGTCCTTGGTGTGGTGGAAGAGGTTCTGCAGCACGTCCTGCACAGCCTTGTCCTCTGAGAGGTGCTGAAAACACAATTAAATCCTCTTTTAATCATCTCAGTAAATCGCTTTGTACTCCCTGGAAATGCAGTTTTGAACAGTACAATTCTTCTACGTCTATTCCACATCAAACTCAAACAGTGAAAGGAAACACCAGTATGAACTGGCCTTACTTCAGAATTTTGAGTAAAAATGAATTAAAAAAGCTTTAAATACCTGAACGTTATCATTCCATTTCTGTGCAAAAGACTCATCAGGAAATTCAGCAGGAAGAGAAAGCTTTTCCTTAAATATCTTCATGTATTGTTTAAAATCAAAGGAGTTCAGCAGATATATCTGTCGGTGGGAGAACCTTGATTTGACTCTCTTCTCCAGCAGCTCCAGGATGTCCTTGATTTTAAGAAAAACAGTAAACAAAAAAAGCAGATGAATCCAGCGTGTTTTGCAGAGACAAATCAGCACAGCAAAGTGTAAAAGGAGGAATGATTAAATTCTCAGGCTGCCAACGTTCCGGCGAGGCCGTGGCTGATTGTTGGGATGGCAGTGCCTGGCAATGCCACCTCCCCAGCCCACGTGATGCAGCTCGTCACACGGGATCAGCAGTTGCCAGGAAACCCAGCAACAGCTCTGCACAGATTATGGAAATGGTTCAGCTCCTTCAGCCCGTCCTGGCTCTGGGTGAGCTGAGCTGTGTGTGTGTGGTCACAGCAACCACAAAACACCCACTGAAGGGCCACAAAACAACAGCCCAGCAGAGTTTCTGCGAAGTCTGAGCCTCCAGAGTGTCACACAGTGATTGTACACACAGTCTGTGATTTCCTGAATTCACAGGAGGTTTAACAAGGATCCTGAACCTCCTGTGAACACACCGAAGTGTTTAAATCATTGCCCAGAGGACAAGGAATGTTTTTAAGTGCTGAAGGTTAACCCAAGCCTGGTCAAAAATCTGCAGTGCTCAGGAGCTTCTCCCAGGAGCAGAGCTGAATATAAACCAAAGAGGGAAGTTGTGCCCTTCCTTACCTGCCTGCAGGTGAGGCCCAGCACGGTCACAGGGGTCTGTGCTGACTGGGAGACGTCAAGCAGGTTGTAGAGCAGGGTCTGGTTCTTGTGGTGCACAAACAGGTCGAACTCATCCAGCACAAACAGCACCGGGCGGCTGCTGCTCCGGTCCCCTGCCAGACAAGCGGGAAGGGTGACCTCAGCACCAATTAATCACTGGGGGTAATTGGCAGGTTCCCTTTCAGCACAAACACAATGAAGAACTGGTGGTTACAGGGGAGGGATTTGGGTTTACCTTTCCTCAAAGCTTCCAGGAGGAAGGCGAGATTTTCAGCAAAACTGCCCTGCAGGGAGAAGGGAAAAGCTCCAGGACAGGCTCAGGATTGTTTAACTACAGCGAGTCCAGGCAGAGGATCAAGGCCATGCCCCCCCCATTCCATCCATCCCACACAAAGGGTGTTTCTGGAGGGAGCAGGATGAAGACACTCACAAAAACTTTGTCCCCAACCACGTTTTCCAGCTGCAGCTGCCTGGTGATCTCCTTCAGGGCCACCTTATCATTGGTCTGCAGGAGCCCTGCAAGGAAACGATTCCAAATGAAGCACTGGCAGTTCCCCCTCCATTCCCACTGGAGACTCATCCACAAGCTGCTCCTCCTTCCCAAAGCTCCGCAGACAGGAATTTTCCGTGTCTAGTAAGTTACTTAACTTTCCATATCTAATAAGTTACTCAAATTTGGTCAGTAAAAGCAGAAAACCCCTCCTGTATTTAAGGAATCCAAAGGAAGGCATTTAGGGGCTCACAGACAAAGACGTCCCTGATTTGGGCCAGACTAAACTGCTGGAACCAAACATGGAATTGGGCAATGCTGCTCCACTTGCCATTCAGGTGAACTTCCAGGAGCGTCTCTTTAACTTGTTTCGTTTCCTTGAGGTTCTTCAAGGCACGATTCAACACCTGGGGGAAAAAAATAACACAATACATTGTGAGAAGATGAATGTTTGAACAGCAAATGTTATCAGACGCCAACAGCGTGAGCAGCTTCGTGGGTAACAAGGGTTTTGAGTCGTTTCAAGACTCAAATACTGAAATGGCTTCATTTGTAGGAAAAAAAAAACAAAAACCAAAACAGCTCACAAGAAGTCCTGGGCCGCTTTGAAAAAACAAACCACCCCAAATATTTTCTCTTCCAAACCAGGCAGAGATGGAAATGCAGCTCCAGGAGCTGCCAAGGGTTCAGATGAGCCCCCAGGGGGTGTTCCCACCGTGCTCTTCCCGGATCCGCGGGGCCCGATGAGGAGGGCGGAATTGCTCTCTCCCTGCAGCGTGGTTCTCTTCAGCAGCTCCAGCAAATACCTGGGATGGAAACAGGGTGGAAACCATCCCCTGAGCCCAGGGAATGCTTGAGGAAAATGTGGCGTTGGCACCACAAAACGTTTAGAATTTATTTGCAATACAGGTTACCAAAAACAGGAGAAAGCCTGAAGGGAAAATAAAGGTTCACAGCAAAGGAATTTAACTTTTTGCTTGGCCAAAACAATCCCAAAACCCAACTCCAAAGCAAAACAAAAAAAACCCCAAGTGTTTCAGGAATTATTTATTCGAAACAAAGATAAGAAATCTCCCCAAAAAAGCAGGGAGCAGTTGTGTAAAAACCCTGAAAACTGAGGCAAACAGTTTTTAGAAGAGCTGGGCTGTGGGTCATTCAAGGCAGCGTGATTTGGGGAAAACATTCTGACCTCACCTGACTCGTTTTCTACCATAATTAAATTAAAAACGACTCGTTGTTTGAGCTCACTCACCTGTACTGCTGCTCCAGCCCAAACAGTTTGTCAGGAGCACTGGAATGGTGACAGAACCTTTCCCGGAGCAGCTGTTGCACCTGCAGGTGTGACACAGGACAGGAAGGTTGTCTGGTGCTCCAAATGGACCGAAAATGGAATTACAGCGATAAAATAATGGTAAAACAAACAGAAACAAAAGCCATTTGCAGCTCCAGAAATTACACCCAGCATCCGTACAAGTCTTTTTAATTGGTCCAGTAAAAAAAGGATAAATTGAAAAATATGGATGGCAGAGAGTGGAAAAGCTCCACCACTCTAAACAAAAGTGACTAAAATAAAGATGTTACCGACCTGTGAAATGCACTCAGCACTTACTCCACAGCTCTCCTTCAACCTGCGCTTACTCATTGCGGAAAGCTTCACCTTGAAAGAGCAGAAAATTACCCTAAATAACATTAATCAGGGACCGTGCTCAGATGTTGGTCATTTTTAAAGGACTCGAGCTGCAGCAGTTCACCTTCCCAACCCAGAACGCCGAAAGTGTTTTTAATTCATTTCTGAGCTCGCTAAACCCACTGTGGAGCTCCGGAGAGATCCTGAGGGGACGGGGAGGGGACCTGAGCACAGGGGGGGGACCTGAGC
>WEKX01025681.1:171257-184247 GCA_013390025.1 Pitta sordida | reverse complement strand
TCTGGGGGTGATTCCCCCCCTCCTCTGGGTGGGGGGCGATGGTTTTGGGGAGGGAGGGAGGGGGACACACAGACACACGCCGGGCAAAGTTCGGGGCCGGTGCTGTTGGGTGCTGAGTGCCCAAAGTGGTGTTTTTTCCTGGGATATAACAGGCAGCCCCGGGGGTTGTGTGTGTCCCCTCCTCGGTTCCAGGCCGTTGTTTGACTTATTGTTTGAGTTATTAAGGTACAAAGAGCACCTGGTACAAAAGACCCCTCTTTTCCCCGGGCTGAACTTGCCGGGGGTCGGACAAGTGCCAGGGCTGGACTCGGTGTGTGCCCAGCCCCGGGATGCGGCTGGTGGCAGCCCCCTGGTTACCGGCTGGTGCCCGGCTATATTTGGTCAATGGTTTGTTACAAATGGACGTTGTGTGTGTGTCGGGATTCGGGTTTTGCCGTGGGTTTCTGCTGGCAAGGCCAAGCGTCTCCCTCCGTGCTCCCGCTGTTGGCCGGGTACCGCCGGGGGTCTGCTCTGACCGTGTCTTCTGCCTCTCCCAGGGAAAGCTGCGTGTCAGGGAGGCTGAAACAGGGTGAAATTAAATGCCAGGCTGAACCCTGGGCTGCAAGGAAGCGTTGGGAGAGGCCTTGCGGAGGTTTGCGAGGATCCTGGAGCGAGAGTTGGGGCACGAACGCCAAGTTGAAATGAGAGTCGTCTCTGCGCGAGTGGGATGTTTATATTAAAATTGCTGTTGTCTGCTTATTTCTGGAGCTTAATTATGTCCTCTGCAATTTCAAAAGAGACGGTTTGAGCGCTTCGGTTTATTTTTGGTTAATTAAGTGCTGGATGCTGGACCATGGAGTAGGCCATGAGCTGCGCGTTCCGGAGGGGCATCCCGGAGAAATGGTGGCGAGCGGGGAATGTGTGTCATCCCTGCCTCACGCTGAAGGGTTGCCCACAAGAAAGGGCTCTCCTGGCTTGCTGTGGTGTCTCCCATTTCTAATTTGGACGGACGTGCCCCGTTGCGAGGCAGCAATTTCGCGATCGGAGTTTGCGAAAGCCGTAATTTGGTGGGGTGGAAAGAACGGGAGGGAAACAAGAGTTGGGTTGATATTTGACAGCGTTGTGGTGAAGAGCTGAAGGTAGCGGCCATAGCTGCAGCTCTTTCGAAGAGTTTGTCATGAGGTTTTGTTTTTTTTCTTTTTGCTTGTACTGACTTTGGGTTTAGGCATGTCAAAAAAACCCACGGTGTCGATAATCGTTAAAATCTACGGATCCGTGTGTGAAAACCCCTTATTTAAACGTGCGATTCTGCTTTTAGTTTGCTGCAGACAGGGGCTGGACGGCAAAAACCTGCCCAAGAGTAAAGGATATAATTTCCTTCTTTTATTTTGAGGCAGTACTTCTTTTCTCAACCTGAGATCCCATTGATCTTCCTTCATCTCTACTTGGAAACCTGTAGCGGCTTCGGGATTGTGCTCCCTGTGGATGTGGAGCTGCAGCTCTGCCCCCAACTTCCATGGCCTGTGGAGATGAGATACGTTAATTATTGCAGGGACTTTAACGATCTCTTTGTGTTTCAGTGTTTAGGATGGCTATGGTTGGGTTTGATGTGGTTGCGCGGTAAAATACCCTGGAAATTCTAACACCGTTCTGGAGCTGGGCAGAAGAGTTTGAGGTCTTCCTTTAAATCCCAGAGATAAAATTCCTGAGAAACCTTCGCGTCCATGGGCCTCCAGCTCCTGCAGCCAAGTCTGGGCTGGAAGGACAGCGGTGGATTTTTGGGGGGGGTTTGGGGAGGGAAGGTCCCTCCAAAGGAGCCGCTGGGATTCCGGGTGGCGTTGGAGCCAATTCCTGCATTTCTTGGGCTGCTCCCACAACCCTCCAAGAACTGAAGGAGTTGAGTCTCTCAATCTTTAAATTACCAACAGCTGCAACCAAAAGGCATCACAGGTTCCTCGAATTTGGGGTTTTGAGCCCTTTTTGCTGCTGTTATCAGTAGGTATTTAGGGTTGGAATTGCTTCTCGGGAAACTTTGTGCACATTTTCCAGTTATTTAACTTCTGAGACAAAATTACTACTTCTGTTCCTGTATTCCAGGTTAGTGGCTCCCCAGGCTGTGGCACAAATTGTTTTGGATTAGCAGGGACCTGCCGTGGCCGTGTTGGACGTAAAGATGCTGTTTAGGCCTGGTTTATGTTTGTCTTTAACGGTGTTTTCCATGGAGTTTGTTGCCTTCCTTTGGGGGTGAACGGGTTGGTTTCTGTTTGGGTGTTTGAGGAGAATCTTTATGATGGAATAATGGAATAATAATGGAACTTTTCTTGTCATCCTGTGGCCCTTTTGGGTTTTTTTGGTTGTGGAGGGATGAAGTCTTTCCCCTTGTTGAAACAACACTGGAGATCTCTGCCCAAGCCACAGTCCACTCCGGAGTGGAAGGCCTTGCTCTTCAGCGGGGTTATTTAATTTGCTTTGTCAGGAGATTTATTTATTTTATTTATTTTTCCTTGCCTGTGGACGGCTCCGGCGTGGGTTTCTGGATCAGCAGGCTGCGCTTATCCTCCTGCTCCTCCTGGAGAGCAGCAGCCAGGTGGGAGCCCCATCTGGAGCCCCACTAATGTCCCGGGGTCTCCACGGGCTTAAGAGGCCACAGGAACAAAGCAGTTGCGTCTCATCTGTTCAGGGCCGGGGACACCAGGTTGGGAACTGCCTGAGCTTCGGAAAGGCAGGAATTCTGTGTGTTCCTGTGAGGCTTCTTGGCTCGTTTGGGGGTTTGGCTGGGTTTGGTTGGGTTTGGTTGGGTTTGGTTGGGTTTTGAGGTCCCTCTGTTGGTTCCTGTTCTGTCCCAGTGGAATTGGAAATCGGAGTTACCGTTGATTTCGACAATAAAATGATAGAGGATACGTTTATTTCTTTTTTTAGTGCTCCTGTGTCATTAAGGACCTGCTTATTCTTCTAAAAAATATCACTTGGGTGTTGGAAGCCACAGGCTTTTCTTGGTGTTTATTTTTGGAACTATTAGGTGGAGTAACACGGCTCAATCAGTTTCCAGCAGACCTGCACAGGGATGAGACTCCGGGAGAGCTTTGGAGGCAGCTCTCAGGATGCTTTTAATTTCATTTGGGTATCTGCAGCTAAACAGAGTGGGAATAAAACAAAAAAAGCAGTGGTTAAGAAATGAAGAAGTGCTGCCTCCTTTCCTTTCTCGAATTCCGAGTTCTTTATTAGGGCAGTTAAGATTAAAAAATTAAAATTTTTTTTAATGAGTTACCCATCAAGGAGTTCAGACTTTGCAGTGGTTTTAGGTAAAATTTTGAGGTGAAATGTGTCAGAACCTTCAGTGAGGACGTTCTAAAGTTTATAGGTACAGATGCAAATGAGTTCGGCTGGAGATAACACACGAACAAGCGTCTCAGAGGAGGGTGAACCCCAGAGAATCCCTTTGAAGGGCAGTTTGAGGGCTCCCCAAATGTGTATTTCTGGCCCTGGCACGGGGCACTGCGGGCTATTCATAGCCCTTTGTGAGAGGAGTTGCTCAGCTCCCTTTATCTGCCCCTGACAGGTGTTCCCCAAACCCCCCCTGACCCCGGGCACACCCCGGGGGGAGGTTCCTGAGGTGCCCAGGAGGCATTTTTGTGTTGTTGGAGGAGTTTTTCTCCCAGACGTTCAGTTTCAGGAGCTTTAAATTCGCTTTAAAAATGAAACGTTAAAATGCTTGGGAGTTCTTTGAGAGGCAATGAAGGGTTTCATTTATTGCTCTGGTTAAATTCAACGTACAGTTTTCTTTTTTGTTTTTTAATATTTTTTTCTCCAGAGAATATTTTAAAATAAGCAACCAACATTTAAAAAAAAAAAAATCCTTATCTCGCAACAACATCTGGTAACCAAGACTTATAGAAACAATACATCTCATTATTCCTATGCGAGGCAAAATTGAAGTCCAGGATTGGGAAAAAAAAAAATATATATATAATCATAATTTGTGCTTAGTCTACACTTTCGGTGCTGTTTAACTCCGAGTTATTTTGGGGAAATGTAAATAAAATTGCAATATTGGGGGCCCCTGGTTTGCAGCATCAGGCAGATCCCCCAGTGAGGGAACCAGAGCAGTTGTCAGTTGTTTGCACAGCAAATCCCCCCTTGGATCAAACGCTGATATTCCCAATTTTTCCACCAAGGCAGGAATAAGATAATGTTGCCTTGCGCCCCAGTGCCAAAGGAAACAAAATGCAGCTGAAATTGGGAGAAAATTTGGCCAAACAGAAGCTGAGCCTTGGTGTCAGGAGCGCAGATAAGTCAGAGTTTGCCGTTCTCGTTGCCTGGCGTATCAAAAAAAGGGGGAAATTAAATTTCACTTGGCCAATGTTGGGCTTTTATTGTGTTGCCAAGGTGTTATTGAGGCTTATCTGGTGTGGGAAATTAAAGACTCGGTGAAAATATGGGAAAACGTTTGGGGTTTGCCTTCATCCCTCAAACTTTTCCCTGTCTCTTTCATAAATATTTATATTTTTTTATATATATATATATATGTGATTAGCCCCACTAGAATAAGTACAGATTCCATGTGTTTGGGCAGGAGTGAAGCTGTGAGGTTGAAATTAATAAACAGCTGGCACTGGCCTTGTATTTTGACTGTGTTTGCCCCTAATTATTTAATTTAATTTAAATTTTTTAATGGTAAGACTGCTGCAATGAAGCTTTGTGCATCTATTTAATATTTTTTTCCGTAAGTGCCATCACTTCGAGGAGGTACATTTTATTTCTTTGACCTCTGTGCAGTAGAGAAGCTCACCAAAAAAAAAAAATACAAATATCTAGTGGGTGAATGAGAGGATCCAGCAACAAGAGGAAGAGTTTTAATTTTTATTTATTTATTTTTAGTCTCTGCTATTTTTGGAGTCAAACACGGCAAAATGAACAAACGAGATCTTTGATTAAAGAAACAAAGCGGTCAGGGATGTGAAGGGAGCTGGTTTTTTTAGGACACAACTTCCTTTTGTCTTTTAGGGGCAGGAGGGGGGAGGGATAGAAGTTGTTCCCTCTTGATCGTTGTGGGGAAGGTTGGATCAGGTTTCAGAGGAGATGTGTTGGTCCAGACCTGGTGATCCAAGTGTTGTCTTGTCCCTCAGCCTGTGCTGGGAAATGTTAGAAAGTTTTTCTACCTTTTTTTTCTTCTTTTTTTTTTTGGCTCGTTTCTGGAAGGCTCATCCAAGGGAGGGATTAAAAAAAAACCAACCCAAAACCCAACTGTGCAAAGCGAGTTTTGCTCGCCAGGCTCTCGCGGATGGGTTAGGAGAGGTCTGGCTCTTCCAGGAGGTCGTGCCCAAGGGATTCCTGGCTTGTGGAATGCAGGGAAAAGGTTTGTGAGCAGAGAGCTGAGCTCAGGACAGCTGCAGGAGCTGCGGGGAGGATCAAAGGGGAGCCCTGGCCAAGGGTTGGTTGTGGGGAATTCTCTTCCTGGGGCTCTTCCCACCCTTTGCTCTTGGGAAGGCTGCGAGACACTGGGGTCCATATTTGGGACTATATTTGTAAGTTTGGCCCTAAAGAAGGGCTGGGTTTGTGCCTGAGGACCAGGGCAGGTATCAAACCCTCCCACCTTCTCGCGCCCAAATCCAGGCACCGCTGACTCTCCCCTCCTCAGATAATTCAAATCCCAAGAGCTGTGAAATCCCATCGTCTCAGGGCACAAGAACGTGCTATATTTAGTGGACAATAACTCAAAAAACCCACCCCCAACTAATAACACACATTCCACATCATACATCCTTTAAAACTTGATGCTTGAATTTAAGGATTATCCACTGAAAAACACGTGGATGGTCAGAGCCATTTAAAACACACGTGGTTTCCCTGGGAGTGGGGCCATAAAGCACGTTTGTGTCTGTGGGCCAGCTGAACCCAGAGCTCCAGCCAGATCTGGGCCGCAGGCTATTAGTTCCTCACCTCTGTTTTAAAATTAGTCAAATCATTTGCGGCGTGATTCAGTTCTAAAAATGAACTTGTCCATCTGTGCCCGGGGCTCTGACGTGTCGCCGCTGCCTGCCCTGGGACTTGTGCTCCTCTTGGAAGTCGTTGGGGGTTTTTATTGCATCCCCGCTTTTTTTTGCTTTTGATCAATGTGTTTGTATCGGGCGTTAAGTTCGTCTTGTCAAACTGCAGTGTGGGTTATTTTTTTAATATCAGTCTGGTCTTTGTACTCTTAGTAAAAATTTGTATGTGGAATATTGAATTTAAAAAAAACAAGGGGGGGTTTATTCTGTTCTCTCTGATGTTGGCGCTGGAATATTTATCGAGTTCTTGGGCGCTGGGTCAAGGCCGAAATGGGATTTTTTTCCCCGAGTTGTAACTTCACAAAGGTCCTGGGGCATGAGCTCCTCTAACCGAGGGAAACCCAAAGCTGGTCCATCATCAGCTGGGCTGTGACTCCTGCTGGATCACCTCACACGTGGAGCTTTTCCTGGGCTCTTTCCCTGAAAACTTCCCGGTTATGAATCAGACTTTAATCATCTTTTGTAACTCAAGCCGCTCCTCTGATGTAAGGGTTGTGCTGGCACGTGGTGAGGCAGGACTTGGGGGCACATCCCATTAACAGAACGTTTTTAATTTAATTCTTACGTAAAAGGGACTTACATGCCGGTAACACACACTCCTGCGTGTTTCCTTTAATAACAATTATCACTAATTGCTGGTTTGCCAGAGAAGGAATAGATAAACTTTGTTCTCCAATGTCCATCCATGTTAAATAAAAATAAGTGTCACTTCACTCAGGTTTTTTGAGGTTATGGGTTTCATACAACACTTGTCCCATAAATGAACTGCTGGAAGTGTTTTATATTCAATTTTCCTGTTACTGCCTTCAACAGGACAGTAAAAAAGTGTTAATATTCAGCTTTTGCTAATTATTGCGAAAAATTATAATAGTTGGTGTGAAACATTTATAATATCTGATTGTCTTTGGATGTTTCTGGACTATCACAGAAGAAATGAAATGCTTTTGAGTTTCTCTTTGGGTAAATAGTAGTCAAATACATCTGTAATGTAGGAAAATGTTCATTACAATGGTGGTGAATGTTAACTTAATTATTGCTGGCGGTGAACTTTAAATTGAGATTGTTTTAAGGCACCTCCAGAAAGAAATCTCTTTGTAGACACTTATTTATGCCCTAAAGGAGGGCCTGGAGTTGGTGGTGGTTGTTCCTGAAGGTCTCCGCGGTGAGGTGGGATCTCAGGATTAGCGTCTCTGAATCCGTGCGTTCATCAAAAATTCACAAATAATTACTGCTTTTTTTATTAATCCCTGCCTTAATCCTGCCCACAGTAATCCGTAATTATTCCATCCTGGGTTTGTAGGGACTCCCCTGTTGTTGACTTTTGCTCTGTTGTGCCCCACGGACAGTTGGTCCGAGAGGCGTCGGTCGATGCTCGGCCGGTGCTGGGGGCTTGGAACACCCCAAATGAGGAGCAGAGCTGAGGGGACAGGCAGAAATATTTATTCCCCAGGCAGAAATATTTATTCCCCAGGCAGAAATATTTCAATTTTTGTGTGCAGGACGGTGCTGCTCCGGAGGGAAGGGCAAGTTCCCCCGCCACAAGGTGCAGCCTGTGGATAAACTCTTCCCTGTGGCCTCCAGCGCCAGGGAAGGAGAGCGTGGTGCTCCCTGAGAGGGGAAGGTTGTGAGCTGTGAGCGCCTGGAGAGGCCTCCAGGGCTGGGGGCAGGAAGGAAACGAGGGGTGAGACGTTAGGAAGGGGCAGGTTTGGGGCACAGGGGATGGAGGGAAGGGGATGTGGTGGGGAGGGAGGTGGATACAGCAAAGCGGGAGTTTGGGGAAGAGATGAAGGGTTGGGTGGTGTGGGGGCAGCGAGGGCTTTCTTGGAAACGTGGGGCATTTGGGGAACTGGGGGTTTGTGACGCGTTTGCTGTGAGGGGGAAGGGTCACAGAACCATGGAATGGGTTGGGAGGGACCTTAAAGCCCATCCAGTGCCACCCCCTGCCATGGGCAGGGACACCTCCCACTGTCCCAGGCTGCTCCAACCTGCCCTGGGACACTCCCAGGGATCCAGGGGCAGCCACAGCTTCTCTGCCCAACCTGGGCCAGGAATTCCTGCCCAATCTCCCTCTGGCACTGGGAAGCCATTCCCTGTGTCCTGTCCCTCCAGCCCTTGTCCCCAGTCCCTCTCCAGCTCTCCTGGAGCCCCTTTGGGCTCTGGAATGTTCTCCAAGCTCTCCCTGGATCCTTCCCTTCTCCAGGTGAACATGCCCAGCTCTCCCAGCCTGGCTCCAGCCCCGTGGTAAGGCTGTGGTTGGACGGGGACATGGTGACCACGGCTGGAAAAGCCCCGGCAGCATTTCTGGGGACACAGGGATTAAAGTCCATTTTCGGAGACAACATCAACTGAACACTTGTGTTGGGTCAGTCTGTACATCCCAGGGTCTCAGGATGGTTGGAAAAGGGAAGTAAACATTACAATAATTCCATAACATTGTCACAGTCACCACCTGGGCCGGGAAGGGCTGGAAGTCGCCTGGTTGGGAAACCACCCCCTGGTGTCGGTGCCGATGGGTTTAAACCTCGGGGAGCACTTTGGGCTTTCCAGGAGGGAAGTGTTGGGCTTTGGGCTGTTCCCCGGGGAGTTGGGTTTTCCCTGGGAAGGCATCCCGGGGTTATCCATGGAAAGGGGAGGCTGGAATGCTGCGCAGGCCTTGCCTGGCCTGTGTTGACTTTGTTCCTCCCCTGAGCAAACAATTCTAATCCACCGCTGCGCATCCCAGGCAGCTCTGTTGGTTCTTCCTGAGCCTTCCCTGGGTTTTTTGTTGGGGTTTTTTTTAATGGATCCCTCTGACATCATCCGAGCAGGGGTAAACACAGTATTCCAAGGGAGGGGGAAACCACTGATTTATGTGGATTGTCCTGATCCAACGTCACGCCAGCGAAGTCAAAAAATAGTTTGGCTACCTAATGGTTCAGAAATGCGGAGGTGTTGCCAAAAATCGGAGCATTTGTTGGCTTTACACTTGAGGGGATTTGACTTTCTTTGTTTTAACTCTCATCTTCAGGGGTTTGAGGCTCAGGGATTTAGCCCACCACAAAAAAAAAATCGTGTTTTACAATTATTAGAAATATGAGAGTTTGTCTTTAAGTTTCTTGTGTTTCGAGTGTTTCTAGGCTTGCACATCCAGGGACAAAGGTTCTTCTTTTAAATACAGCCAGAAAAGGTTCTTTTTTACGGAGCAGGAGCTTTGTCTGGTGTGAGGTGATGGTCTGAAAGGGGGCTGGTGCCACAGGAAATACATTTATTTACCTCAGAGGAGATGGCATTTCTCTGGAACAACCTCAGTTCTCGTGTCTCTCCAATGCTCAAGTGTCTCAGTAGAAATAAGAGCAGAATTTTAGGAGGGACCAGAGCAGAAGCAGCAACCAGATGTGTTGATTTGTAAACAATGAACAATCTGCATTTTCAGAATCACTCTCTGATCCCTTTGAATCCAAGGACTGACTGAATTATTTTGTGCCTCCATTGGACAGTGGTTTTCTGGGAATTTCTCAGAGTCCTGACATCATTCCTGTCATTTTTTTGTTGCAGTCATGAGAGCTTTTTATTTTTTCTTCATTGACTTCAGTGAAAAAGTATTTTGTACCCAACGCAGGGGGATGATTTTACATAGTCCCACAAAGAATAAAAAAGGAAAACTGGGAATTAAGGATGAGCAGCAGAAGAAACCTCTTATCAGGGGAGAAACTTGATTCCCAAATTTAATTTCCAACTCAAAATTACTGATCCTGTTCTCTGTTAGTTTCTGGTTTGCTGGAGCTTAGAAATGAACTTCATTTTTTAATTAATATTTTTTTGGTCCTGTTCAAGACTTTAAAACCCAAAGCTGTCCCTGAGTCCTGTGTTCTTCTCTGACCCACATCATCCGTGCAGCACTTCTTAAAATGAGTATTCTCCTCCTGCTCTCCCAAAAACAAGAGGAAGGGATTTGTTCAATCAGCTGAAATAAAATTATCCTCAAACCAGCAACGAGTTCCTTAGGCATTTTCCCCGTGATTCACTGTTTGATGAAAAATATGTTAGTATTTGCTGTAATTTGGCAAACCAGATTTGGGAGGGTTTTATTTAGGTTTTCACAGAGTCCCCCACGAGTCAGTTGGGTCTGTGGCTGGAGGCAGGGTAGGAGGGCCGGGGCCGGAGTGAAACGACCTGTTGTGCCTGGAGCAGGAACACGCTCGGCAGTGATGGAGCTCTGATCATCTCCCTCGTTTCTGAGATTCCTTCCTAGTGAAACGGGAGGAATTCCTGCAGCATTCCTGTGCAAAGTATGAAATGGGAACTCCATGGAGTTGTCCAATGTTTACAAGTGCTGCTTCTGTTTTCATTTATGACCAGGGGAGCCTTACGTTGCTTTTACATGACTTTTATTTTACTCTCCTATGTGGAAAATATGTATATTCTGTCATCTAGTAACTATTTTAAATAATTTTTTAGTATTATTTACTCTGATTTGGTGCTGCCATAATAATGAGGAGTGTTAATAACGTGGTTTGGGTAAGAAAACTTTAAATTAGTGGTGGACAGAGCTCTGTGTGTTTCTGCAGAGAAGAGAATTTCTGCTTGAATTTGTGAAGAATTATTTGTTCTGGGCTTCTTCTCAAGGGCAAAGGAGCTGTTTTTTTCTTTTCTGACTAATTTTTTTGAGGAGGGAAAGCTGTCAGAGCAGACTTTATATTCTTCCCTTGGTTGAACTGACGCTCTACAAAGTTTTCTTTGAGCAAATTCAATACGAGGGGGGAGAAAACAGCAGCACAGGAGAGGAGAGAACAGCAGGTTAAGAAGGAAGGGAAGGCTCAACAGGAGGGAAATTTGGGTGATTTGGTTTTCCATGTCTTGTTCCTGAGCTCCAGTTGAGAGTTCGTTCCACGCACCTTAAACAGGGAAAGCTAATAGTGTCTTGAAATAGACAATTTAATATTTTTATTGTGTTGGGATGAATGTCTCCTTGAGGAGAGACGAGGTAAATGGGAGGGACTTCTACCTGCCTGGTTGGGGCTGGGGGATGTTCCCCAGCCCCATGAGCTCCCCAGAGCCATGGAGGGTGTGCTGAGGGCTGGCCCCTCTCCCCAGGCCATGGGCAGTGTTAATGGAATTAGTTCAGGGTCGTTGGGCCGGCGGGGTCGTGTCACGGCGTGTCAGCTCAGCCCTGTGTGGCAGGTGAGCGTGGCCCTGCTGTCCCCAGCAGCAAACAGCCCAGAGCAGAGCAGGGTTCCCCACGCAGGGCTGAGCTGTGCTCCCATTCCCTGAGCTGGGAGTGCCCGGGGTAGGTGGAGCTGGGAGAGCAGAGCTGGGGCCATCGTGTCCCAGCCCGTTGAGACTTGCAGCTTCCAGGAGCACAATCCTGCACTCCCATGTCATTCTCAGGGAAAAGTGCTCCTCATTTCTGGGATTGGCCTCCCTGCTGCTCCATTCCGACCCTGGCGAGGAGCTGAAATCGGGGAGACGCCGGTCCTGGAGAACTTCCTTTATAAATCTCAGCCGTACGTGGGACTCCTCTGAGGGAATTCCACTTGTCCCGTGTGTAGCCTGGGAAATCAGACATCCTGCGGCAGCCTGGCAGCAGGTGAACGTTATCCAGGCTGCAGGAGTTTGGGAATCAGACCTGCTGTCTCGGGGAGTTGTCGTTTGTTGCGGCCGTGGAGACGCTCAGTTGGTGGATCACTTCAACCCACAGTTTATTGGGGAGTTTGCTGAGGAATATGGGGAGAGCCATTGGATCTTGAGGGACAGCTTGTTCTGGAGAGGCTGCTCTTGCCTGGGTTAATTGTGTGTGTGGATTAATTAATCTGAAGTGAGGAGATGCTGCTGTCCCAGGGCGCATTTCAGAGGGGATGGGATAGGCCCAGATGGACCAGGAATGCTGCTTTAGGTGTGAAGACCCAGGAGGACAAAACCCGGTGTGATGGCAAGGATTTGGCCTTTGAGTTGATTTATTTTTTGATGTGAGGCCCTTCAGTAACGAGATGAGTTCCTTGATTGGCGTTTCAAGACTTAAAATGCATCATATTAAAAAAAAATACATGACCAATCAGTAAGCAAACCAAAAGTACATGGAATTATAGTCTGGTCTCTTGTCTGGTAAATTCCCAGTTAGGATGGTGTAAGGAAAACCAAATTGATGTAGGATTGTGCCCTTGGAGGAATTCTGCAGAGGGTCCAGAGGAGCGACTTCTTATTTATAAACCCCACGGCTTTTCCAGCATGGATAAAAGAGCCCCAGACCAATGATACAATTTACCAGCTCAGACCTTAGCTTCTATTTTTAAGTGATATCTAATATTTGCTAGGGGTTTGGGAGCATCTTGTGAAGGAACGTTTGTCCTCTGACCATTTTGGATTCTCGGGCCAAGATAAACAACGGGCGAGCAGAGAGAACTTATAAAATCTCTGTCTGAGCAGCACAAAAGGATTGGGGTTACTTTTCTCTTGGTCTTTGTTGTTGTTGTTGTTCTTTTTTATCTCCTAACTGAAAAAAATGCTGCCGGTTCTTCCCCACCCCCCAAGCGAAGGAATTAAATGGCCCAAGAATTGGGCTGAGCTGAGACACCAAGAGAAGCAGAAAAGGTGAAAAGGCACAGACGAAAAGGAGGGTCATAAAGGGTTTGTTGTGCGGTGCGCAGGTTGTTAACGCTGTTAATGATTGAGCTGTTTATGGGGGATTACAAAGGGTTAGGAAACGCCTCTCCGGGCTCAGGAATTCCACTGAGCCCCAGCCACGGGAACAAAAGTCTTTAGCAGGATGCTGGAGCAGGGGATGTGCCAGCAGAAGTCCTGGCTGTGGAAGGTCCCCGAGTGGCTCAGGAGGTTGTCTGTCCCTCCCCAGACGCTGCTGGGACGCCAGTAACTCAGGAATTATTGAGTTGCCAGCAGTGGCAGAGTTACGAGGAGCGTGGAAGTTGTCAGAAATATGCAGCAATACCTGCTGGACCTGTACATCGGGTTTGGGGCTGGGGCATTTGGG
>WEKX01025681.1:135306-164947 GCA_013390025.1 Pitta sordida | reverse complement strand
GGGGGGCGAGGTGGTAGGATGAAGGAAGACAAGGCTCAGCGGTTTGTGCAGTGCCTTGCTTTGGGAGGAACATATATATAAATTATTATTAATAATAATTACAAATAATAAATTGGCAGAATTTATTATTCTGATGGTAGAATCATTGCAGAGTCATGGAGTGGTTTGAGTTGGAAGGGATCTTAAAGTTTATCCAGTGCCATGGGCAGGGACACCTCCCGCTGTCCCAGGCTGCTCCAACCTGCCCTTGGGCACTGCCAGGGATCCAGGGGCAGCCACAGCTTCTCTGGGAATTCCAGCCCAGCCCCTCTTCACTCTCCCAGCCAGGAATTCCTGCCCAATCTCCCTCTGGCACTGGGAAGCCATTCCCTGTGTCTTGTCCCTCCAGCCCTTGTCCCCAGTCCCTCTCCAGCTCTCCTGGAGCCCCTTTAGGCTCCGTGTCCCTCCCAATTGACTTTAGTGCTTCATTTAGGAATTTCAGTGCTATATTGGAGATTTCTTTTGTTCTTGAAGGCAGAATTCAGGACTTTGGTAAAAAAAAGTGGGTTAAAACCAAAAAAGAAGTTTATATTCAGTCAAGTTGGATTGATAAAGACTTTTTTTTCTGCTTTGAGAAACCAAACTATCACAGGTGCCAGTATCTGATAAACAATATTACCCAGTTGAGTGTGTAGCCCAAGCATTTAGTTATTTTGTTGGTTTATTTATCACTAATGGTAAAGCATCATTAAAAATTACTTTTTTCCCCCTCCCTTCTATTTTGGGACATTCTGTGCAGCTTTAACAGAGCTGGTGGCATTGGGGGGGGTGGCTTGTGGAGGTGTCACCTGGATTTGTACTCGTGTGGTCAGTGCTCCTTTCTTCCCTTGCGTTTTTCTCCTCAGGACGAAGGAAAACGGGGCGTGTTCCAGGACTCAGGGATGATTTAATCCCACCTCTGTGGGATGAGTGTCCAGCCCAGCTCAGGGCAGAAAGCCCAGGCAGAGCTCAGCAGGCCAGGAGAGATTTTGCCTGCAGGTATCACCTGGGTTCTGCTGTTTAACTCTGGGGAAAGTAATTAAAACACTCAGTGATAGAAGAAAAATCTGTAATTAAAGTCCTGGGGGACCGAGGGAGTCTTGGACCAATTGGGGTATTTTCACCTTCCATCTTTTCCCCAGATAAAACAAAACTCGAGCCTTGGGATGTTGACGAAGTTCTTAGAGGTTCACGGCGTTGAAATTGTGGTTTAATGCCCAAATAAATGTAGGTGATGCATCCCTGAGCCATCCTTTCCATTTTTATAGGGATGAATCAGTGGCTGGTGTTTCTACCCGAGCCCTTCGTTCCTCACCTAACGATGGCATTTGGAAAGTGGCACCTTCATAAAAGGGGGTTGTTGGCTGCTTCTCCCGAGGAACAAGTGGAGAAGAGGAGGAAAAAGGGCCTCGAGTGGGGGTTGGATGGGATTTTAGGGAGAATTTCTTCATGGAAAGGATGGTTGTTGGCTGCTTCTCTTGAGGAACAAGTGGAGAAGAGGAGAAATAAAGGGCCTCGAGTTGTGGTTAGATTTTGGATTTTAGGGAGAATTTCTTCATGGAATAGTGGAATCTCCATCCCTGGAGGGATTTAGGAGCCCCCTGGGGACATGGGTGGTTTATCTTTATTGGGGGGGTTTGTCCAACCTCGGAGATTCTGGGATTTTATCAGGAGATATTGGGTGCCTAAATGTGGTCAGATGACTTTGTCCACGCCTTAAAAACCAATATAAACATAAAATTCCTTTTGAAAAGCCCATTTTTAAGCTCCCTGTGGTCTTTAGTACCAATGAATCTGTGTTGTCTTTATTTCCATTAATCTTATTTACAAGTTCAAGCGCAAATTTAGAATGTGTGTGTCTTTTAAACAACTCTGAGATGTATCATCACTTGAAATACTAAATAATGCAATTACCAATTCACATAATTACCCTGAAAGTTGTAACAGATCATGCTTGTGTTGGTCTTTCTATTTTGTTGGCTTTAATTTATGTGTGCAGAGACCTTACCTGAGTGTTTGCTGTTCACATGGACTTCAAACTCTTGGAAAAATGGAATTTCTTTTCCCAGATCCAGCAGCAATTTGTAACTTCTTAACCCAATTGTCAGAAAGAGGGATCTTGAAAGTATTAATTAATTCGTGACCGTAAAGAGAATAATGATGAGGAGAACTGGCATCAGTGGGGAGGATCCCCAGGTGAAGGTGGGTGGGATTTCATTTGGGGAACGAGCAGCTGAAGAATCCCCAGGAGCCCAAACAACTGTGGTCAAGGAGGAGGGAGCAGTTTGGGGCTGCAGGGGAAGGGCAGAGCTGGAAGAAGAGAGGGAGGTGAATAGGGACAAATGTCAGAAAAATAAATAATTAGGGTTTCAGGGGGTTGGTACATGTAACCAAAAATGTGATGTGTGTGTCTGAGCCCAGGTTTGGGGGGGGGGAAGAGGTGGCAGCTCCGCTGTCCCCTCATTGTCCCGGGGTTGTACCGTGGTCTGAGGGATCTGTCCCTCCCTTCAGCAGAGCTCTGCAGGCTCAGGGCCGTGTCCTCTCCATCCTTGTCCTTGTCCCCATCCATGGCAGGGGATAGCTCAGGGCTGTGTCCTCTCCATCCTTGTCCTTGTCCCCATCCATGGCAGGGGACAGCTCAGGGCTGTGTCCTCTCCATCCTTATCCTTGTCCTTGTCCTTTTCCATGGCAGGGGACAACTCAGGGCTGTGTCTCCATCCATGGCAGGGGATGGCTCAGGGCCGTGTCCTCTCCATCCTTTTCCATGTCCCATCCATGGCAAGGGACATCCATCCTCTCCATCCTCTCCTTTTTCCCCATCCATGGTACTTTCAGGAGAGGATGCACAGAGAGAAGCTGGATGGATCAGCACAACCTCAGACACAGAAATGCAGGCTGGAGTCCCACCCTGTGTGTTAATATTCCCTGATGGATCTGCATTCCATGAGTGCTGCTGCCTTTCCCAAGGCATTGTTCTCTCTGTCCTCCTCAGGGAGTTCAGGAGCAGCTTCCTCTTTACCTTCCTTCAGTCACATGGCGGGGGTTTCAGCCAGGAATTCCAGGATGGTTTGGGTTGGAAGGGACATTAAAGCTCATCCAGTCCCTCTGCCATGGGCAGGGACACCTCCCACCATCCCAGGCTGCTCCAACCTGCCCTTGGACACTCCCAGGGGCAGCCACAGCTTCTCTGGGGAAGTCGCTGTCCTTGAGATATTTGGGAAATCCTGGAGGGAAAGCAGCTGAGGAGGGGGATTCAGGGATGTGCTGGGATGTGGAAGGAGGCAGGTGAGAGCAGCCAGGGAGACAAATGAGAGATTTCCATCTCGGAGCTATTTCAGGCTGTTCTTCTCCGTGGGGAGTTCCCATTCAGCCCAGAATTCATTCTTGGGAAATAACTCAGCGAGGCTTTGTGATATAACTTTTATATTAGAAACCAGTTAAACTGTAGAAAACACTACAGGAACGATCCACCTCATCAAGGCCTTTAAAAATCAATGAGTGGACTGCAGCAAGGGGAGCCTGGAGTAAGAATTTCGGTGAGAAATCCACGGAATTTGTGCTTTTTCCTCGTGGAAAACAGTGACTCCACAACAAACTGACGCTGCCTAAAAGCCCCCAACTTACCTGGGGAAATATTTCCTTCTGTTTTCAAAGGGAAAAGCAAATCTTGCTGAGGTATTGGGATTTGTTGGCAGCATCTCCTGCTCCTGCAGGATTCAGAATAGCCCAGGCCTTGACAACCAAGAAATGAAAAGTTATGGGACAAGAAAATCCAGATTTAAATCTCCCCCTGCTGAGCTGGCAGCAGCAAGTGAGAATTGTTTTGCACATAAAGGTGGAAATGTCCAAATGATCTAAAACATGGCATTTCGTGCCATTACCCTGGTTTGGAATGACCACAATTAGCTGCAAAATAGGCATTTGTGTCTGTTTTATATCTATTTATCTATTATGAAGATTAAGGTTTGATGTCAAGGAAGAGGATCCAGGAATCGTGGGGTTTGGGGTGGCTCTTCCAAAGAAAGGGAAGAAAAATCTGTGTTGCCCTTTATTTCCTTTTTTTATTTTTTTTTTTAATCTGTTTTGTGTAACCACTCAATGCACAATAATCTCATCTGGGTGTAGAGAAGAATGTATTAAATTTCTGAGGCATGAATGTGAGTGTCGGCGTCCTCGGGAGCTGCTGGAATTGCTGAGCAGCTCCACTGAGCCGGAGGAGTCACAGAATCCCGGAACAGTTGGGGTTGGAATTATAAAATAAAAATTAAAATAAAAAATAAACGGTTTGAACCCCCTTCCCTCTATCCCAGGCTGCTCCATCCTGCCCTTGGACGCTTCCAGGGATCCACCTCCCAGGACAGGAATTCTCTTCCATAGTAAAGAATTCCCCGGTATCGTTTCCTACGCTCAAGAATTCTATTTATAGCCAAGAATTTTTTATTTGGGAGCGAGGAATTCCTTTGACTGACTTCAGTGGGGCTTCGTGGGAGTGGAGACATGGGAGTAGCTGAGGATTTTGAATCTGAGACAAGCCGAGGAGAGCCAGAGTGTTTGGGCTGAAGGGACTGAGAGGGGAAGAAATAATTGAACTTTTGTACGGGTGTTTTGCTTTTTTGTGTCTGTTTTTAATGCCTGGAAATGCTGTTGCTTTATTTCCCATCCGTAGGAATGGCAGTTCCACACGTGAACTCTGAATTTGAGATCAGAATCATCCTAAAGAGCAAAAAGCTTCTCTGTATTTCTGCTCTGGTGACCAGTAAAGAAACCCCCCAAACTTCCACTTTTGGGTGGGTTAAAGAGGTGCCAGTTGTGAACAATGTCATTATTCTGACGTGGACACTCCTCAGCTGAGCTGGGGAAACCTTGGGATGTTTTCCCTTGAAAACTTTTCAGTGTTATCTCCAGTGGCATAAAACTCCTGCAGATCAAATTCACTTCGATGGTTTAAACTGCCCATGGAAAGGGGACTTGGCCTTTGTCTTCCATCGTTTTCCCCTTCATCCCTTTTCCACGTGAAGCTTTTCTCCCTTTTTTCCCTTCTTGGTGCATCTTTGGGGTAGAGAAAAAGTGTAGAGAAACCAGATTTTTGAGTGTGTTTTTTGAAAGAGAGAAAGGTGATTTAAAAAGTCCATTATTCCATTTCAGGAGCGTTCCCAAGTTTCCAGGAGTGCTCTGAGATAAATTCCTCCTGTTAGTAACACTCTCACCAGGTCATTTTTATTTTTTATTATTATTAAATTAGATTTGTGTAACTCCTGATGCTCCTCTGAGTTTGGCCCAGGGAAGTTTTTGGAGGATTCTGATGGCAATCCATCAGAAATTTGATCTTTGGAGATATGGGCTTGTTTTAAAAGCCCCCTAATTATGGCAGTGCTGTAAATCTTGTGCTAATGGAGGAGAATTAAGGGGAAAAAAATAGTAAATATTAGACATGAGCCACACTTGGAGCTTCGACATTCCGGGGATGTTCCTTGGGAAAGGAGGGCGAAGGGGTTGTCAGCCTGGAAAAGTGGGATTAAAAACATTTAAATCTTAGAGAAAATCTCTAACTGGATTCCAGTTTGGCAGTGAAGATGCATTGCTATAGAAAGAAATATTCTCCTGGTAAATCCCGGGGGATTTGGGGGCACTTATGAATTAATTTGTTTCCGGGAGTTCCGTCAAAAGAAGAAATCCTTTGTAAAACTGCAGGTGTTAAAATAGAAACAAATAAAAAAACCCACGTTTTTTGCTTCTTGGATTGGGAAATTGGACACAGTTATTCGTTGAATATTGAAATTAAAATCCCTGAAACCTCTTAATTAATGATTTTAGAGAAAGGCTCTTCTTGGGCTTCCTTTTTTGGTTTGTTGCCTTAAAAATAATCGAGATATTTGTGATTCCATGGGTGTATCCATAGAGTTTTCCTTCCTTTTGACACCAAGGCTTATCCCTTAATCATGAATCAAGTTAAATAATTCGCAATAACCAGGAGAAGAAGGACAAGTGCCCAAACCAGGGCAGAAATTCTGCTTGAAATATGATAAAAAACTGTGCAGTCGGTGCTGAATAATTATCATCCAACAGGAAAAAGAGTGGAAAAATACCGTTCAGTGGGAATTGTCATCAGATCAGGCAATTAATCCCATTTGTCCCTCGCATTTGATTGCCTTTTCTGGTCTCTGAAGGCACAAAATGAAACAAGAGATGCTTTATTTTTCTCCCTTTGGCCGGGTGAGCACAGATTGATACTTCCATAAACTTCCAGCCTCTAATTGAATTTTGGAGGAGGAGAACATGTTTTTCTCAACACTTGACCATTTCTTCCCATTTCAAATCTGCCGTGTGTTGCCCTCTTTAGATTTTGATTGAAGCCTCTTCGGAGGTTTGGATTCCATGTCGTGATTTCTGTTTGAAAAGCACAAAAAAAAATCCAAATAATTTCATAATAATAATAGTAAATGTCAGTGTGCAGTTGTGTCAAAATGGACCAGAAATAGACCTTCAGCCCAAGCTGCAACATGTTTTAAATATGAATATTAACAGGAAAAATAGCCTTTCGGAAGGCAAAGTTCTGTACCTGCAATTCTGGAACTCGGTTCCTTGAGGTTTTCATTCTGTGTTTAGAAGAATTATTCCCGTGGCATCGGTTCCCTCAGCAGATTTGTTCCAGACACAGAGTGCCCTGGAGGCACAAAATGATGCCACAAACTAGAGGGAATATTTTTGGAACCCACCCAAACAGCAGAAAAGTATAAAAATATATATATATATATAATGATAAAGCGCCGTGATACCCGAATGCTTATAAAAATATTATTCTCTTTTCTTCCTCCGACACTAAAATAAACAAGAGGGAGTGTTGCTGATCCTTCCAGTCCTTTTCACATTTCCAGGGTTGGAAGTTGACAGGAATTCCTGGTTTCCTTTCCAACTGTGTCAGCGGCACAGCGACGGTTTGGGTTTGCCGGGAGCCCGGGAGCAGCTCCAGCATCTCCACGTGGCTTGGGAAGGGGATTCCATTGGAGAGACATTCCTTTGGGTCCATTGGGTGTTGGGGGAATGGCACTGTAGATACAAAGATAAAAAATTCCTTTTATAGATAGGAATTTTTAAAGGTGAACATCATCTTTTTTTTGTTTGAGGTTGTTGAGATTTGGTTTTGAGATCATTGAGATTTTGTTTGAGGTTGTTGAGATTTTGTTGTGAGATCATTGACATTTTGTTTTGAGGTCGTTGAGATTTTGGTTGAGATGGTTGAGATTTCGTTTGAGATGGTTGAGATTTTGGTTTGAGATGGTTGAGATTTTGTTTGAGGTTGTTGAGATTTTGTTTTGAGATTGTTGAGATTTTGTTTGAGGTTGTTGAGATTTTGGTTGAGGTTGTTGAGATTTTGGTTGAGGTTGTTGAGATTTTGGTTGAGGTTGTTGAGATTTTGGTTGAGATCGTTGAGATTTTGCTGTTGAGATTTTACTTGAGGTTGTTGAGAATTGGTTTGAGATTGCTGAGATTTTGTTTTGAGGTTGTTGAGATTTTATTTTGAGGTTGTTGAGATTTTGGTTGAGGTTGCTGAGATTTTGGTTGAGGTTGTTGAGATCTTCCTACTGTGTCACCTGAGAGGGGAGGGACGTGCAACTGGTCGCGCCGCGGTTGTTGGAATTACCCTGAATCCAGGAGAGGACTGGGCTGAAATATGAGTAAATCCCATTACTCTGGCACTGGTTGCCTGACTACAAAGAAAGTTTATATTTAGTAAAGTCCCTTCCCTGACCTACTTTGCTGGGAATGCTGATTTTCCCAGCGTGGCTCTGGCTTTGCTGTTCCCCTCTTCAGTTTCCATGAATGAAATGGAAATTCCAAGATCCTGCCCCCCTCCCTTGCTGTTTTCTGGGCCACTAGAGCAAGGCAGAACCCTTCTGTTGGTAAACTCAGGCCATGGGATTCCTTCCCAATATCCCTCTATCCGTGTGGGAAGCCATTCCCTGTGTCCTGTCCCTCCAGCCCTTGTTCCCAGTCCCTCTCCAGCTCTCCTGGAGCCCCTTTAGGCTCTGGAATGTTCTCCAAGCTCTCCCTGGATCCTCCTCTTCTCCAGGGGAACATTCCCAGCTCTCCCAGCCTGGCCCCAGAGCCTTCACTCCATGACCTCCTCTAGATTCTGTTACACTCCATCTTTAAATACGGATTAGCTGCCAAAATATTATTTAGAATTGATCCAAAATGGAAGAAAATGTGGATATTCACGTGTGGAAGAGAAATGGGATTTCTCCCTAAAGCAGTTTGTGTCTCACTGAGGGCTGGGGGCTTTTTCTTCCAAAAATATGAGTTTGTTTCTCAGAAGTTCTGATAGTACTGGCATTTTGCCTATAAGGAAAATTCAGGTGTCTATAATCTATGTATTTGTCTATATTTATTCTTGTATTTTATATATGTATTATGTATTTTAATATGTTTGCATATACTACCTATATACATATAATATACTATACACATATAAATATGATATATACATATATAAATAAACCATGGTTTAGATTTAAATACACGTATGTATGTATAAAAATATAGATATCTATCTATCCCCAGCATCCCATTAAATCAGTCTTGAGCTGAGCACCCCCAAGCAGAAAAATAATGTCTAAAACCAATTTATTGTTTTTCCTCATTGATTTTTTGAGCATTTCCTTTGAATAACCCCTGTCAGGTGTTCAGGCAGTGCAGACTCCGCAAAGTTTCGTATCTCAGAAGATACTGAATTCTGAGTTGTATCTAAATCAATGTTTTGTCCCCAGTCCAGGAAGAAATGAAAAAAATAAAAATACTGAAATCAAAACAGATTCTTCCATTTGAGCAGAGACATATGTTTGGTGGGTTGGCACCAGACAAGGATGCAGAATCCTGTGGAACCAACTCTTCAGTCTCTGGGATATTTGCAGGAACAACATTCACAATGAGGTGCTGGAGAATACAAGGGGGAAAAAGAATGAACAAGAGGGAATGTTGAAAAAGAGGGAATGTTGTTCTCTGTGCCCATGACCAGCTGGAGCTGCTTCCAGGGATGGGAGAGGGGCTGACCAGGAGCTCTGCAGGATGGAAATAATCCTGGGATGTGTGGATGAGGAATTCCTTCTCCAAGGGATAGAGAAGCCATGAGGAGAGGGGCTGGGCTCTAGGCCTTGTTCTCATCAGCTGGGGGGTGGGAAGGGCTGCAGTGGCTGTGAAATGATCCACAGGGATCCACTGGATGGGGTTTGGAGCAATCTGGGGTAGTGGGAGCTGTCCCTGCCCAAGGCAGGGGGTGGAACTGAATGATCTTCAAGTTCCCTTCCAACCCAAACCATTCTGGGATTGAGTCTATGTCCAATGGCGTCCAGGAATCTCTGAAGAAATCCCCTGTTTTTAAACAGAAGATGTTCTAATTTCATCAGTAAATTCCCCTGGATTGAAGGATGAGATCGTAGTGACTCCTCCTGGTTGTTGGGGTGACAGTCATAACATCACAGGAAGGAAAACTTAGTGAAACACTTGGATTGCGTTCAGCAAAATGAACAGGACCCAAGAAATTGAGGAGATTCCCTTGAAAGATGTGGTTTGACACAGAAGAATCTTCCCAGTGTTCTGGCTCCAACCCCTCTGAGGAGGCTGAGAGGTTTTGAGAAGAGAATTAATGACACCCTCCCAATTACTGCAGTTGTTCTGTGTGAGGGAGCGACGATTAAATCCTGTCAGAAACAACATCTGCAGTGGGAGCAGAGATGAAACGTCTGGGCTTTGGTCGTGCAGTTCACAAAAAAGAAAGAAAATATCATCTATTAACACAAAAGGCAGCGTGAGAATGATTTACTTGTCAGGGGGGGAAAATAATACAAGTTCTGTTCAGTGGCACTTAAAAAATCTGTGAAGATTTGGGTCTGGTTCAACTTCTTAAGAAAATTGAATGTGAAGTTTGAAGGGCAGTTGATAGAAAACCTCAGCGCTGGATTTCGAGCCAAGTCACTGCTCACACACTCTGAACCGCACTGGAAAATAGCTGTTCCTAAAGGCACAAGGAAATGTATTCTGTTATTCCCTCTAAATGCTCCATGGGATGGTTTCCCTTTAAAAAAAGACATTTTCTTCCTGCAGTTCAATTTAAGCCTCTGTGCTGAACTTATTGATGAAATCTGTTGTTGGGTCTTGCTTTGGCTTTGTTGGGTTGGCAGAGAGACCAGGTGAGGAACAGCCGAAGCCAAGGTGGTGCTGGTTGGACTTGATGTTCTTGAGGGTCTTCCCCAACCTGGATTCCCTCAGTCCAAGGAATCGTAGCTCGTGGCTGCACAAAGCTGTTGGTTTAAGGGTGATTGTTTGGGTGTGGTGCTCACACAGCATCAGTTGGGTCCCCACCTTGTCCCCCAGCCCAGAGCTCCGAGTGCCACCAGTCCTTCCCTGGGCCTCAGTGCCCCAACCTGGGCTGTCTTGGGTGGGATGTTTGGGGATTTCAAGCAGCTCAGCAGCAGAACTTGTTGTTCCACCTCTTGTTTCGCCCAAACCTCTCTTGATTCCAGGTGTTCCTTCAATTACCCAGAACACTTCTTTTCCATCCCTCTCCTGGCCCTCAACCCCGTCTTGAGCCTCATCTGAAAATACAATGACAAGCTGCCAGGGCAGTGTCACTCCCAGTTCCCACCCGTTAAAGAACTTCATTAAGTTCTTTAATTGTGTTATTTTGTATCTGGGATTTTTCCTCCCTGCCAGTCCGTCAGCTCACTTTGGCAACCCCCAAGGTGCAGGGTACATCCAGTTTCTTCCTCATGTTTTCATCAGGGGAGGGAACCTGACTGTGATACAATCTGGGGAATTTTGTTTCAGACACAGTTATTTCCCCCACAAGGGCTTTAAATTTTGGGAAGCGCTGGCAAGAGCAGAGGATCCATTCAGAGTATTCCAGAACTTGCTGCTTTGTGGAGGAAGTTGGCTTGCAAGGTGTTTATTCTCAGGTGATGAAAGTTGTCCCAGGCCTGCAAAAGCAGAAATGAGTCATTAGATAAATCATATTGAAAATAAAGATACATTCACCATGAATTGTTAACCCAGAGGGGCTTGGACCCTGTCAGGAGTCACCAGAAGTTTTTTTGCCTTTTGGATTCCACCAGAGCCTGGGAAAGACTAAATCAAGTGGAATTCAGGGAGTAAAAAGGCAGAATTGTTCACAAGACAAAAGCTTTTGGACTCGATTACTCTTCTAGTGGTTTTATTTTTGATTCATCTTTCTGTGGTTCCAGTGCTGGAACTTGAAGGCAGCACTAAAAGTGATATTGTATGGAGGCCTTGTTGAATAATTTTATTTTTAAAAACTCTTAAGTGACATTTATAGTGATGTTGTCTTAAAGTTACCTTTGATTTAGAGAGAGTTTAGGGAGGTGGTTTAACTTTTCATGATCTATTAACACATTTCAATAGTAATTTTTAATTTCATTTCATTTTGATTTTAACTCCCGGGGTGATCACTGCTCTCGTTATTTTGGCACAATGGTGAATTCCCTAAGTTTGAAATGCAGAATAATAAATAAATAAGTCAATATTGTAAGTCAAACCTGGCTCAAGTGGCACCTTTGTTGTTGTTCAGATCCTTCCTGACGATGGTGGTGGCTGGAGGCAGCAATAGTGAAGATTTTATCATTTACAGACAAGATCTCTGAAATCTGTTTCCTTCAGGCAGCAAAGGTAAGGAAAAGAACCCAGATTATGCAGAAAATGTTCCGTTTTGACCTCAAAAAAACTGACCAAAACCCAACAGCAGCTGAAATTTGGGAGCCTGGACACACTGCCAATGTTTAACCTCTTTTTTAATTTATTTTTTTATTTATTCTGCTAATTTATTTTTTTATTTATTCTGCTAATGTGAAAAAGAAGCTCAGTTTCTGTTCCTCCTTTTAGTTACAAGAATATGAGCCCTCAGCTTCTTTGGGTTTTTTTAACCCTGCATTGAATGTTTTTCCTTTTCCTTCCTTTCTCATGAGATTTTTGACTCGGGGATGAGCTGCAGTATCTGTGTGTGACACTGAGGAGAGCCTTAACTTGACACACATGGAGTAAAATAAGGGTCAATCTCTTAAAAATTCCTGTAGAATTTTAAAAACGGAGGGGTTTATCCCTCTGCCTATTGAGGGGGGTGGGTTTGGTCACAAATTGTCGCAATTTCCTTCAAGGATGGACCTTTGCTTCTGTTTTTGTTTGTTCTAAACAACACTTGGTAAAGGAAAACCAAATGTCTTGGGGGGCAATAATTATCCAAGTTCGGGTTTGGGTTAAGGAGGAGCATTTTTTAGATGTGAAAAAGTGGGACAGGAGAAGTTTTTCTGTTAGATTTATGTTTTACTGGTTGTTTCCTGAAAGTTTTAATGTGTACGTGCAGATAAACCTCAGGATGTGCAATCCAAGAAAACATTGAGTTCACATTCTCAGCATCTCAACTTATATTTTTCCCCCTCCTTTTTCACCAATCCTCAAACATTCCCAGTTCTTCAGACACTGCTCCTGTCCCATTTGATCTGTTTTTAAAAGCTTTTTGTGTTTAATTCAGTCTGGTACTTCCAAACCTTGGGGACCTGGGGTCACCCTCTTGGACCTTGGGCTTTATCTCTAATTATTTGATAACGGGCTGTTTTCCTGCTGGGAACAAACCCTGGCATTAACAGGTGCCATTTGAACAGGAATCTGCTGCCCTGAGTGCAGGGAATGGAGTTGTTGAGGGAATGGAGTTGTTCAGGGAATGCTCCCAGACCTTCTGCTCTGGGAATGTTCTGACCTTGCCCTGCAGGTGTTAAGGATTGGCCTTTAGGATTTATTGTGGCTCTGAGCAGCAGGTTTTATGGAATCCCAGGATGGTTGGGGTGGAAGGCACATTAAGGATCATCCAGTGCCACCCCCTGCCATGGGCAGAGACACCTCCCACTGTCCCAGGCTGCTCCAACCTGCCCTGGGACACTCCCAGGGATCCAGGGGCAGCCACAGCTTCTCTGCCCAACCTGGGCCAGGAATTCCTGCCTAATCTCCCTCTGGCACTGGGAAGCCATTCCCTGTGTCCTGTCCCTCCAGCCTTTGTCCCCAGTCCCTCTCCAGCTCTCCTGGAGCCCCTTTAGACTCTGGAATGTTCTCCAAGCTCTCCATGGATCCTTCTCCTCTCCAGGTGAACATTCCCAGCTCTCCCAGCCTGGCTCCAGCCCTTGGAGCATCTCCTCTGTCTCATCCCAACACATCCATGCCTTTGTTGTGTTGGAGACAAACCCAGCCCCAAGAACTTCCAAACTGCTCCTTCCGACTTCTCGTCTCTGGGAAGTTCTGGTCTGTGGGAATCCCTGCTCCAAGTCAGGCCTCAGTATCCACACTCCAGGATTTCCAGGGCTGTTGGGTTCCCCTGCAGCCACCACCCATCCCCTGGCCCCGCACATTCCATGCTCCCAAGGGTTCCTCCCAGCCCTGGGTCATTCCCGATGTGTTGGGTTGAGTTTTCCAAGGCAAACACAGAGCAGGGCCCTGTTCCATCATTTCCCCCCCCCAAATCCATCTGCAGGCCGCACTCACTGACTTATTTTTCCTGAATTGTCCTTAAAATCAAGGAGCCCCGTTGCCTTTTTTTAATGTTTTCCACAGAACACTCAATTTTCTGCCTCTCTCTGTCTCCTTTCCATATGAAAGGGTTGAGGGATTGCGAAATCCCCAAAGGACAGAAACGACTTCTACCTTCTGAAATGTCACGAAAGGAAACCCACTTCATTTCCAGGTTTCTTCTACACAAATTATTTAAAAGCATTTTTAGGGGGAAAATATATTCCTCTAACAAGTATTCTGCCTTCCTGTAAGATATTCCTCTTATTCCTATAAAATATTCCTTGCTCCTCAAATATCTTATATATCACTATTAATTTCTTATATCACTTTATATATATATCAAATATCGTATATTATCCCTATTTTTAGGTGCATTTCAGGGCTGTATTTGAAGAGTATAAATTAAATTTAATAGGTTTGATGGGTCCTCTGCCTGAGCAGAAAGTTTGGTGCCATTCTGCCAAGTTTTTTGCACAGGGCAAGAAGTTGTTTTTTTCCGAGTTTAGATGTTGTTTTATTAATTCCTTCTTTTTTTGCTCAGCCCCATCCATCCTTTGAGTCCTTAACACTGGAATTCAAACTTCTGGGGACCTAAATCCCAGCCTGGATTTGCCACGGGAGGAGTGTTTGAGACGCTCATCCTTTCGAGCTTAGAAAACAAAACGTTACTGTTTTTATACCACAGAAATGGGAATTTTCACTGATGAATGAAAACCCATTCATCAATGAAACCCCAGGGCTTGTGTCTCCCGAGGCAAACCCCTGATTTAGGGGATGGGACTTAAACAAAGCCACATTCCCAATTTTCAGATGGTTTTGCCATGTCAGGAGTTGTGTTGAGGCTGTGGGTGGCCCTCGTCCCCTCCCTGCACACCTGCAACCCTGCAAAAAGCTGCTCTTTTTTTTTTACTGTATTCTTTTAAAAAGACTCCAGAAGATTTAAAACTGAGCCAGAGACCTTCCTCAGCACCAGGGTATCAGATGTGGTGGTTCCTGCATTCCATAATCATTCCATAATTCAGATGGATTTTCACCTAAAAGGCTCTTTCCTCACCCCTTTCGAGGGGAAATTGCAAAGTTGTGCAGACACAAAAATGACTTTCTGATTTGTTTTTTGCTCTAATAAAAGGTGAAAAACAGAGATTTTGGGAGGAGGGTTAAAGATATTTCTAATGAGGTTTTCTTGTGATGATTTTCTAGACAAAATAATTATGGGGGGTTTTTTAGTGGATTTTTCCATATATCTGCAACATGATGACTTAAGTTTAATAAAGTACCAGATTCAGGGTGTGGCCAATAAATACAAGTGATGGGACAACCTGTGACACATCTGGGTTTGTCCAGATCCATGCTGAGCTTGTCCTCGGCCCCAACTATTCCTGAAAGCTCAAAGCCCAGAACACTGAGGGGAGACTTCCAAGGGTAGGAAGCAAAATAATACAATAAACTCTCAAACTCCAAGAGAAAATAGGCTGAAAGAGCTAAAAACACTCTGCCCCTCCAAGGCACTCTTTGAGATTCAGAAGAACTTGTGTTTGGTCTGGGTTTAACCCCCTCACCTCCAAGTGAGTTTCAACTGCAGGTGTTGGGGATCTCCAGAGTCCCAGTGCCTTTTCCCTCTTCTATTCCCTGACCAAGCAGCGAGGAATGGAGGGAATGGGAAGGGCTCGAGGCTGCCTGATGAGGGGGATTGAAATTTTGAATTTTGAAGAGTTTTGAGTAGATTTCCCAGTGGGGTGTGTTCTGACAGGAGTGCAGGATTTGGGGCCTTGGGCCTTTCAGCCATCAAAGTGTCCCTTCAGCTGGTGGGGTGTTAGTGTGTCCCAACTCCCAAAAATGGCTTTGGAGATTCGGGAGGAGATGGTTCCTGCATGTCTGGTGATTTACTCTGTTAATTACCCTGAGCTCTGTTGGTCCCTTGTTGGCTCAGGGGGGGAAGGTTGACATTCCGTGTGGGATCCTGTGTCACTGGGGGGGCCTTTGTGGTGGACGCTGGCACGTCATGGGCAGTGATTCCCAGTTCTTTGAGTCCTGATTATCACAGAGTTGTGGGATGGGTTGGGTTGGAAAGGACCTTAAAGACAATCCAGTGCCACCCCTGCCATGGCAGGGACACCTCCCACTGTCCCAGGCTGCTCCAACCTGCCCTTGGACACTGCCAGGGATCCAGGGGCAGCCACAGCTGCTCTGCCCAACCTGGGCCAGGAATTCCTGCCCAATCTCCCATCTCTCCCTGCCCTCTGGCACTGGGAAGCCATTCCCTGTGTCCTGTCCCTCCCCTCTCCCAGGGAAGGTGCCAAGGCTTGTGACAGCTCCGTATCCAGGAGGAGACCACCCTGAGGAACTCAACAGGTGTTTAAAACCCACCAGGTTTTGCAGTATTAAAACGGTTCCAGAAAGAAGCTTGGGAGCCAATAACTTCACTTGTGAAGGCACTGGAGCAGCTGGGGATCCCTGGGGTATCCGTGGGCTGAGGATGGGCAGGAGGAGGTGACACTCCTGGGCTGCAGGAGCTGCCCAGCACAGGGAGGTTTGCAGGGTGTGTGTGATGCTCAGGCCAGGTAATTGCTGGTGAGTAAGTGAGAAATAACGAACTTAATGGGCTTGCAGCTCCTTTTGCCAGCCTGAGGAGTTGTTCCCTGTGCTGAGGGAGGAGATGGAATGATCTGATCTGTTTTACCTTCCCATCACACGCTGTGGGTTCTGGTTGCCTCACGATTCCCTCCTGCTTTCTCATCTTGGATTTACAAAATTTGCTGTTTGCACTTAACCACATTAACATTCCACAGGGCTCCCTGGGAATGCACCTGAACAACAACATCAGTGTTTTGTGTCAAAAGCAGGAGCTGCCAAAAATAGACGGGGTGTCTGTTCCCTTTTTGTCTCTTCTAGAAAACAAAAAACTAAACCCAGAGTTGTATTTTATCCCTGGAGCAGGGATGGAGAGGAGGCACATCACCCCCTGGAAGCTGTGCTGAACTTTTCAGTGGTTTGAGAGAGTGGGCAGAGAAAATGAGCCTGGAAACTCAACAGTTAATGATATAATGATGCAGAAAATACACAGAATATCTTGCTCAGTTAAAGGGAACGTGGCAATCTGAACTCCTGTGTCCCAGGGAATGTGTGCAAACTGAAAGCAATCCGTGCCAGAGCTTCCTGTGCCACTGCCAGCGACAAGGAGGGGGGAAAAAGGAAAATTAAAATAAACCCCAACCCAAATTGATGGTTCCAAAGCTGATCCTTGTGCTGGGGGGTGGAAATCACGGAGTGGCTTTTCCATGGATGGAAATGCGATGACACGAAATACCTGAAATCCTCAGTTCCCTCACAGGGACTTAAACACAACTCGGTGCAACATATTTGCACTTGTCTTAAGCTGAGGTGATTCCGTGAATGTCAAATAACAGGGGAGGATCAAAATTCCTGCAAAACGTGACGTCAGGATGTGTGACCTGAGCTCCAGAGCAGCAGAAGGTGTTAAATTCTCTTGCTGTGCTTCCTAAAAGCTTCAGGAATTCGGGTTTTTTTTTTTTTTATAAAGTGTTACTCTTGAACAGTGGGAAATTTAAAGTCACTTGTTTTCCTTGTTTTGGGGACATAGTTATAGCAGCTCTTGATGGTAATGTGAGGAATGTGAGGGTCAGAAAGTGTAAAAAAGCAGCATAAGAATGAAGGAACCGGGACATTTAACCTGTGGTTGCTGTGAACAAGGAGAAAATTCAGTCGTTGGATCAGACCAGTTGATATTTTGTGATTCACTGTTCTTAGAGCCATGCAAAATTCTTATGTATATGTATTCTGTATGTAATTAGGTAATTGGTCTGGTTATGGATGGAATAGGAGAGCTTGGATTNGTGCTAATTGAGTAGCAGCATCACTCTGAAAGAACCACTTGGAGGAAATGCAGAGGTGGATATTCCTCGCTGGTGAAGGAGGCGGAAGGGGATGTGCTGGGAATTGGGATGAAATTCCTTCTCCCTGTAAGATTATTTTGAGTTTTCTCAGCCTTTCCAGTTCCAGGCAGGAGAATTTCTCTGCCCAGAGTCTGTGCCGGGTGCTGGGCACTGAGTCCTCCCCTGTGGCAACATCTGCCCTGCAAGAGGCTGTAAAATAACCCAGATATGCCACTTGCGGAGATTCATGCCAAGAATTCTTAAATAAGAGGTAAAACAGTTTAGAAAAGTTTATGTTATTTTCTTTGGGGAGGGTTGAATTTTAAACAATGGCATGATGTCCTGTCTGAAGGGAGACACTTTATTGTGTGGTGATCAAGTGTCATGAGGCAAAAATGTAAACTGGTGGTGCTTCTGCTGTTACTCCTTTGGGATAAGGGATGAAGGTCCAGGTTTCCTCTCCTTCTGCACTTGGTTTATATTTATTCAGGTGTTTGTGGAGTTGTTTACACCGTGTTCTTACAGGAATGGAAAAGCTATGACTTGGGGTCATGTATTTATATGTAAATATATATATATGTATATATAATATATTTATATAAAATAATCTCAGTCAGAATATAGAAATTAAGATTTTATGGTGGGTCGAGAGATTTTGGCTGTGAATTAAGTGTTTGAGCAGCTGGGGAAGACAATTGTTTGTCTCCTGGTTTGGGTTATTTTACAAAATATCTTCATTTGGGGGGGGGATATTGATAATTTGTTGATAAGACTTTGTGTTAACCAGAGAAATGAAGGGGGAACTGTGTGAACATCATCCTCTCCTCATTCCAAGGGCTTTGGAAGAGAGGAGTTTCCTGGTGGGATATCCTTACCCATTGGAAGGTTCCCTGCCCATGGAAGGAGTTGGGGTTGATGGGATTTAAGGACCCTTCCAAGCCAATCCAGAGCTTCCATGATTAAAAAATTCACTTATTTCTCAGTTTGTAGCGGTGAATTTTTTTACTGACTCGTTCTTTTGTACCTTCAGCAACACTGAGAAGGGCTAAGAGGAGCATTGGTGCCACACAGGCCTCAGGTTCTTCATTTATTAGCTCAGCCCTCAGCACTTTCCCAGTTATCCCTGCATTAAATTAAGGAAGTTGGTTCCATTTCCACGCAGTGCTTGTACAACAGGTGTGCAAAGGAGACAGAGCAAGGGTTCAAAGCGCTCCAGTTATCCATGAATTTTTAATCCTAAGCCAAAATAAATCAGGATGTGAGATTGCTGCAGAAACCTTTCGCTGGTCCGAACCCCGAGTTTGAAGTTGATGAGGAAATGAAGAACGCAGGGAACGTGTTATTGTTTCAGGGACAAAAAGCAGGCAGAGGCTTTCCATAGCAACCAGCAGTGAGGTGAGGGGAGCCCTGGGTGCTGGACACTTTGGAAGTGCCAGGGATCTGGCAGTGGATCTGTTTGTCAGTCTGATGGGTTGAAATTGCTGGGTGCAGGTTGCACGTGTGATTGTGGCTCGATGGCAGCTGCACCTTCCCTGTCAAAACCCAGGCTTTTGAGCAAAGAACAGGCTTTTCATGGCTGGGAGGGATGTTATTAGCGCTTGTCACTGTCTGTGTGGGGGTATCAGATAGGCAGGATTTGTAGTTCTTGAGTATTGACTGAACTGCTCGCTCTGATTTTTCCCTCTTGCAAATTAAAACTCCATTTCTTTTATTGAAGGCAAAAAAACCCCAAACCAACATAATACCCCTTCTTACATCTCCTCTGCTCAAAGGTACAGCCATCAAAGGACACCGTTGCCAAAGCTGTGGAAAATGTTATTTCAGTGTATATATCCCATACAGAAAGTGAAATGTTAATATATTAGACTTAAACCTCTATAGAGCACATCCAGAAAGGGAATTGGTATGTTAAACTTACATGTATGTCACACACATCAGGGAAATACGTTCATAAGTTAGGCTTGTAATAAATAATAAATACATTTTAAATTCACTTCCCCCTAAGAGCTGCCTGCTGTGATTGTATTTCTGGGAGTTTGGTGTTGTTGGGCAGCTATAACTCACTTTTGGAGCCCTATTCATGTGGCCAACTTGTTGTCACACAAAAGCCCAGGGAAAGGCCATATGTTCCTGCCAAGGTAGCCTGGGAAGGCAGGAGAGTTGCTGCTNATAAATATAGACTCGGGAGTGATCCAGGGTGAATTACATGAAACTCAGTGGGAAACCATCTATTAACCTCAGCAAGAATAGAATCAGAATTCCAGACAGGGAATTCTGCTTTAGGAGCCCTGTGCCAGGGGATTGTTAAACCACCATCCTGATACTTTTATCAATGAATGGGACAATTAGTTGTGCTAATTGAGTAGCAGCATCACTCTGAAAGAACCACTTGAAGGAAATGCAGAGGTGGATATTCCTCGCTGGTGAAGGAGGCGGAAGGGGATGTGCTGGGAATTGGGATGAAATTCCTTCTCCCTGTAAGATTATTTTGAGTTTTCTCAGCCTTTCCAGTTCCAGGCAGGAGAATTTCTCTGCCCAGAGTCTGTGCCGGGTGCTGGGCACTGAGTCCTCCCCTGTGGCAACATCTGCCCTGCAAGAGGCTGTAAAATAACCCAGATATGCCACTTGCGGAGATTCATGCCAAGAATTCTTAAATAAGAGGTAAAACAGTTTAGAAAAGTTTATGTTATTTTCTTTGGGGAGGGTTGAATTTTAAACAATGGCATGATGTCCTGTCTGAAGGGAGACACTTTATTGTGTGGTGATCAAGTGTCATGAGGCAAAGATATAAACTGGTGGTGCTTGTGCTGTTATTCCTGAGGAGTTTGAGCCTTTGGGATAAGGGATGAAGGTCCAGGTTTCCTCTCCTTCTTCACTTGGTTTATATTTATTCAAGTATTTGTGGAGTTGTTCTTAGAGGAATGGAAAAGTTATGACCTTGGGGCCATATATATACGTATATATAATATATTTATATTAAATGATCTGAGTCAGAATATAGAAATGAAGATTCTATGGTGGGTTTGGGTTATTTTACCAAAAATCTTCGCATTTTGGGGGGGATATTTATAATTTATTGATAAGACTTTGTGTTAACCAGAGAAATGAAGGGGAAACTGTGTGAACATCATCCTCTCCTCATTCCAAGGGCTTTGGAAGAGAGGAGTTTCCTGGTGGGATATCGTTATCCATTGGAAGGGGTTGGGATGGATGGGATTTAAGGTCCCTTCCAAGCCAATCCAGAGCTTCCATGATTAAAAAATTCACTTATTTCTCAGTTTGTAGCGGTGAATNTTGATAAGACTTTGTGTTAACCAGAGAAATGAAGGGGGAACTGTGTGAACATCATCCTCTCCTCATTCCAAGGGCTTTGGAAGAGAGGAGTTTCCTGGTGGGATATCCTTACCCATTGGAAGGTTCCCTGCCCATGGAAGGAGTTGGGGTTGATGGGATTTAAGGACCCTTCCAAGCCAATCCAGAGCTTCCATGATTAAAAAATTCACTTATTTCTCAGTTTGTAGCGGTGAATTTTTTTACTGACTCGTTCTTTTGTACCTTCAGCAACACTGAGAAGGGCTAAGAGGAGCATTGGTGCCACACAGGCCTCAGGTTCTTCATTTATTAGCTCAGCCCTCAGCACTTTCCCAGTTATCCCTGCATTAAATTAAGGAAGTTGGTTCCATTTCCACGCAGTGCTTGTACAACAGGTGTGCAAAGGAGACAGAGCAAGGGTTCAAAGCGCTCCAGTTATCCATAAATTTGTAATTCTAAGCCGAAATAAATCAGGATGTGAGATTGCTGCAGAAACCTTTCGCTGGTCCGAACCCTGAGTTTGAAGTGGATGAGGAAATGAAGAATGCAGGGAACGTGTTATTGTTTCAGGGACAAAAAGCAGGCAGAGGCTTTCCATAGCAACCAGCAGTGAGGTGAGGGGAGCCCTGGGTGCTGGACACTTTGGAAGTGCCAGGGATCTGGCAGTGGATCTGTTTGTCAGTCTGATGGGTTGAAATTGCTGGGTGCAGGTTGCACGTGTGATTGTGGCTCGATGGCAGCTGCACCTTCCCTGTCAAAACCCAGGCTTTTGAGCAAAGAACAGGCTTTTCATGGCTGGGAGGGATGTTATTAGCGCTTGTCACTGTCTGTGTGGGGGTATCAGATAGGCAGGATTTGTAGTTCTTGAGTATTGACTGAACTGCTCGCTCTGATTTTTCCCTCTTGCAAATTAAAACTCCATTTCTTTTACTGAAGGCAAAAAAACCCCAAACCAACATAATACCCCTTCTTACATCTCCTCTGCTCAAAGGTACAGCCATCAAAGGACACCGTTGCCAAAGCTGTGGAAAATGTTATTTCAGTGTATATATCCCATACAGAAAGTGAAATGTTAATATATTAGACTTAAACCTCTATAGAGCACATCCAGAAAGGGAATTGGTATGTTAAACTTACATGTATGTCACACACATCAGGGAAATACGTTCATAAGTTAGGCTTGTAATAATAAATACATTTTAAATTCACTTCCCCCTAAGAGCTGCCTGCTGTGATTGTATTTCTGGGAGTTTGGTGTTGTTGGGCAGCTATAACTCACTTTTGGAGCCCTATTCATGTGGCCAACTTGTTGTCACACAAAAGCCCAGGGAAAGGCCATATGTTCCTGCCAAGGTAGCCTGGGAAGGCAGGAGAGTTGCTGCTTTTTTTTTTCATCCTGCCATCTGTTCTCCTTTAACTTGGTTTGCTCCAGATCCCGTGTCTAGCAGCTCTTCGGATAATAGATGGGAATTCTGATCTGTGAGGAGGCCAGGTCATTGTTTCCAACAGCTTTAGGATGACTTCAGTCAGGTATTCAAACCAGATTTTCGCTTGGAATTACAGCAGTTAAAATTCAGGATCCCAGCTGGAGGATGGAGGGAGAGAAATATTCCTTTCGTCGAAACAATGTTTTGAGGTCCTGCCACGGGCACGGGAGATGAGAAGGGATTTTTCGGGGCTGCAAATAAATGAGCAAATCCTGGCTTTCTCCAAGTGGCCCGAGGCAGATTCTCCGCTGCTCTTTCCCCTTGGAGTCCCTCATTCCCGCACACGTGCCGCTCCTTCCTGCAGCCACCCAGATTAGGGACCTGAGCTGGGTTAAGTCTAATCCAGCAGAAAGACACAAATCTGCTCCTGGGGCTGAGCCGGGGGGGAGCAGGGGCTGGGTTGTGCCCTCAGACATGACAGAGGGGCTGCACCTCGGGGATTCCCTCCTCACGTTCCGGGGAAATCGGGGGTCCCGTAGCTGTCAGGCTTTGTGTGGAAGAGCCCGGAGTTAAGCTGGACCTTGTGGATTGAGTGAGGTTCCAGGTGTGCCCTGGGAACCCTGCAATTCCCGTGTGCCCCGGGGTGAGGCCGAGCTCCCTCACACACTGGTCTTGTCACCCGCTGGGTCTAAGAATAAAATGAAATACAAGGCCCTGGTTAGGCCGAGGCCGTGATTCAAGTCACAGAATTCCTTATGGATCTGTTCGTTTTAAGGGGAAAAATCTACAAAGTATTTTAGGGGTCTACAAGTCTGCTTTCAGTGGTATCTGAACTCCTATGGGGCTTTTTCAATGTTAATTTATATATATATATGTGTGTGTTTAAAGAGAAAGTGTATCCACAAATCAGATCTAAATAAGCAAAACTGGACATCTTTTGCACTGTTTTATTTCTCTCGTGTTTATGGCCGATCTTCTCCGGAATATCTCCGTTTAAAACCCTTTTATCCACTCCCCAGCTCTGTGGGCTCCATTTCCACAGCCTGAAATTTGGGTGCAAGTGCCAAGCAGAGGAGGAGGAGGTCAGCCCTGGGCCCTCCCTTGGCCTGCAGGGAATTCCCGTGTTTATGGCCAGGGAAGAAAGGGATCCTTCCATGGGGAACGGAGGATGGTTTGTTTTCCTGGAACCCTTTCAGCACAACAACGTGTTTCATTGCAGGAAGAAGAGGCTTTATCACGACCAAACGGGCACAGAAACGCAAAACACTTGAAGAAACAGCACTTCTCCAACTCTTCCCAAAAGTCCAGAGAACCCACCAGATCCTGGCGGATTTGATCCACCAGTCTTCCTGCTTGGAGGGAGGTGAGTTCTCTCTTGGCTTTTTCTTTCTGCTTCTTCAGGGAATTTTTGGCTGCCCCTGGATCCCTGGGAGTGTCCGAGGGCAGGTTGGAGCAGCCCGGGACAGTGGGAGGTGTCCGTGCCCATGGCAGGGGGTGGCACTGGATGGTTTGTAAGGTCATTCCCAACCCAACCCATTCCAGGATTCCATGATTTCCCTTCTTGTCACGTATTTCGAGAGTAAACACAGTGATTGCCGATTTTTACGTCATTTCTTCTCCTTCCTTTGCTGTGTCAGGTGTGTGTGGTGGCCTTGTTCAGCCGCTGCAACTGTGGTGCCACCACCAGAAATTAAAAATATTGCATCTATTTTTAGTCTTGGGAAAGACAGTGCCAGTGCTCAGTGTCATTTTGTGTGGCTTTTCCACGCAGCAAAATAAATATTGGGGGGGAAAAAGACCCCCAAAACAAATCAGACAAAATCATACTGGATACTCCTGGAGAGGTTAAAAGATGAGTTTTTTCTAAGATTTTCCAGCCCGTGGCTCTTGGTTTGGAATGAACTGGTTTGGAGGAGTGTTTTTGAGGGTAAACAGGAAAAATAAGCTGAGAAACAGCCAATAATCAAGTTGATTGGTTTAGAAGAAATGCATTTAAAACCCACCTGAAGTGAAAAGGGAACTGGCTTCGTGCCATCCCCTTTTTGTACTCGTTGGTGACAGCTCACGATTGAAAAGTTGAGTTTATTTCTCTTTACCGCAACAACAGCTCTTGTTATTTTTTTCCTTTATTTTTCCTTTAAATTTAGATCCACCGAGCAGCAGAGTTGTAAGAATATTGTATGTGGAGAGATTAGGGAGGGAGGGGGGGAGCAGGATTTTTTTTTTTAATCTGTTGGCACAGACTCGTTATGTAAATACAAAGCTCAGGGAGGGAAAAAAGCTCAGAAAACCAGATGTTTCTGCCCCCCAAAAACACGGACACCACTGGATTCCTGCAACCTGACAGCTCTGGGAAGTTTATTGTGGAAAAATTAAACCTATTGGAGCCACAGCGTAACTCCATTTTTTTGGTCTGTAACAGACAATTTTTATCGCTGATTTGTTGTTATTTAATTAGGACGGGTTAAAAATCAAGTTGTTCAGATAAATTAATTTTTCTGCAGCTTTCTCTGAGTGAAGCTTCTCTCCCCCAGTCCTTGCAGTGTCCATGTGACCCAGTTTGGTGGGTTTTTTTTTTTTAAGCCCTGCTATGACTTAGGTTTTATTCTTGGGCTGTTTCATCCATCTCTTGGAATTGTTTCCAGTAAATTAGTTTTACTGCTGTGATCAGCATTACATGCTCCAGGGGAATTCTTCATAAAAATGCCTCTTATCAATACCTTGCAATGTGTTTAAACATTAATAAATGATTTTATGGGGAGATTGTTACATCCAGAGTGAAATTGCAATCTAAAATACATTTTTATGCAAATTCTTTAATGGCAGGTTGTACCCACCTTTTTATTATAATTTTTTTTTTGTTACTGTAAAGATAAGCTCCATTGTGGAGCCATGGATTCTTATTTATCTATAATTATATGAACAACCTGAATAAAAAATGGTCGTGTTTTGAAATCTTTCAGCTCGGTAATATCTGTGTATTATATATTTGAGTGCACATGGTGTTCAGTGTAAAGAGTATAAACCCTGAATAGGGTTTAAATATGGAAATTTTCTATTTAAATAGATATCTGTCATTTTATAGGGGTGTCGTTTTGGGGAAGAACTTTAGGAAGTTAATCGGTATTTTTCTGAGTGGTTTGTGTGTGAAAAATCGGGAATTTGGAAATGCAGCTGGACACAACCAGGGGTCATTAATCCCCATTTTTTACAAAGTCCTGGGCCCTGATTTTGCCCTTGAATTGGGAAGGTGCTGATCAGCTGCTGCTCACTGAGTTAAATGAGGGATGTCATTTTTGGGGTGTTAACTTAACTCAGGTGTTTTCACAGTCCCAGTAAATACTGAATTTGGTGTTCGCTTCCTGTGATTCATGTGCTTTACCCTGTTTGTTTGGCTCCTCTGAAATCTTTCATCCCCGTTTTGTGTCAGTGGGTTTTTTTGACCTTCCTCGTGCTGACAAATGGCTTTGAAAGGAGTCCCAAATGTAAATCAGAACAAATCCATTCCGTTTCCTGTGGCCCTCAAAACTCGTTGGCGTTGCATCTGCTTTAATGGAAGATTTTTAATTGTAAAAAAAAAAAAAGCCAAACCCCCAATAATTCTGGATTTGAAACCCAACTGTGCCTGTCCTGAGTCCTCAGGCCCCCAGATCCGAGGTGTTAAAGGCTCCCCATTAATTGTTCTGGATGTGCCTTTGCCCTAACGAGCTCCAAGGCTCTAATTAACTGGTGGAAAGTCCTGCAGGGAATGTTGACTCCTCTCAGTGTCACAGACATTCAAGCAGGACAGTCCTTGGGGAAGTCACTGAGCCACCAGGTCACTCTGGGAGTATTTGGTAGTGACAACGGAGATGTCATGGAATATTCAAGGGTGGGGCTTGGAGCAGCCTGGGACAGTGGGAGGTGTCTCTGCCCATGGCAGGGGGTGGCACTGGATGGGCTTTGAGGTCCCTTCACCCCAAACCACTCTGAGATTCCGTGAGTCCTGGTTCTGTTTTACTGGGGGTTCACCCCTGTCCTGGACCTGTGCAGATCAATTAATAAGTTCGTCAACAATCCTGATGGAGCTTTTTCTATAACCAAGGCCTTCTGCAGCATCATAACTCTTGGAAACCCAAGGGTTTTGTCTTCAGTGGAAGGTTTTAGCTGGGATTGCCACAATCCCAGGTGGCTGAAGATGTGACTTCTTTATTTGCCTACTTGTTCCACCATAAGCATCCCTCCATCATTTTTATAGGAATGCACACTCTAAAGTAGTAAAAATTACCCTTTTTTTCTTATAATTTCCAGTCAGAACCAGCCTGCCCTTTAAAATCAAATATTATTACAGTTCGTTTTGCAAAGTAACTCCACAAGGGTTTGCAAAGAGACCAAGAAAAACGAAATAAACCCATTTGGCTCCTTGTGACTGTCCCAGCAGATGTAACGTGGGGAGCAGGAATTCCTCAGATGAGGGGGTGGAGGAAGCCCAGGAGCACCTCAATGGACAACAGGAGAGTGTCCCAAGCAAAGGTCAGAGTGCACCAGGAGGTTTGAGAAGCCTAAAGGTCCCCAAGATAACCACAAGCAAGACCATGAGAAGTAACGTAGGTGGGTATTCCAATGAAAAACGAGGATTTGTGGAGCTGAGAAACTCCTGGATTTTGATTTTGGTGGGTTTGCGCTGTGGCAGTGAAGATGCAAGAGGAAATATTTAGGCCAATATTAACAAAAATTAAAGAGAATGGGCACCCTCAACATTTAATGGTTCTTAAGTGGAAAAGTGAACAATTCAGCAATTCATACCTTGTGGAAGGCGGTCAGTGCATCCATGAGTGGATTAAAGAACGAAGGAAGAAGCTTTGTTGACCGTGGTTTCAATGATTGTATAGAACCAACATATGAAGCAGAGCATTGTACCGGTGAGAACATTCCCATTTTGTGCCGGGGGGATTCACATGGAGTTTTAATCCTGATTGGGAACGATGTATTTCAACATAATTACACCACACAACTCCAGTTCTCCGCGTCGGAAAACGCATGGCGCGACTCTCGACCAGGATTATGGCGGAGGAGCCAAGTGTGGCCGCCTTGCCCGGAGATCCAACCCCAAACGAAATGCTCTTATCCTTAAGAGATTTTCATCATCAAAAATAAGGTTGTGCCGCGTCAACAACCAGCAGATGGGGAAAAAAAGAACGTCCCGGGAAGCTCAAAGAAGACGGCGGGAAGCGGAGCTATAAATACCAGGCTAATTCCAGAGCTTTGAGATTCCTCCGAAGCTTTTTTAAATCCCTCCAGAAAAGACTGAAGAGATCCCTAATCTGAAGTGCCCCAGTTGAAGGAATGTGCGTGGTTTTATTTTCAAATGAAAATGTCTCGCTCTCCAATGGACTGTTTGGGCGTCTCAGTGAGTCGGGGCAGGTTTTAAACACTTTGGGACGTTTTTATTCTTGCCCAGAATTTCTCCTGCAGAGGAAAATCTGTAATTCTGCCCCATCACCTCAGAACCAGGATGTCCAATATTCCCAGAATACTGGAGCTCAGAATATATTCTCAGAAGATTTGGTGCTCACAACTCATTTTAAATCTGGTTTTTAGGGAGTTGTCCCCTTCAGCAGAGAGAACTAAAACAAGGGCAAAAGTTTATAAATATATGGAAGATATTTTAGTATTTTTTTTCCTTTGTAAATTGTACCCGTGGAACATGATATTGAGGCTGCATTTAGAAATGTTTATTAAATTTTTTTTTGTATTTAATGTTCTAAACTCTTGAAAGCAAGCTTCAAGTTGGATGACATTCAAGGGAGGGAGTTTATTTTGATGTTATAGTTGAATTTGGTGATGTGGAGAGGTTCTGACTAAAGTGTCAGTGAGAAAACCTAGACTATGACATAAAGGAATTGTTGGGTGCACAATCAAAGGGATTCTTTTCTCCATAATATTGGATGAACAAGGTTTATGGCTGTATTCTTGAACAGAGACTCCACCACCTCTCCAGGCAGCCCGTGCCAGTGTTCCACCAAATACTTATTACTTATTACTAAAATGTATATTTAAAATATTTATTTATTTATTCGTTCAAATAATATTTTAAAAACAAACCAATTTTATTTCAATTGGTTTTAGCCAGAAGAAGGCAAAGCAGAGCAGTGCCAGATGAAAGAACAGCTGAAAAGATTGGGATTGTTTATTGGAGGAGAAAAAGGGATAGGATGGGCAGGGAAATAAAGACATGAGGTTCTTATCAAAGCAATGGGGGGGGTTTGGTCTGTAGATTTAAAAGAAATAAAAATACAAAGCGAGTTCAGTTTGCACAAAGGTAATTTAGGAGAGATTGGGGCGGAGGGCGGAACAGGCCAAGGTTTTTTGGTTTACCTCATGTCTGACTGCAAAAGGATAAAAATCTGGGTTATTTTACTTATAGCTGCCAGGAAACTTTTAAAAATATGTAAAGAAGGGGCTTTCAGAGACAATTTCAGTAATTTTGACCTCCCCTGCTGGCCGTGGGCGCAGCATTTTGCTCTCCTGAGATCCCTCTTCACACCCTCAGTTTCTCCAGTTCTGTCAACTTCGGTTTGGGATTAACTTTGTCTCATTTCCCTGCAAACTTTTCTCTGTTCCTGACCATGTGCTTCAGTTGAAAGTGTGCCGTAAAAACGAACCAAAGAACCTTTTTTTCTTACATAAAATGCCTCGAAAAAGCATTTGAAAACAACTTCAGGTTGAGCCAGGATTGGAGTTTTGCCCGATTTCCTTGAATTCGCGTGTCCAGTGAGGGGGTGAAATATAAGAAATATATTGTTGCCAAACAACTGGGAAAGGGTGAAATATGAAAAAATAAATACCTGCCAAACAACTGGGATAAGATGTAGTACCTGTGTGTCTTAAATCCCTATTTCCCAGATTTTTGTGCCAAGAGTTTGAGGCCTTTCCTCATGGCACTGAAGGCTTTCATGTGGAGGATTTTTGTGATCTCTGTTACCAGTTAATTTCTTTTATCAACCACTAAATCCACTGTGATCAAGTGGTTCTTCACCCACATTTTCCCCGAGGAATCACTTTTTGGATCAGGGAGCCAGAACATTCCCAAGGTCTGTGTGGGGCCCACAGACCTTCCAGAGCCATTTTTTGGGGCCTTCTCGGAGAATAAAGGGCTGTTGGAGCTGTAAATCGGGATCTGGCACAACACAATCCTGGGATTGGGATGAAGAAATGCATTTTTCGAGGTTCTTATCTCTTTTGGACCTTTGTTCTTAAACTCTTGGATGTGCTGCCTCCAGAAAGGGCCACATGGTTTGAATTCCTGGCTCCTTGTGGGCCTTACTCTGGATTTTCTTTTCCCTGCTTTGATGAGCTGGTGGAATTCTCCCCGCCTTGTCAAGCTGGGATATGATTCACCCTTTTGTTTCCTTCCTTCTGAAGACAATCAATCCTTTTTTTTTT
>WEKX01025681.1:88884-135280 GCA_013390025.1 Pitta sordida | reverse complement strand
TGGTCTGGTTTAGTGGATGTTCAGCCTGTTAAAATGAGGTTTTACAGAGGCTCAGGGATGCAGAGCTGAGCATCCCTCCCAGGTACCCATTAAACAGAAATATCTCGTGTTTGGATGGCAAAACACCTCCCAGGAAGGTTTCCCAACCCTTGCACTGAAACATGGAATAAAATATTTTATCCTGAAATCAACAGTTTCGTTCCCTGGGAGGCAGAGTGGAGCCTTCCCCCTTCCTTGGCCAAGTGGAATTTATCCTTATTAAGGTGTTTTGTGAACGATCTGATAATTGTTGTATAAAAATTCCTCCTCGAAATACACAGACATGAACATTTGGGCACTTTGCTCGTTTTTTTAAGGCTAAAAATACTTCAGCTTGCCTTTAAAAGTAAATCTCAAGAGTGGAGGGGATGGGGCAGCCAGACACTCACGAAGCACAAAATCTTGTTTCAAACTAGTGGGGTGTGTTTATCAAGAATTTTTATCAACTTTGTTGCCAGAATACAGATTAAACTGTAGTAAAGATTAATTTTTTAAAACTAGAAATTGTACATTAGCATTTTCTTAAATATTGGATTTTTTTATCCCCTGTGTTAATGTTGTTTTAGGAAATGAAGTAAGTACAAAATACGAAGTGAAAACAGTTTCCAAGGAGAAATAATAGAAATTTTAAGCAACCTAAATGTTTATAAACATGAAGAAATAATGAAAAGTCATGGAATTCTGAAATTTTTAACATCACATTGCTCACTGTTGCTTATCTTCCGTTTTGAACTGCTTCTTTTTCAGCTTGGAATGAACAAGATGAACATACCCACCTTCCATCTGATGCCAAATGAGGAGAAAGGTCAGGCTTTTTTCAGTTTGATTTTAATCCCCCCGCCCCGCTGTTAATGAGTGCGTTAAAAAAATAACTTTATATGGGCATTACTCGTTTCACAGCTCTTAAATAACAAACCAAAACGTGACGTTTTCGTGGCAGGGTATTTTTAAATAAATCGGTTTATTCACGAAACAGCTGCAGTGGAAGGAGAAGAAGGAGCTGTAGAAGGAAAGGTCATGTACACAAATCTTCATAAATCCATTTAAAAATGATTAAACTCACAACTAATAGACCTCTGGTATAGCAAGAAAGAAATATCTGGCATTTAAAAGCATTAAAAACACTGAGTTTTTTATTCAATATCCTTGAACTTTTGAGGCCTTTTTTAGAAAACAAGCGAGAACTGCCTTTAAAATAAAATATTGGGGCCAAATCCTCCCAATCCTCCCGCATTTAATTAGCTATTATCTCTCATGTTCCCCCGATTTGTGGCATCCCAGGCTCTCCCAACATCATTCCATTAAGGCCAGGTGAGGCTGGAGGTTTTGTGTCTGAAGAGCTGATGCTTTTTTATTCTCCACATATTTTATTTTTTTTGTTTAATACCTCGAGTGTGTTTTCATTAGGGAAATTGCTGAGCAGAGCTACGTAATCCAGTCAACACTGAGAAAAACAGCTCTTGGAGAGGGGAAAAAATTCCGTGGGGCTAAAAATAGGGCGGTCACATGACTCGTTCCTTTGGCACAAAAGCCTAATTTATGGGTTTAATTTGCAATCCTGCTCCACTTGTGACATTGGATGGCACAGAAACGGGGCTGAGTTATTCACAGGCTTGAAATCTGGCTTTGTCCTCAGCCTCAGGTGTCTCATCCTGCAGTTCCTTGAGGCCTCTGCCTTTCAGGGATGGCAGTGTGGCTTTTGTTTTTACCATTTCTGCCTTAATTTTTCATCCCATAAAGCACAATTGGTGACAATCTGAGGCCGTTCCCGGGGTTGTGCCCAGAGCCTTCCACCACATTTCCAGCAATCTTGATTTTATTCCTGGTTTTTAATGGCTTGCCTGAAATCTGATGGAGCTTTCGTGTTCAGGTGTTGCAAGAGTTACATTTAAATATTGTATTATCTTTATTTTTACAAGTTTCCCATTTCCCAGGAGCCTCTAAGCCAATGGTGCACAAAACTGAGCACTTAACAAATAGTTTTACTCTTTTTTTTTTTGCTGCATTTCTTTATTAGATATTTTAGGAACATCCTGTGTCAAAAGATTCCTGGAATTCATATACTCTTCATTAGAAAAATATCATTATGTTTAATAACAGAGACTTTCAGGTTGATGAGGGTGGGCCCCAAATCCCTCATTTCTTTATACAAGCTCCCCTAAAATAAATATAAACATATAAAAGGATTTAATAACATTTCTTCACTTCTTATTAACATTTAACTGGATATTAATTTATTAACCTATAACTTAACTTATTAACACTCTACTTTATTAACATATAACTTAATATTAATTTAAAAATCAATATTCCCTAAGAGAGGTGTTGCCAATGGTGGCATCACTGGAAGTTGATTTCCATTAAATACCAAATATTGGTCTCAATTTGAAATAAATCCGAGTGCTGTCATTGTGATGCCGCCGAGCGGGTCTGCCTCACATATTTGTGACCTATTTCCCTTGGAAAGAATAAAATTAATGTGGTGGAAGCCCTGAAAGAAGATCATTCCTGGGTGTTTTTCCAGGGGCTCCATCGGGTGGACGTAATAAATCCTTACGGAGCAGCCACGGATGAGGTTTAAAAAGAAACCCCTTTTGTCTCCTGCTTTCTTTTTGATTATTATCATTGTTGCGTAGCTTGATTTTTGTGAGAGGCCTTTCAGAGCTGCCCTGTGTGTGTGTCCAGGCACGTGGAAGGTCTTGAAAGGCTGGATTTGATCCGTCCTTTCAGTGGAAGCGATGGCCCCGGTCGCTCCCAGCTCTGGGAATTACCCAGAAAAATCAGATTTGAGTGGAAGTTCCAAGGTTTGGTTGTGTAAATAAGGACTGCTGAGAGAATCCTGGATTTCCAAGGCTGGGGATGTAACAGGGACACTGGCCTGGAATTTTACATCCAAATATCTCCTGTGGAATGATCTGGGTTGGGAAAGACCTCCCAGATCCCCAGGTCCAACCTGTGACCAAACCACCCCCTTGTCACCCAGCCCAGAGGACAAGGAATCATTTTATGGAGTGTCCTTCCAATCCTGAACAGCCCTACACCATCAGAAGGGTGTAAATTAAGGAAAACAATCCTTGTTGGAAATAACTCAACGTCAGGGGGGGTTGGAGTGGCACAAACTGCTCTGGAGCAGTTGAAAATGTATCATTTTAGTGGAGTCATCCAGCACAGATCAATTTTTCTGTTGTTAATATTCAGGAGGGGGAGGAAGAGGAGATGCCTTTTGAGCCCAGAGTAAATCCTGTGTGAATCCCCTTGTGTGGAGCACACGTTGAGCCGTGTCCAACACAAGGGCAGAAGAGTTGGAAGGAAGGAGAATTTCCTTCGTGCTTTTGTTTGTTGAATCATCCTCCTAAAAATAGGCCTCGGTGGAGTATTCACCCCTGATGTAATTAGTCAGGAGAAAGCTGCTGTTCAAACTGGGAAAGCATTCCCAAAAAGTGATGCAACGTTTCTATCTGATGAGACGATGCAGGAGTGTTCCAGCTAATTGCTCTGATAGACTTGGACTAATCATGTGCAAGCCAGACCTGAATAAAAACCCCTTTTCACTCAAAATGGTTGGAAAGTGAGGCTGTTAAAGAACCTGGAATTTCTTACTGGTGCTAAAACCTCGAGACTGGGATTTGAGGGTATATTTTATTGGGAAGATATTCTTTACTCTGGAGGTTGGACAGAGCTTGGAGCTGGTGGAAGGTGTCCCTGCCCGTGGTAGGAGGGGGAACTGGGTGAGCTTTAAGGCGTCTTCCGACCCAAACCATCCTGGGGTTCCATATTTTACAGTATCAGACTGTCAGAATTTATGTTAACTGTCCCTGTGTCCACTTATTAATGGAATAAATGTTATTCATATCATACGTAATAGAATCCAGACAATTAATATCTAGTTTAAATCTCTTTTTACTTTTCACCGACTTTTCTGTTTCCCCACCTGACTGAAAAGCTGTTCAAGGCAACATTTAAGAGCCGAGTGGGCAAAGAGGCCTCTTGAAATACAACGTTGCAAAAAAAAGAGGGAGAGGAGTCACATTAAAAATGGAAAATTCACTTTCAGGGGATGAAAATCAGGGAGGAATCAGTGTTTGACAGCCCTTCCCAAGCTGCTCCTCCCCTGGTGCAGCCTGAGGCCGTTTCCCCTTGTCCTGTGAATCTTTAATTGTGAGATGATGAGATGAGGTGATGATCAGAGTCGTGGTGAAGCTGGAATGGGAGGTGCCAGGCCCTGCAGACCAAGTGAAGAAAGAACTTTCCTTCAAAAAAAACCCCCCAAAAAAGCATTTGTTGGTGATGATTTGCTCCTTTGATCCAGTGGAATTGCCCTAAATAGCAACATGAGCCACAGCAAGGCTGGGCCAAGGGATGAGCAACATTCCCTGCCCTGATGTCCCAGGGTTTTATTGTATTCCAGAAGGTTCGTTCTCATTCAGGAGAACAGGGAAATGACTCACCTATTTGAGCCTTCCATGGCACCCACAGGAAAAATGCCAGGGCAGCTGTTCAGCAACCAGGTAAATTCTGCCCCTGGTTTGGATGGAACATCATCTGCTGCTTCCCTAATTAGGGTAAAGCCAATCAAACACCAACATTCCCAAACTGAGAATTATTGGCATGACACCAGTGCCAGGACTAAGGCAGAATTCAATGAAGTAATCTCATGTTTGAATTTCAGGGTTGTTCTTTTATTTCTTTATTTTTTGTGGTGTATTTACAGTTTGAATCCCATATTCCACGTTGGCTCAAGGGTTCATCTCACCTGGTCAACTTGAAAAACTTATTTTGGGGGGAAATAACTTGGGTCATTCTGAGCTTCTGTCACGAAGATTTAAATCATCTGGGGGGGGGAATTATTCCTGTGGTTGTTTGGCAGGTATTCAGAGATCAGTGCCTTGATGCTGGATTCTTCCCCTTTTCATTCTACAATTTTTGGAAAGTTGATTATTTAAATTTAATCCAAGTGCAGCGGTTTTCCCATTTTTATGGATATTTCCAAGCCTGGAAGCAGCTTCCTTCGCATCAAATTCATTCAGTTTTATAAACAAATTTTTAAAGGGCCTTAATTTAGTCAGCTGCTGATAGCTCTGAGGAGAAGGGTATGTGAAAATATTCAGTGAATACACAGATCCCTTAATTCCCCTCAAACTCTACATTAACTATTTAATAGCAGCTTCACTCCTGCAGCTTTTAAGGCTGTTTGGTTGGGTTTTTTTTTAAGGTGTAGCTCAGTTGCATCCACAGAATAAAATATCCACAGACTAAAATATTCTGGCGGGATTATATTGACCTTATTTTAACGGTTCCACTGACAATGAAAATGTTGGTTTTCAGCTCTTTAAATGGCTGCAGCAGTTCCTGAGCTGGGCTGACAGACCTGAGAAAACCCCTCACGTGTGTCTCCCTCCCGTCTGTATTTTTCCAGGCTGGTTTGTTGGAGCCAAGGAGTCAGGAAAGAAACCCAGGAAGACAACTTGGACCACGAACGGGAGATAAAAACCAAGGAAAACAGAAAGAATGTGGCACATAAAGGGTATAATACCTGGAGGTGTTGGATCTGACTCGTATTTATAAAAAAAAAAATGAGAGGAGCTTTCACGAAATACAAGTTACCTTAGGCAGCCACCAAGCTTGGAGCCATGCTGTTGAACTAGGAATTCTCCTTTCCTCCCCCCACCCCCCAATTCTCCTTTCTGACAGGTAACAAAAGGATTGGTGAATTATGATTTCCCCCAGTTGGAAGCACTAATTTTTCCTCTCTATAAATTCATCCTTACGAATCTCTTAAGGAGTTAAAACTTGGCGTATTTAATGCGGATTCTGATGGGAAAGTGACTCGGGTGAACCAAAATGGCCACTTGGAAGGACTTGGTTTCCAACTGAGCTGGAGCCTCCCAATGCACTTTGTAGGATTTGGGACAAGCTGTGCTGCTTTGGGAGGCCAGGATGACATGTAGGAAAAGGATATCACCTGACTGTTGATATCTTGGAAGACTCACAAGCAGAAACAGGAAAATGAATGGTGGCAAGGAGTGTGACGGAGGGGACACCGAGGGAGGGCCGCCAGCAGTGCAAGTCCCCGTCGGGTGGCAGCGGAGGGTGGACCAAAGTGGAGTTCTCTACATCAGGTAAGGCCAACCCAGGGCGGGGACAGGGGGCTGCCTTCACTCTTGGGGTGGTTTTGCTGGAAAATTCTTCAGTTTGGGCAGTGAATTCTTCAGTTTGGGCAGTGAATTCATCGGTTTGGGCAGTGAATTCATGAGTTTGGGCAGTGAATTCTTCAGTTTGGGCAGTGAATTCATCAGTTTGGGCAGTGAATTCATCAGTTCAGGCAGTGAATTCATGAGTTTGGGCAGTGAATTCACCAGTTTGGGCAGTCAGTGACTCGGCTCATTCCTTGTGCTCAGCAACTTCAGGGCTTTGTGGTTTTCCAAGTGCCAAGGTCATTTTGGAAGCTGAAGGAGGACAGGGAGAGATGGGAGATTGGGCAGGAATTCCTGGCTGGGAGGGTGGGTTGGAATTCCCAGAGAAGCTGTGGCTGCCCCTGGATCCCTGGGAATGTCCAAGGGCAGGTTGGAGCAGCCTGGGACAGTGGGAGGTGTCCCTGCCCATGGCTGATTTTTAACGTCCCTTCCAACCCAAATTATTCCAGGAACATAAACCTAAACCCAAAACTTTTAGTTATTTTATCTGTTTATTTCTGCAGCTTATTGGACTTTTTTGTTGTTGTTGTTTTTGCTTCTCCCTGGAACGGTCACAAAGAAATGCCTTGAAATTGGTATAAAATAAATGTGTGCAGACAAACAGGCTGTAAATTCCATGTTACTGGGGAAAAGATCAGAGTGAGCTCCACCAAACTACGGGTCCAGCAGGTTTGCATCACACGATTATCAGCCTGTTATTTGCTTAATCCCATTCTGCTGTTCTGCGACTAAAATAACCAGTTCTCCACAACATCCCCGTGCCTTACCAATACAGAATTCCTTCATGAGTCAAAGCCTGCTCCTGTTTCACACTGAACTGCCATAGAAGATCAGATGCACTCCAGGATTTCTTGTTTATGTTCTCAATTAGGGGAATCCAACCAAATCCACGGCAGTGATACCCCTGGCAGAGAGAAATCACCTTCCTCTTGTCCTTCTCATTCCACCTCTGATTTGCTGGGCTTCTGCCTTAGTTAAGAATCACTGGGAGTTTAGGGGTGTTTTTTTCCCCCCAATAATCTTTACATCCAGACATCAGGATATAAAATGCTTTGGTATTTTTGTGCACCTGGGAGATGTGTGCCCACAAAAGAGACTTTGCAGTTGCAGCTCTGCCCAGGAACAGGAAAAATGGGGCTTTTTTTCAATCTGCTGGTTTCTCATGGGAAGGTCCAAAGGGACAGTGGTTTAACCAGTCCACAGCTGAAATTAAAATAAATTAAAATAAAGAATCGCTTCCCCTCCATGCTCCCCAAGGATTTCAGTCAGGGCAGGTTTGACTTCCTGACCTGTCACTTCAGACCTATTTTTAGGTTTCTCTTTTATATCATCTTCACCCTCAAAACTGTCGCTGTTCCACACGTTCAGCTTCACTTCTCCCCCAAAATAACCCTTTCAGGGCAGGTCTGGCAAACAAATCCCTGATTGAAGCCGTCAGCAGGGACTTGAAATGTCACTTTGCTTTGGGTGTCACCGGGTTCTCGTGCCGAGGGAGATGTTTATACGTTGGGTTTGAGAGTTTGGAGTTTTGTGTTTTCATGATCCCAACCGTTCCACTGGAGTTGTTTTTTCGTTAAAATCAGGGTTATTTACATTGGGGGTTTTGGGAAGTCCCCATAAATCCCTGGCTCCTTTCCCTGGTGAACAGTTCAGCTGGTGCAATAATCCAACACGATCTGGGAGCTCCAGGCTGGTGGCACAACAACTTTGGGTTTTGTGGTTTTTTCATCTCATGAATTAGTGATTTTGCCGTAACGGGAATTTCCCAGTGTCCTATTTTTGGATGTGGGGGATAATGATTTCCTGGTGGGAGCTGGAGAAACCCCGAGTGCAGTTTTTCAGAAGCTCCTTGGTGGGGTATTTCTCACTTTGGTTTCATTTAGCTGAATAAAGCCGAACTTTATGCAACTGAGGGACCCAACCCTTTAAAATGTGTTTAAAACTGGGGGGGGGTTGGGACTTTTTCATAAATGTTATCTCAAGTTTTGACCAAAAGCAAGAAATACTCTGGAAAAAAATGCTCAATACCAGCTCTGCTCGTGAGGTGTTGGAGTGGCAGGTACAAGTCACAGCCCATCCAAGAGCTTGTATTTATAATTTCTGTTCCTTTACAGTCCCAGTGGGTCTTTATTATCCTGCTTGGAGCAGGTGAAGACTTACTTGCTGACTGATGGAACGTGCAAGTGTGGCCTGGAATGTCCTCTTGTTCTTCCCAAGGTAAAGAAAAGCATCTTTTTTGGATTTCCCCTGTGATATTTAGGAGCTGTGCCGTGCTGTTCACGTCGTGAATGTATCAAACAGGTGCTGTACGCCCAGAGTTACACCATAAAATCCCTAAATTAATCTGCTCCCCTCTTGGGAAGGATCTGACTTGGTTATTATTATAAATATATTCCCGTTTTAATTATCATTCCAGATAAATAATGAAAAATAATGAAAATAAGAAATAATGAAATAATGAAAAATAAGAGCAGCCAACTCTTAAGGAACAGAGGAAAATCCTGACGTATTCTATATATAAAATCCCTAATTTATTTGTATTTGGTGAGTTTATTTGGTGAGTTTGCTGCCTCTCTCCCCTGGTTTTAAAGGGCTGGAATTTTTTCCCTGCCAGGTGTTTAACTTTGATCCCGGAGCTGCTGTGAAGCAGAGAACTGCCGAGGACGTCAAAGCGGACGAAGATGTCACCAAACTATGCATCCACAAAAGGAAAATCATCGCCGTGGCCACCCTTCACAAGAGCATGGAAGCACCACATCCTTCACTGGTCCTCACCAGCCCTGGGGGTGGAACAAGTGAGTCCAATTAAAACCCACCAGCACCATTTAATCATCTCTATTTTATATATAATTACTATGCAAAAATCACTCCCCGAAGTCTTGGTGCAAAACCAACCAGGTTGAAGGAATAAATGGGTAGAAAATGAGTGGGAATCAGGTCATCCCGGACTAAAAAATGTGATTTTTCTTGGAAAAGGCATCGGATTGTTCTAGACAAAGAAAAGACAGTAGCTCTCATCTTTTGGAACTCTGGTAATACGTCTGATATTCTGTCACATGGGAAATTAGAGGAGCAGAATAAAGTGATTAGGGAGGGATTAGGACGTGGCTAAGTGGGAAATTGTAAAGGAGAAGAGGAGATCTCCACTGTAATTTCTCAAGGATTATTTTTAGGCACCAACCTGGATTAGTGTTTTAATTGTCCGTGTCAACAACAACAACAACAAAAAACAAAGAGGTAATTGGTCAAAATTGACAGGTGTTACCAAAACAAGACCAAAACATGTTGTAAAACTTGGGGGCGGTCACTGGAGTGAAAAAAAAAGGTTAATTAATTGTGAGGTTACTCACCTAGAAAAAAACTTACTGGGAAATAATTCACAGCAGGTGATCCAAGGTGGCAGGATGGTGCTGATCCATGGGGATTCCAACCAGAAGCACCTGTGCTGTTCATGGCATTGATTTGGACATCCAAATTTAGGGGGTTAAACCTTCACTGACTTTTTTTTTCTGTGTCATTTCGTTTTTAACTAACGGTGCTGTTCCCCAAAGGAGAAAAATTCCCAATAAATGTCCTTTGGAAGCAAAATATCTTTCCATTGTCACACACACGTGACCATGTGCTTACTTCCAGCATTCAGGGTGAGGCCTCTCATCATTCATTTTATTTTGCACTTCCAGCCTTGAGTTTTGTGCCCTCAGGGAGACTCTGGTTGTATTTTGGGAGAGGTGAAATGTTTGTTCCTGTCGTGGTGTATCTGCTCGAGCAAATGGGATGAAGGCAGGGTTGTCATCCCAGGAAAGATGGGAATGGGGTTCTTGGTATCCAAGGAATTTCCAGGCACCTCTGAGTTTATCTGAACGTGGGATTTTCAGCTCACAATTGGAGTTGGCATATCCAGAGTTCCAAGCTGGATTGCAAATTCCCAGGGAGCAAAAGTCCCCCAGGCTTGGAGCTGCTCATGATGGTGTTCTGAGAGTAAAACATTGGGGAAAAAAATCGTTAAATAAAGATGGTCTTGTGCTTGTGAGAAGGTCTGGTCTCCAAAGTGGGACTCACGGGGAGCGTTCCCATTGTTGAGGGGTTTGTGTGTCAGCATGGGCAGCTGTCCCCGAGGTTTTTATCCTGGGAACAAAGATGTAAAGCACTGAGAGTCCCTCACCGGGGACAGCCTTTGGGACAGGAGCTTTTCTCTGGGAAATGAGTCTTGAGTGCTGGCTGGGCTTTGTTCCTCCTGTCCTCAATAGATGGTGCCAGAGGCTCCTTTTCCCTGCGACAGCCACCACACTCCTGCTGCTGTGGAGGAGAATGGAGATCCGGGAGTGGGACACTGGAGGTGACGCTTAGAAAAGGCAAAGGGGCGGGAAAAACGATTTAAAGTTGTCCTTACTTGTGTGGGATATTAAATTCAGGTTTGTACAGCTGTCTGGTTGGGCAACACACACCGTTCCAGCAGTGGCTGAGGGTTTATTTCCACGGGAGCAAAAGTTTAGCCAAAGGCTCTCTTGCTTTTATGGATATTTTCACACACCCTGGGTCTGTGCTGGAAGGTATGATCGATGCTGGATTCCCAGAACAGTAACTCTCAACGTGTGTTTCTGATCCCAGGTGCCACTCCAGTAGTTCCCAGCCGAGCAGCAACTCCAAGGTCAGTGAGGAACAAATCGCATGAAGGAATTACAAATTCCGTGATGCCGGAATGTAAGACTCCTTTCAAGCTGATGATGGGGGCATCTAATGCCATGGGCAGGCTGTACGTGCAGGAGATGGCTGGGGGCCAGCAGCCAGAGCTCCACCCTGTGTATCCCAGGCAGAGGTTGGGGAGCAGCGAGCTGGGACAGAAGTCTCCGTACCGCGGCAGCCACGGCGGGATGCCCAGCCCGGCCTCCTCGGGATCGCAGATCTACGGAGACGGCTCCATCTCTCCCAGGACTGACCCTCTGGGGAGCCCCGACGTTTTCACCAGGAACAATCCCGGTTTCCACGGGGCGCCCAACTCCAGTCCCATCCACATGAGCAGGACCCCTCTGTCCCCGCCGTCGGTCATGCTCCACGGATCCCCCATACAGTCGTCCTGTGCCATGGCTGGAAGGACTAACATACCTCTCTCCCCGACCCTGCCCACCAAAAGCCCCGTCATGAAAAAGCCCATGTGCAGCTTCCCGGCCCCCGGCATGGAAATGCCGCGGGCCATGNTCTTGTGCTCTTCAGAAAAAGCCATTAACATCCGAGAAGGATCCCCTCGGCATCCTGGACCCCATCCCCAGCAAACCGCTGGCCCAGAACCCCGTGATCGTGCCCCCCTCCACGTTCCACGCCGGCGCCCACTCTCAGGTACCCGTGATGAATGTAAGCATGCCCCCCGCCGTCGTCCCCCTGCCCAGCAACCTGCCCCTGCCCACCGTCAAACCCGGCCACGTCAACCACGGCGTCAACCACAGCGCCCACGGCCCGAGGCTCCAGCACTCCGCCTCCACTTCCCTGTCCCCCTCGCCGGTGACATCCCCCGTCCACATGATGGGGGCCGGCCTGGGAAGGATCGAGGCTTCTCCCCAAAGATCACGTTCTTCTTCCACGTCGTCGGATCATGGGAATTTCCTGCTGCCTCCGGTGGGGCCGCAGCCGTCCTGCGGCGGCATCAAAGTTCCCCCCAGGTCCCCGAGGTCAACGATAGGGTCTCCGAGGCCATCCATGCCATCCAGCCCTTCCACCAAGCACGATGGACTGAACCAGTACAAGGACATCCCCAACCCGTTAATTGCTGGAATGAGTAATGTATTAAATCCTCCCAACAATGCAGTTTTTCCCGCTGCGTCGGCTGGAAGCGGTTCCTTGAAGAGTCAGCCTGGTTTGCTGGGAATGCCTTTAAATCAGATCTTGAACCAGCACAACGCTGCCTCTTTTCCAGCGAGCAGTTTACTCTCAGCAGCAGCCAAAGCACAGCTAGCAAATCAAAATAAACTTGCTGGTAACAACAATAGCAGCAGTAGCAATTCTGGACCTGTTGCCAGCGGCGGCAACTCCGAAGGACACAGCACTTTAAATTCCATGTTCCCTCCTGCTGCCAACGTGCTCCTCCCCACCACGGAAGGGCAGAGCGGCCGCGCAGCACTGAGAGATAAACTGATGTCTCAGCAAAAGGATCCTCTGAGGAAAAGAAAGCAGCCTCCCACCACGGTGCTGAGCTTGCTGAGACAGTCTCAGTTGGACAGTTCTGGGGTTCCCAAAGCCGGATCTGATTTGATAAGAAAGCCAAGTCAGAGCTCCTTCCCCATCAGTTCCATGTCGCAGCTCCTGCAGTCCATGAGCTGTCAGAGCTCCCACGTGAGCAGCAATAGTTCCACGGGCTGTGGGAGCTCCAGCTCTGCTCTGCCTTGCTCTGGGAACCAGCTGCATTTCGCCGAGCCCGCCCTGAGCTCGGGCAGCCTCCAGAACCCGCTGGCCCAGAGTCTGCCCCTGCGAGGGGAGGGGCTGCACTGCCACAGCACCAACACTAACTTTGGCCACGGCACCAGCCCGGGCAGCACCAACCACCTGGCAGGGCTCCTCAACCAGATGCAGGCCAGCGGGAGCTGTGGGATGCTCGGTCAGTCGGGAATGGCTTTAGGAAACTCCTTGCACCCGAACCCACCTCAGGCCAGAATCCAGGCACCCTCCACTCCAGCGATCCCCAACAGCATCGTTAGCAGCTGTAATCAGAGCAGTCCTGAAGCAGGTACGTGGCCTCCTGGGGGTGACTGCTGGGCAATCCCTGGGGGCTCTTGGTGAACGGGTTCCATTCATGTGTCCGGGTTTTTAACTTGAGTTTACCTGTGGGGAAAGTTTGTGCTGATATGCAGATGCCTAAATATGAAGAGAGAAGACCTCACAGCAGCCTGCCAGTGTCTGAAGGGGCTACGAGGAAGCCAGAGAGGGAATCTCCATCAGGAACTGGTGTGCCAGGACACAGAGGGCAGGGAGAGATGAGAGATTGGGCAGGAATTCCTGGCCCAGGTTGGGCAGAGAAGCTGTGGCTGCCCCTGGATCCCTGGGAATGTCCAAGGGCAGGTTGGAGCAGCCTGGGACAGTGGGAGGTGTCCCTGCCCGTGAGTCCCTGAGCTTTGAGGTGCCTTCCAACCCAAACCATTCTGGGATTCTGCTCAGAAACGGTGGTGAACTAAAATCCATCTCCCTTTCTCTGGACAAATCATCCTGGTCTCCTCCCTGTGGCAGCTCTCATTTCTCTCAACTTCCACACCCTCTGCAGGAATAAAACCCCTGCACTTCTGAGCATTCCCACCCCTTTTTGGTCACTCCCCCAAATAAACTGGGGGGTCTTTTTTCCAGCATGTCCAACCCTGGTGACTCACATTTTCGTTACTGCTGGCATTAAAGAGTTGCTGTTAGCAGAGATTGGAGCAGATATTAGCAGGAGTCCCAAAATGTACAAATGATCCCTTTTCAGGGCCAACACGAGAGAATGCTGAGTCGGGGTTTGCCTTAATCATGATCATATTAATAAGCTGGGAATTAAATGGTTGGATAAACTGTATATTCAGTTGGAGGAGCGTAGAGAGAGATCTCCTGGCTTGTTCATCCATGAGGACTTGGAGAGAGGGAAACAGCTCAAAACTGGGGATTTCCTTTGACTGCTCCTGCTTGGGAAGGTGTGGAAAATGGGACTCGTGTGGCCGAACACCCAGCGAGGTGCAGTCAGTAACATTCCCCAGAGCCTGCTCCGGATCCTGAGCCTCCTCCAGTAAAACAAACAAGGGAATTACAGAAATAATTCTCTGATATCATGCTGGTCATGCTTCCTAATGACTTTTAAGTTTTCCTGGGATAAAAAGGCTCGTTTGCCCCTTCCCTGTGGCAGTGGGTTTGTGGGAATGGAGCAGCTGCAGATCCTTGGGAGGCTCTTTGGCCGTGACACTGGAGCAGCTCCTGGGGCCATTTCCCCTCAGAGACTTTGTCCTCCCTCCTGCACAGGACAAAGGTCTGGGGCTGCAGCAGGAGTTCGCTTCCCTGTTGTTCCCAATCCTGGGGAAAGCTGGATTTCCTCCCCAAGAAGACAAATCCAGCCAGTCTGTGTCAAACCTCGTGAAGACAAAGGTTTCAAACGCCAACCCCCCCTTGGGTTGTGGGTGATGCAGGAGCAGTAACAGGTGATAATTCCACCTGGGAGCTGCTGTGGAATTCCCAACCCCCTGGAGACTGGAATTAGAGCAGTGGAACTACAAAGCCTTAAGTGGCACCTTTTTTTTCTTTATCTGAGTGATAAGTGGTGGTTCCCTGTAGGCAAAGGTTGGGAAGTTGGGAATGTGTCCCATTCCTTGATTGTTCCTTTAAAAATACCCACGACCCGCATTTAATGATTTTATTGGATATTCCTGGTGGCCACAAGCCTCCAGACCTCGTTTCTTCTTGAAAATGAAGGTTGAGGTTGTGTTATCTTGGTGTTACTCCCTAAAATTAAACACAAACCTTCCCCCCCATCCTCCTGCTCAGAGGTGGGATTTCCACCTAATCCAGAGGCTGTGGAATTCCAGACACGAAGATTCTCTTGTATATTTTCAGGGGAATTTGGAGAGTTCTTTCCAGGAAACCTGTGTGAAGTGTTCAGTATTTTGTGTTAATAATAACTTTTTTAAAATAAAGGTGGGATTCCAACAGAGGAATATTGGGAATTATCCTGTAATAATGGGGGAAAAAAGGGTTTTAATATTGGTGCTGGAGCTGGAGAGAGCCCAAATAAACCGAGTTTTCCAGGGCACTTCAGCTGAGTAAGGTGTTTTCAGGAAACTCCTGTTCATATTTCAGTCTGTGGCTTTCCCACCCCCCCCCCTTTGTTTTTCAGTGTTTTAATTGCTACATCACTTTTCTTGTGTCTGTGCCAACATTCACAACAGCTACTGCTCAAAAATAGTTCCTGAGAGCAAAAAATCCCGGGAATCCTCACAATTAGCTCGTTATTGCCTGAGCTTTTAATTATGTTTTAACCACATGGCCCAAGCTTTGTGGCTGTAGCTCGTTTCCTTCTTCCACAGATAATATTTTGAATTTCCAGGTAATTGTCAGTGGGAATGGGCTGGAATTTGTTCTTTCTGTGTGACTTGGGTGATGCATTTCATTGTAGGGTTTGGTTTATTTGGGTTTAACAAGCTGATAAAAGAAACGAACCACAATAACCATGAGAAAGAGAAATAAATGACTTTGTATCATCTCCTGGAATTACAAAATCCACAGGACTTCGTGACTCTGAGTTCAGAGGAGTATCTGGCATCTTGTTGTGTCTGAGAAAAAATTCCTTGTTCAACTGAAATAACCCCCAGACAGGAAACCCAGCAGCTCCTCTGCTAATTACAAAGCCAATTTAAATTTCCTATTGATTTTGGGTTTGTGGAAACTTCCAGAGGGACGTTTCCCTGCTTGGGAGTGATTTTACTTAAATCTGCACCTACTTTTCTAAATTCTACCTAATTTTCCTCTGCTGCTGTTTTGGGGAGAGAAAAGTGATTGGTTTTCTATTCAGGTAAGAACTGTAAAGAACAGAGAAAATGTTTTCTGCTGTTTTAGGCACTGCTTGGGGTTTTCTAGGCTTGTTTCGTCTCTTAAAATTTGAATTTGCCAATAACTCACAGGGTTTAATTTCTTTTTGAAATGCCTAATTTTAAGGATTTCTGTTGTCCTTGGAAAAGTCTGGGGTGTTTTGCCCTTCCCTTGAAATTGTGGGGCCCTGGGATAGTGGGAGGTGTGGGAGGGTGGAACAAGATGATCTTCAAACCCAATCCATTCTGGGATTCCATGACTCCATAAAAACTAAGACTAGAATCACAGAATCCTGGACGGGTTGGGCTTGGAAAGGACCTCGAAGGTGATTTCCTTGTGGTGTTCAACTCCTGTTGGTGTTTCTCATCAAAAATCTAATGGTGATTTCAAGGAATCAGTGTGAGGGCTCAAGAATTGCTTGCAAGCTACAGAAGACTTTTATTTTTGGCCTCAGGAACCAGGGGGGAAAAAATGGCTCCAGTCCTCCCAAAAACAGCCACCCCAGTTTTGTCACTTGTATTTATACACCTGCCTAATGCATATGCGAATCACCTCATGAATATGTATCCATCAGCATTATGGCATGGATTTACAGTTTGCTTTAAGGCTTTGACCAACAAGCTCCCATGTTTCACATTCCTTTGCTTTGTTTTGACTCCGACTCTGTTCTGTTTACCATTCTGTGCTGGGAAACGAGAATTTCTGCCTTTGGTATCGAGCCTGAAATTTTCAGGCCTGGCAAATGCCTCTCACACCAATGACACCAGCTCTTCTAAATCCAAATCTTCGAGGTATTTCACTAAAATCCCTACATTTCCAAGTCTCTGAATTACATCTCCCTCACTAAAATCTCTGAGTTTCTAAATCCTCCAATCAATTGTCACCCTGGAGCCTAGACATGGCCACAACGAGCAGTTCTAGGATGGAGTTTTGGGTGAGTCGACGCCGTGTCAAACTTCCTCCCTTTTCTTCTGGCTGTCCTTGAAGGAGATGCAAGTGGTTGGAGTGGTCCCGTTTTCCAAAGGGAAAGGCCAAGGCATTGGGGGTGATTTCCACCACACCCCCACTGTGGTTTCCACCATCACCATCCCGCCCTCTCGGAAGATTCCGGTCAACGCAATGCGCGGCTCTGGTTGTCCCAAGGGTCATCCAGAGGGAATCTCATTCCAGAGCTTGGATGGGCACGTTGGGTTTCTGGTGCTCGCTCAGAGAGCTCTGCACATCTCAGAGCTGGGGAATCCAAAGGGTTGGAAAAGGCCTTCAAGGTCATCAAGTCCATCATCGGGCATCGCCTCCTTCTCCTCGCACCTGGTCACAAAAGGAGGATCCCAGAGGTTTGGAACTTGGAATTTGCCCCAGACTGTATTTGTAAATATTGTATTTGCCACACCCAATTCAGGACTTTTCTACCCCAGAATTCCTGCTGTGCCTTCTGTCAAATGTCCCTTGAGGGAATATTTGTCTGGATTTTCTTTTCCTGCTGAAGTCTGGCCGCTCCTCGCCTCTGCCACTCCCAAACTTCTCCAGTCTGGATTGAAATAAGGACACATTTTCTTCCTCCTACTCAGGATCCATCAAGAGGTTGTTTTTTTTTTCATCAGTCAGTTGGTCTTTGGGACTTCTCGTGATTTTTTAAAAGGAGTAAAGAAATGAAATTAAAATCTCTTAATTTATTTTTTTTTATTTGATCTTTCTGCCTAATCCGAGACGTCAAACACGGACCCACAAGTTTCAATCCAACAGAAAGTGTATTTTTAGTGCTCGTTGGGTTTTATTTCCTCAAGTGTTTCTCTGCTTTTCCTCTTCCAAACTGCTGCCTCAAGAAATGCACTCGTCATGAAACCACTTTTATTGTTCAATTAACAGAATTCTCAGCACACAGAACGGTTACACATCGTTCTCACCTCATCTTTTGTTAAATTATAATTTAATTTCAGCACTGGATCTTTCTTCACTTGGGTCCAGGGCAGTGCCTTGTGTTTTGTCTCAATTTAAATGTTATTTTTAAGTTGCAAATGATGTAAAGATTTAATTCAGGTCTTAGAAGTGGAGTGTGGTTGAATATCCCTTTCCAAAGAGTGTTTGCTTAGAAAAATGATCATTGATTGTTGGGTGCCTGAATTTGCAGGGCAGCTGAGATTGGAAAATGATTTTAGTTGCATAAAACCATAGTTAAAGCCATTTATAATTACACAGGTTTATATAAATGCAGTGTTTAATACCCAAATGTTCTCTAATGAACTGCAATAAATAAATAAAGTAGAAGGACATAATTGAAGGCAATTTCCTTTAATTCTCCTGGGCCCCTCCCATGTGTTTTGTGTCTGTGGCCACTGTCAATTCAAGCCTCTGCCTTTAGTGAAAAATAAGAGTATTTTATACTCCAGCTTTGCTAAAAGGGGTATAAAAAGTCCCAAATAAACTTTTTTACTCTTTCTTTGCAACTTTTTCGTGGCAAATTGACCCGGTTGCTCTTTCCTTTCATGGCAAGTGATGGATTGGATTAAACCACTGTGGGGTTTTGAATTCCCACTGACCTGGAATGTATTTTACTCATTAGATTCCACCATAAGCATCATCATGCCACGTATTTTCATCCAGGAGACCAAAATAATGCTTTAAATAATATTTGAAGATCTGAAAACCCATTCATGGACTGGAACTGGAAATAACTCCCAATGTCATCCATGGATCCTTCTTCCCAGCAGTTAATTCCAGGCTGGTCCACAGTTAAATCTATGAACTTATGGTTGTTTTGAGGTTTATCCAGTGAATGAAATCCTGTTGTGTCCTCACTCAAGGGACTTCTAAGGGAAATACAAGTTCAGTGATTCCAGAGGAGGGTCTGGAGTAGCTGGTGGCAGATCCTTTCATATTTTAGAAGCACTCAGGTCTGGCTGCTCAGATCACTGTGTTCCTGTGGGGGGGTGTCACTGCTCTCTTGGGTGACCTGGGGGGTGTCTCCCAACAGGCAGAACCCCGTTAACATTCCTGGTTTTTTTGCCTCGCAGGGGGTTCAGGACCGTCCTCGTCCATCGCCATCGCTGGCACCAGCCAACCTGCCATCACCAAGACAACCTCTGTGCTCCAGGACGGGGTGATTGTCACCACAGCAGCTGGGAACCCTCTGCAGCAGGGCCAGCTGCCTGTGGGGAGCGACTTCCCCTTCACTGGCCACGAGCACTCGCTCCCCTTCCCACAGAACAGCTCTTCAAACAACAATCTGCCACACGCCCTGAATCAAAACCTCCTCACTTCTCTGCCTCTCTCTTTGCCAGTGAATCAGCAGCATCTCCTAAACCAGAACCTATTAAATATCCTCCAGCCTTCAGCAGGAGAAGGCAAGTCTGAGGTCAACCTCAACCCTTTAGGTTTTCTCAACCCGAATGTAAACGCCGCTTTAGCTTTCCTCTCCGGTGACGTGGACGGGCAGGTTTTGCAGCCTGTCCACTTCCAGCTCCTGGCAGCCCTTCTGCAGAACCAAGCCCAAGCAGCCGCCATGCTGCCCGTGCCATCCTTCAATGTGACCGTCTCAGATTTGCTGCAGCAGCAGAACCCCCCTTTGCCGTCGGCGGCGCAGCCCGCGGCCCCCCCCGAGCCGCTGCCCGACGGCGCCAGGGTGGAGACCCTCCTGCCCAACCCCGTGCCCGGCTTTCCCGGCCCTGACTCGGCTGCCAACCCCCTGCTCCTGCCCGCCGCCTCTGGGGCCTCGGCGCTCATGGCCTTGAATCCCCAGCTGGTGGGGGGCGTCCTGAACTCCGCCAGCCACCCGGAGGTTTCCATAGCCACCTCTTCCCAGGCGACCACTACTACAACCACTACATCAGCAGCAGTGGCAGCACTGTCTGTCTCGGCCCTGGGTGGTGGCACGGCCGTGGTGTCCATGGCAGAAACGTTGCTGAACATATCTAATAGTGCTGGGAGTGCACCTGGGCCACCCAAACTCACCAGTAACTCTGTGGTGCCACAGCTCCTTAACCCTCTCCTGGGGACAGGTCTGCTTGGTAAGTTCAGTTTCTTCCCAGATATAAAAGGAAAATTTAAAAAAAAATAAAATAATTAAATAAAAATGAGGAGGGATTGGGGAGGGGGAATTTAGGATTCTGGTTTCTCTTTTTTTTTAAAAAACAAACCTCCACTTTGCCATCCTTTTGTGTTGTATGTTGCAGCTTTTTCATTGAGAAAACACAACTGTTCTGGGGAGAAATCCAAAGCACTTTTTGCTTTAATTCCTTAGTATTCCATGCTGATTTGGGGAATTATTAATTCTGCCACCTGCACCTGAAAGCTGAGTGAGGAATTGGACTTGTGTCACTCGTCCAAGGGGCAGCAGGTCGGGAGCATCCCTGGGTGTGGATGTGCCTCCCAAGGGCAGCAGTGCAGGAGATCTCCCACATCCCAGGATAAGGGATTGAAAGGTTTCCTTCCCCTGGATGATGATTTTTTGGGGTGATTTTTACCAAGAATATGTGATAGAATTAGTGCTCCTCAGTGTAATCTGAACGCCACTGGGAGGAATTAAATAGTGGCAAAGAGCTGATGAGTATTTTAACTTAAACTTGAGTTTCATACCTCACACTGACCCACGGAATGGCTGCAGTGAACTCAGCCCCACTTGGCTTTTTTCCGTGTAAAATTTGACTAACCAGTGATCCTGCAGATGGAAAAATTAAAAATAAAATTAAAAAAAAAAAAACTAAGAAATTGGTGGGTTTGAAGCTTTATTATTTCATGAGTCAGGTTCTGTTTTACTAGAACTAGAATTTTCACGTGGAGAATTTTGTGTACTGCAGAACACAATTTTTAGTCTGGAGTGTAAAGGAACAATTGTTTCAGAGTGTCACATTCTGAGCCAAAAAGCCTTTTCTCATCCACGGCTCACGTCGCTCTGTCATCGTTTCCTTGGGGTTTAAATGATTTTCTCTCCCCATCCCCACCCCGGGACATTCCAGGGTGTGGATTCTCCCAGACTTGGCTGTTCCAGAGCCTGGGACTCCTGTCGGGAGCCTTTGGGCAGGTCCAGGGATTTGTGACCCACCAAGGAGCCGCTCCTGGAGAGCAGGAGCATTCCAGGGGGATTGGAGGGGAACAGGGGCATTTCTCAGCAGCCAGAGGAATTTGGGAGTCGAGGGAATTCCTCCTGGTGTCAGGAGAAGGTCTGTGACTCGTGTCTCCATGTGTTTGGGTTGCAGGTGACGTGTCACCCCTCAACACTACTCTGAACAACCATCAGCTGAGTCATCTCCAGTCGCTGTTGAACAACAATCAGATGTTTCCTTCAAATCAGCAGCAGCAGCAGCAACAGCAGCAGCACCTTCTCCAGGGCTACCAGAACGTGCAGGGCTTTCAAGGCCAGCCCCAAATCCCTGGCCCAGCCAACAACCCAAACCCCATGGCATGTCTCTTCCAGAATTTCCAGGTAGGAGGCCGAGTGAAATCAATATTTGACTCTCAGGAGGGAAAATTTCACCCCCCCAGGGTTTGGTTTTCTTTGCTGATGAAGACAATATGATATATATAATTATATATATATATACATTGGATAGAATATTCTATTGCAACTGTGTTTGTGTTTTGCAAACGAGTGACATTTGTTGTTGAAATTTTATACCTTTCTCCTTAGGAGTTGGGTCTAGTTTCCTTGGATAAGTTATTCTGGAAAAACAAACTGCTATTTCTGTGCTGACAATGCCACACATTTTTAGCAAAAGTCTTTTCCATTCCTCAGAAATTACCCTAAATTCCCATTTAGCCCAATCTGATATTTCAGTGGTGAGAAATAAATACCGAAGCCACTTTGCAGTAATTAGAAACTTGAATGAATTACTGTAGGTGACTGTGTGCACCAGTCCTCAGCTGTGGTGGGGATTCCATAGCCTGAAGAAAACAGGGATTAGAGGGAATACACGAGAGAATGTTTCCCTGCTCCCCAGGACAATCCTGGAAAGTTCTGGCAGAGATGCTGATGTTGTCTCAGCAGTGCGTGGGGGGCTGTGCCATGTCATGCAAGGTGTCCAGTTTAATCCACAGGGATTGTAACCAGTGGTTTGAGTTCCTCTGAATTAGACTGGGTTTTAATTTCTCTCTGCCTTGTGCGGCACTGAACTTCATCACTGGTATGTCATCAAAAGGCTGCACTGTAAGGAACAGTCCCCCTGGGGTTTTAGTTAAAATGAACCAAAGTTTTCCTGTTGAAGTGGTTGTGGGGTCTCCTTCTCTGGGAACATCCCAAACCCTCCTGGACGAGTTCCCGTGTCGCCTGCTCCGGGTGTCCCAGCCTTGCCAGGGGGTTGGACAGGGGATGCCACCGCAGGCAGTTGTGTGATTCCGTGAGCTGAGGCAGAGCAGCAGCTCCCACCTTTCCCTCTGCTTTCCCCAGGTGAGGATGCAGGAGGACGCCGCCGCCCTCAACAAGAGGATGATCACCCAGATGGGGATGGCGCCCGTTCCCGAGGGCTCCAACGCGCTGCTCCCGCCTTTCCCCGAACCCCCCTGCGACCTGCAGCCGAGGGCAGAGCCCTCCCTGAGCCAGCAGGGCAAGGAGCCCCTGGCCGTGGCTGCCCAGGGGGACCCGTCGGTGGACGCCATCTACAAGGCGGTGGTGGACGCGGCCAGCAAGGGCGTGCAGGTGGTGATCACCACGGCCGTGGGCAGCACCAGCCAGGTGAGCCCCATCCCGGCCCTGAGCGCCATGAGTGCCTTCACAGCCTCCATCGGGGACCCCCTGAACCTCTCCAGCGCCGTCAGCGCCGTCATCCACGGCCGGAGCGCGGCCGAGCACGAGGGGAGGCTCAGGAGCGGCAGGGCGGGGCGGGCGCCGAGGAACTCGGAGCACCACGGCAAGAACCCCGGCGAGGGGGACGGCTTCGAGTACTACGGCACGCCCAAGAAACAGTGGGAGGGGGAGCAGAGCCCCGTGGGAGACATGAACAGGTGGAAATGCGAGGAGTTCCTCGAGCGCTCCGCCCACGTCCACGGCAGCCCGTGCCACGAGAGGCCCAACAACGTCTCGGCGCTGCCGCCGCTGCCGCCGGGGGAGCAGCACCAGGCCCTGCTGTCCCAGCGGAACTGCCAGAGCGAGAAGATGCTGGAGGAGAATTTCAGGTATAACAATTACAAAAGAACTATGATGAGTTTTAAGGAAAGACTGGAGAACACTGTGGAACGATGTGCACACATCAACGGGAACAGGCCTCAGCAGAACAGGGGCTTCGGGGAGCTGCTGAACGCTTCCAAACAAGACCTGGTCCTGGAAGAGCAGTCTCCAAGCTCCTCCAATAGCTTGGAAAGCTCGTTGGTTAAAGACTACATCCATTACAATGGAGATTTTAATGCCAAAAGCATTAACGGGTGCGTGCCCAGCCCTTCGGATGCTAAAAGCATCAGCAGTGAGGAGGAGCTGAGGAACCCCGAGTCCCCCCCCTCCAACGAGCTCATCCACTACAGGCCCAGGACGTTTAACGTGGGCGACCTGGTCTGGGGCCAGCTCAAAGGACTCGCTTCATGGCCTGGGAAACTGGTGAGAGAGGAGGAAGTTCACAATTCATGTCAACAGAACGCTGAGGAGGGGAAGGTATATCTCTCTGTCTATGCACATCTCTGTCTCTGCCACACAAACGGTTCTCAGCACCGTGTCTGCCTGAGCGTAGCCCGGTGTACAAGTGCAGTTCGGGGGTCTTTGTTTCCTTACCTGTAGCTTGTAGGACTGAATTTTCCCCGTAGTTCCCTCACGCCAAACGCCGCCGAGTGCCGTGAGACAGGTGAGGTTTGGGCTTTGCCAAAAAACACACACCAAAAAGAAAAAGGGGGTTGAGAAAAGCCGTTTTCACTTGCGCTGTGCGCCCAAAGCGACTGGTGTGGAAATGCGGGAAGGGTGTTGGAAGCTGCACAAATGAGAAGGGACGTGACCAGGTGGAGGGGCCCGTGAGGAGGGAGATGTGGCTGGTGGGCACACGGGAGGTGCCACTCACATTTGCAGCTTTAAAGTGAGGGAATTTGCTCTTTCACACTGAAATACTTTTTTTTTTTGGTGTTAACAAATCGTGTTCTCGTTGGGGGATGTGGAGAAAATACAGTTATCAAGGAGTTGTTGGTTATTTTGTTACGAGAAATATTTGCAGACCTGGTCTCCAGTGCTCGTGTAACATCATATAATTGTGGTTCCCATAAAATTCCTGAGGGGCTGTTGGGCCCTGGTGATTCCAGCCCTGATGATATTCCAGAGCTCGTCCTGGTTCCAGTCCATCCCAGCCCAAACCAGGGCAGTCCTGCAGAGCTCATCCCTCAGGAGGGTCATGAAAAATGAGTTTATCAAGTGTAGGCCCGTGAGGAGACACAACCCATTAAAGGTGACACAAAACTGGAAAAATCCCATGTGCAATATCCCTGTGGGGCCAGGAGCACAGGGATGGCTCTCCCGTGTTCCCTGAGTGTGTTTCTGTATTAATTCTGTGTGTCCCCATCTCTGTCACTGTTGGATTTCTGTAAAAAGGTGAATTTTTTTATCTGCATTCCTCAGCAATTCCATGTTCCCTCCCGAATTCCTGGTCGTTGCTTTGTGCCTCCTGAATTATTGTGGGTTTTGTGTGAGTTACACCAGCCTCGCGCGGGGTTATTTTCACTGGTTCCTTTGGGTTCTGAAGCACCAAAACCAGGGATCCAAGCCTGGGAATTCTCCCCTCGTGGAGTTCAGGTCCTTCAGCAGGAAGTCGTGGATCACCTCTGCCCATCAGAAGACCTTTTCGTTGAATCGTTTTAAATTAAAAAATAAAACAAAGCGTGTCTGGTTTCCTCCACCCAGAAGTCCCGAGCAAACAAACCATCCCAGAGGCAGGAGCTGAGGGTGAAAGGTGGGATCACAGCGGGGAAAAACCCCCACACCAAACCCCCCCTGAAAACCAAGTGGTCTTCAGGAGATCACCTCAAAATCCTCTTTTCTGGGGAAGCCTTTGGTGTAACCAATGTGACCCTCCTGCCTTGTGACATCGATTTGCTCTTGGGATTTCCTGCTGTTCTGGATTTTTCCCTTCAGGGTTTTTTGTTTTTTCATCATTTAATTTCTGTTTTCCTCAGAGGATTCAGTGCAATGATGGGGCTGTTTGGAGAGCAGCCAGGACGGGGTTTTTTCCCCAGCACATAAAGGAGGAATTTGGCTTTTTTTGCTTCACAAAATGCCAGTACTGCAGGTCCCGGGGCCTTTCTGTCACTTCCCATCAATTATTTGTAACCTCAACAGGATCTTTACTCCTCACAACCACATGGAATTCCAGGTGTTCCGTGGAATTCCTTTCCCTTCTCGTTTTATCCTTAGAAAAGCTCCCCAGGGTTTCAATGGATGCGCTTGTGTTCCTCCAGGAATTACTGGAAGGATTTGCATTCCAAGTTTTCAGGTTAAAAACAACCCAACTCGGGGCACAATGGAATTGAATCCCTGGAAATTGTATTTGTGGGTTCATTTTCCCGTGTCAGAACACAAGCTGTGCGTTCTAAGGAAGAAAATGCTGGATTGAGAACCTCGTGGAGTTAAAAAATCCCAAGATTTGGTGAAGAAAACATAAATTCAGCCCTTGCTGTTCTTCAGGTTGATGGGTTACAAACACAGGTTTTGTTGGGAGTAACAGAGTCAAGTGGCCCCATGTCCTGAGGAGTGATAAAATCCCAGGAATTGTGTGATCATTTGATTATTTATCTCCCTGCCTGTGTTGTTTACACCGGTACCCACACGGTGGTTTGAACTGCTTCAGATATTCAGGACTTAAAACGGCTTTTAAAGAGTCAAAATTTCAATTCCCACTGAAAACACTTTTATGTTCCAATGTTGGCACTCGCCCAGATCCATCCCTGACTCAGCAGATGCTCTGAAATTTAAAAAAAAAAGATAAACTAACCAATTTTAGGAGCAGTAAATAAAGCTCTATTAGAGTTTAAAGCTTTCCTTGTGCCATGAGCAGCAGAGACCTCAAATATCCCCCCCAGAAACTGGAGCTGCTGGGGGACACCTGTCACTATTCCCAAGTGTAAAATCCACCTGGGAGAATATTCCCAAGTGTCTCCAGGGTGTAAAATCCACCTGGAAAAGGGAGTGACTTGTCCAAAGGTTGCGACAAAGGTTCTCCTCCTCACTCCTGCCTCCCCCAGTGTCCCACATTTCCCTTTGTGCTGCTGGGGCTGAGCGATCCCAATAAATCCCTGGATTTGTGAGTGGGGTGGGCAGAGGCAGAGGGTCACTCCCGAGGGTTCCAGGGTGGAATTAAAGCCGTGTTTGGTGCTGGCAGCTCTGGGTAACGTGGTCTGGTGTTCGTACCTTCACTCAGGTGGAGCCAGAGAAGCTGAAGACACTAACGGAGGGGCTGGAAGCCTACAGCCGAGCCAGGAAAAGGAACAGGAAGTGAGTAAATCCTCTTTGCTCCCCAAAAAAAGGCAGCTCAAATATAGCTTTCCTTCCATCCGGGGGGAACCGGGCCGGACCCACGAGTTCAGTCCCACCCAGAGGCTTCAAATCTGAATTTTTAGTGCAATTTCCAGCAGCCCCTGGAAGATCTCAGCCTCAGACTTATATGGGGAATTTCTAATTTACAGCCCAAAAGTAAATCATTGGGGCCAAATCATGGGGTTTAACCAGATCTGCCCCTTTTTTTCCCCCTCACCCTCTGGCAGCTGTGGCTGCTGGCACAGCACAGGTTTGCTCAGGGAAATCTCCTTTTTAGTCACGTTTTTTTATCCAGGTTTATTCAGAGAAATTCCCTTTTTAGTCAGGATTTTTCTCCGGGTTTATTCAGAGAAATCTCATTTTTGGTCAGGATTTTTCTCCAGGTTTATTCAGAGAAATTCCCGTTATTTCCCGTGGCTGAGGAGGGTCCCAGGGTTTGTGGGGTCTGGCTGAGTTTAACCAGAGCTCTGTGACAGCTCTTGGGGTTTATTTTTTAGCTTTTCCTGGGGTACAAACAGCAAATCTTGGGACATGAGGCATTAGGATAAACCAAAAAAGGAGAATTAGAGAATTTGGTGAAAATAAAAAACCCTGGACATCTCTAAAAAGTAGAAACTTGTGTAACTGGGTTTGTTCTGTGCTGAAAGGATTAAATAATGCCCTAATAATTCCCTTTTTGCCCCTTTTTGAAGGCTGAGCTTTGCTTTCACTATGTCACACAGGGCTTAAGAGCAGCAATTTTTGATGCCACTGAGTTTGGGTGGTTTTTTTCCAGGATCATCCCTATTTCAGTTTATTTCCTCATTTTCCCTGTCCTGGTGGAGATTTATCTGGCAGGGGCATTAATCACCTTTTCCCATTTTTTCCCCTCACTGCACACTCTCGCCTCAATCCCCAACACTAAATATTGATATTTGAGAGATGCTGTCTATGAAATATGGGAGTATTGAAGCCAAAGGAAAGCTGGAATTGCCTGCAGAGCCAAAGGCTGGGTTGGAACAGGGATGTCCCTCAAGGTGCACCTGAAATGCAGATTTTGTGAGCTGCTGGAGGCCCAGGCTGGGCAGAGAAGCTGTGGCTGCCCCTGGATCCCTGGCAGTGCCCAAGGGCAGGTTGGAGCAGCCTGGGACAGCGGGAGGTGTCCCTGCCCATGGCAGGGGTGGCACTGGATGGGCTCTGAGGTCCCTTCCCGTGCATCCCACAATTCTGTGATGGAAAGGGAAGGGTTTTACAGGCAGCTGGGACAAGGTCCCTGCCATCCCCTTCCCTCCTGCCCTCCCTTCTGTAATTCCAGCACAAACCTTCCCCTTTCCCTCACACCATCTCTGGGTCTGCTCTTCCTGGGAGACTCCCCGGGAGCTCCTGTGTTTAGACTTCAGCTTTTAAAGGTTTAATTCTATCGCCCACGACCCCTGATGACGTTATTTTTCTCTTCCTAGGAGTGGAAAGCTAAATAACCATTTAGAAGCTGCTATACACGAGGCCATGAGTGAACTAGACAAAATGTCTGGGAATGTAAGTTCCTTTTCCTTCCGCATAAATCCTCCTTTTCCAGCATTCAGAGCGGGGGGACACGACTTTACTTCCTACAAATTCTATTTCCTTAAATCCTGTGGAATTTGCAGTATTTCTCCTGCTTTAAAACCTGTTTGCACATGTCAGGCCGTGCTGAAACACGGGGCAGGTTTGTAGGATTTTGGTTGCGTTGCCGGTTTTGTTGCTTTTGAGGAGAGATTTCCACGTGCAGCCACAGAATGTTTGGGGGAGTTCCAGCCCCACTCCTGTTCCAGGGGGTTTCTCTGGCTGGTGGCACAAAACGAGGCTCATTTGTTTCTCAGTTTGAGCAGCAAAATATTGAAACCACGTTTGGAAGGATCGTTCCTTTGAGTGCAAAACTCTGGGAAAAGAGTTTTCCTCAGAGAAATGAAAGGTAAGTTTAAAAAAAAAAAAAAAGAGTATTTCTAAACCCACATCCAACTGTGTTTTTTCCACAATAATTACTCTGTTACTATTGAAATCCAGGGTCTTTCCTATTAAAAATTTGGTTTGTAGAAATATTCTCCTCTTCCTATTTAGAACATGGCTGTAATTTCATTGCAATAAAATCCGTAAGGAGGATCATTCCTAGAAACACTCCCAGGGAATCAGCTGCTCTCTTTTTTTTTTGCAGCTGCTCCAGCTGAGCCCTGGGAAATGGGAACCGTGTGGGATCATCAGCCCCGGGAGGGATTTGGGGGCTGGGAGAGCTCGGGAAGGGCCCGAGGAAGTTCTTGCCCTTGGGAATTCCAGCAGATGGTGGTGGAATTCCACACCAGGCTCCAGCCTCCCTCCTCCTCCTCCTCTCCCACTCAGGGGCTGCTCTTTCCTGAGGAAAACCTGTTTGGCTCTCAGATCCATCCAGCATTCAGCTCAAAATCAAATGTTTCCTTTTTAAACCCAGAAGGAGGAGTTTGCCCATCACTCCTTGAGCCTTGGGCTGCTCTGCCTGTCCCCGTCCAGCCCCTCCTCACCTCCTGCTTCCCACTTTAGAGCTCTGGGAGTTGCCGTGGCTGCCCTGTGGGGATCAGTTCCTGGGGATGAGGTTTCCCAATCCCTGCAGCAGCTCTGGTGGCACCAACCTCCTTCTCCCAGTTCCCCAAAGCTCCTGAGGTTCCCCAAATTGAGGCTCCCCTGTGGCTGTGAAATGCTGACGAGTGTTTCCCAGCCCTGCCCTTCGCTCACCCGTGGATATCCTTGTTTTCAGGTGCACCCAATCCCCCCGGGAGACAGACAAGTGAAGCCTCCGAAGCTGAAGAGGAGGAAGATCTCCAGATAACATTGAATGTGTTTGTTCCTGGCGCAGTTGTGATCCAAGGGGCCGGCTGTAGGTATTGATATAGGCCTGGGTATATCAATATTTATTGGAGGCAGCTCGAGGCCGTCGGGGGCACCGCGCCCGCAGTGGCCCTGGATTTTGGAGGAGGAGGAGGGGGCAGAGGTTGCTGGAGATGCCAATCAGAGATCCTGGAAGGTTGCAGTAACTAAGTCAGATGATTACTGAGATTTTTTTTTTTTTTTTCTATGATACTAAAAATTGTGATTATAAGAAATAGTCCAAATGTTTCTGAGAAATTTTCCTTGTGTATATAGATAATCCAGAATTTCATGGTGATACCTGAACTGTAAATATTGTACAATATTGTCATGTACAAGCGTACCTAATGCACACTTTATCTTTTATTGTACAAAAAAAAAAAAAACAAAATAGTGTACAAAATCCTTTGGTTTCTATTGAGTACACATACAAGAGACTACCAGTGTAAAGTGATAAATAAAAATACAGCCTAAATGCTTTTATATGATAATGTAAAAGATGCTGTTTTTGTATTTAACAGCAGAGAGGAGGCGTGAGGATGTGACACCTGACTGGTGACATCCCCCTGAGCGCTCACTGGTCCCGTGTGGTGGCAGGAGCCTTGCCTGGAGGTTCTGTAGGACAGGGATCCCTCGGGGATTCCCCAGGGGATGTGGGATCCCAGCTGGGATTCACTCAGAGTCGCTCCTGACTCAGCTTTGCTGTAGGTTGGATTCCAAAGGTTCAAATACCCCAAGAGTAGAAGGACTGTTTGAGTCGCCCATCCCACGGCCACCTGAGGAAATGAACAGTCGATGCCCCCCTAACCCCGACCCCTCAGGCCCCCCCCAGGGTAATTAGCTGAAATTATCTAACCTCATTAACCGCTTGGGAGGGATCAGGATTGACTCCAGTTGGTTTGGAACAAGTAAATCCCAGTGTCCATCTCGCAGTATTAAAACAAAACAGAAGTTAAGGGCGGCTGACAAAACGTATTAGCAGCAGTGATTTTTATCAGTATTATGTAACATATCAGATTTATTTTATTTAAAAAGAATTATTTATACCATTAACAGATTCTTATATATATTAATGTGGCTGAAATGCGCAGGTTAAATCTATTAACCAAATTATTTATGTTATATGAAGTGAGAAATGTGAAACATATGTAGAAAAAAAAAAAGGAAATGAATACACTACAGATTTAAAAGTCTAAAGCTATGAGCCATTATAAAGTGAACGAACACGAGTGTAGCACAACGGCCTTTCCATTGAGTCCATTTTTGTTTTCCCCACGGGTGACGGTGACGGGACCCCCCGCGGCAGCTCCGCTCACCACTCACCACCCCCAGCGCTGGGCTGGAGCTCTCTGGGATCACCACGTACCTCAGCCCCCCTTCCCTTCCCCCTGAATCCCCAGCGTGGCTGTGCCCGAGGCCACCCCAGGACCCCCAGCTCCTCGCCTGCCCCGGTGCCGCTCCCGCCCGCCGAGGCCACGATGGCGACGCCACGATGGCAATGCCACGATGGTGNCCCGGCCCCGCCGCGCTCCCCGTGGGTCCCTCCGCGCCGCCACGTCCCCGCCGTGCCCGTGGGGCCCTCCTGGCCCTTGGGAAGGGTTTTTGTGCCCTTCGTCTCCCGGCTGAACACTGGCGTTGATGTGGGGTCACAGTAGAGTTTGGCTTCAGTCCACACCCAGCTTTTTTTTCTTTTTTTTTTTTCCTTTTTTTTTTGGTTTTTTTCCTCTCTGGTTTCGTGTAAGCAGTGGATGTAAATATTGTGAGCATTACAGGTCATGCAGTGTTGTAACATTTTTAAAAATGTTGCACCGACGTTACGATTAAAACAACTGGTCACTGGTACTTGAATTTTGCCCGTAGAGCCATTTCTTTCTCTTTGCATTAAAGCATCATCTGCTTTTTGGATGGAGGCCCAACCCTTCTTTCTACCTTATTATTTTTTTGTTTAATAAATCTCTATTTTTTCTAATAGAAGACTTAAAAAAAAAAAAAAAGAAAATTAAAAAAAACATAACAAGTACTTTTTGCCTACTTTCTAATTTAAAAGAGAAAATTCCTATATTTAAAAGGTGGGAAAAAAAGAAAAAAATAATAATAATAATAATACTCCACTGTGGGAAAAATGGAAACCCACTTGGTTTGTCATGAAAGTGGCACAATCACCCCCAGGTGAGGTGGCTGAGGACCTCGGGAGATCAGGGAACGCCGACGATTCCCTGAGGATGGAAAAGTGTTGACGGATTCTTGTCTTATTTATTTATTTATTTATTGTGCTCTCCTGCTGCTGGAGGGGGTGACCATGTGGTGACGTTCAGATTAAAGGAAAATGTTCCTCTTTCTGTTCTGGTGAGTTTTGTCAACGCTCACAAAAACATTTTTTTTTTTCTCGTTTATTTCGATGGATTTTTCTTCGTGTTTTCAGCTCCTCAGCTGCAAAAAAAAATAAAATTCACGGAGTTTAAAAGTTTTAAAAAAAAAAAAGGCAAAAATCGTAAAAAAAAAAAATACCCCAACCCCACCTCTGATGTCCCAGGTCTGTTTTCCTCACAGTCCGTGAGGTTTTTAGGGGTTCAAAGGAACTTCAGATTTCAAACTTCAGATTTCCTAAATCAGCTTTGCAGAAGGTTTCTGAGTGACGTGATTATCCTTTGGGAGTCCCTGAGTTGGATGGTCTAGAGATACTCGAGGGCTCGTGGTGGACTGACTTACCTTAGGACTGGTACCTTTCTTAGCTGCAGTTTGTATTTTGCTATGTAGGGTTGTAATGTGAGAACTCCAGAAGAGCCGTAGCGTTAAAAAAAAAGTGCTTTTCTATTTTTAAAAAAAAAAACCAAACAAAAAAAAAACCAAACCCATTCTAGTCTTACTAAGAATTAGAGAATTTTTTTAATATCAGTTTTGTAATTTTTTGATAAAAGTTGTCAATATGATGATTAAATCACCAGAAAAAACAGTTCCTGTGCTGTTCTCTTCGGGGCAGGGACTCTCTGTGTTCCACGAGGGTCCCTTAGGGGTGTGAAAGGTGAGAGGATTCCCGGCCAACACCACAAATCCCGTGGTTGGCGCTCCCTGGAGCTCCTGGCAGGTAAGTTGGGGAGGCCAAGGGGGCTCCTGGATAATCCCAGCCCGTCCCCTCCTCACTCTGAGCAGCTCCCAGCCCTGCCTGGGGATCCCCGAGGGGTCAAGGCCCCAGACACTCCCCGAGGCTTTAGTTGCACAAACACCTCGAGGCTTTAAAAAATCTGCCCCAAAGGAATTTCTCTCTGGGGTTTTCCCCTGAGCTCCCCCAATTCCTGCCCTGCTCCTGCTCTCTCTGCTCATCCTGGTGCTCCCAAGGACCCCAGAAAGTCCCACCAGCCACATGTGACCTGTGCTGGAATCTCTCCTGGGCTTTGCTCTTGCTTTGGGGAAGTCAAGCCCCGAGGATCTCGTATCTCTCTCTCTCTCTGTGCCAGGTTTTGCAATTGATTCCTCGGCTGCGAACCCTGAAAAGCAATTTTTGTTGCTGCTTTAAAAAAGTATAAATTTCAAACTGAAGGTTTGATTTGAAGTATCCCCCCCGGAAAGGGTTTATCCATCACATTGTTACCTGGTGTGTGGTGAGTGTCTGTAACTGAGGGGTTAGGATTCAGAACAGGACAAAATGATCCATGTGTGTAGAGCAGCTCTTTCTGGAAATGCTGATTTGAAGTATGATCTGGGGAATGGGAAGGTTCTGATGGATGGAGCAGAGGAGGAAGAGCTGCTGTCCCCCTGTGTGCACATCCCGGGGTGACACAGCTCCGGGAGAGCCGCCGTGCCAGAATTCCAGGCAGAAATGGATCCCTGAACCAGCTCAGGACTGGGATGGGGAACAAAGGCAGGTAAGTCCTTGGGGCACCAATAATTCCCTGAACACATGGAAGAATTCAATCCTTTGGATCCCAAAGTAATTCCTCCTCTCCTGGTTTGTGCCTCACAACACCCACACCATGGGAGTTGGGGGGGGTGCACAGTCTGTGCTGGGACAAACCAACTGTTCCCACAGAAAACAAGTTTCTGGGAGGGACATTTTTCTTGCCTAATTCAGATTTTTCCATCTCATCAAATCACCATCATTTCAGGCCTTTGATTTCAAAGAGAAGCAATTCCGAGCTCCTGGTGGAAATACCACTCGTTTTCAATTCCAGGAAAATAATTTCTTGCTCCTCTCACTGATTTGTATCAAGGGAGAGAAAAAGTCATAAAAATAACAAATTGTTGGGGGTTGGTCATTATCTTGTTCAATTGTGGGATTGAATTCTCTGCTTCTGAGGAAATGGTGGAGATTTAATCCTGAAAAATGAGAGGAAACTTTTTTCCTTCTCCTATCCCATCCAATCCATCCTTCATTTGTTTAATTGTGACCAAAAGGAGGATCTGGAGTTCCCTGACTTGCCTCATCCATCTTGAGAGTTACATCCATCGAAATGGCAAATAGGAGATCAGAGATGGGAGATGGGGCAGGAATTCCTGGCCCAGGTTGGGCAGAGAAGCTGTGGCTGCCCCTGGATCCCTGGGAGTGTCCAAGGGCAGGTTGGAGCAGCCTGGGACAGTGGGAGGTGTCAAACAAACTGATCCTTAATGTCCCTTCCAACCCAAACCATCCTGGCATTCCATGGAAGGACAATGCAATAAACATCTGGGGCCTTTCTGGTGGGCAGTGTCTTGTCATCAGCAACGTGGTTATGGCAGAACGATCAAAACGAAGGGTTAGGAATTACACGAATACAAACACTCTTTTAAAAAACAGATTTTCAAAACGAGGACAGACTTCAGGAATTTGTGAAAGCTCCTCGTGAGACACAGGTAGGCCTGGAAACACGTGTCCAACGCGTGAGCCTTGTTAAAATACTTGGAATAGCTGGAGTGGGGGGGAATTAGGCTGAGGCCCAATAATGGAGCCAATTAAATCTGTGACAGGCCAAGGGTCCTCGCCCGGGCACTTCTGAGCTGGGTTTAGCTAAATACAGGATCAGGTTTTGCAGAGGAACAACCAAATATCCGCGTCTGTTGGAAGTGACTGACTTCACCAAGAGCAGAACTAATACCACTGAGGAATAGAAGAAAGGCAGCAAAGCCCAGCGAGCAGCAAATGATGAATTATTCAATGCAAATGTCAAGTTTCAGTAGCGACTGTGGATGTAAATCTTTTTTTTTTTTTTTGAAAGGCTGAGCACTGCCATTAAGCAACTCCATATGATGCTGCATCTGTCAGATTTCTTTTATATCATTTTGGGTTTATGTACGCCAGGCAGAAGCGTTGGGAATTTCCACATTGGGATTTTAATGACATCATTTCCCCGACTTCTGTTGTCTGTTGATTTAATGTTTGGCGAAGGGATGATTTCTCCGGCGTTCTGATCCGTAACCGACTTCCCAAGCTATGAGCCTTCAAATCAAAATTGGCTGTTGCGGAGAAATTTGGATTTTCCTTGTGTTGAGCCCAAGTTTAACTCCTTGGGAAGCCGGGGACGGCGATGGGGAGGGAGGAGGTGCCCACCAGCCTGTCCCTTCCACGTACCCAAGGATTTCCACAGCTCCCATTATCCCCCGTGCCTCCAGGATAAGGAGCTGAGAACAATCGCCCATTGTCAGTTTATGAAGGAACTTTTTCATTTTTCCTTCCCCCCAAGGACCAGATTCTTAATTAAGTAAATTAAAATTAATTACGGAATGTGTACAAGGCGATGTTATCGCGTCTGTCCCCACATGGAGCTCCCGCTGCTGCGCCTCCAGACCCTGGAGGGGGGAGCTTTGACCTGAAGGGCGGTGGGATTGGATGGGAGATCGGGCAGGAATTCCTGGCTGGGCTGGAATTCCCAGAGAAGCTGCGGCTGCCCCTGGATCCCTGGCAGTGTCCGCGAGGTTTAACCTGAGCCGCGTTCCCAAGGACACGCTGCTTTTGCATTAATTAGTTTCCAGAGGAAGATGTTGCCATTAACTATCGACAACGATCCTCTTATTAACTGCCTGATAAGGGGGACTTAAGTATCCAATAAAATAATGGATGAAGCAGCGAGGGGGAGTGAAGTGTATCACGAGGATCGTTGGACCCGCAGCAAAATGAGCACAATTATTTACTCAGGGGAAGGGAACTGTAATAGCTTATTGATTTGGATCTGAAAACTTTTAGGAGAGGAACGTCTCGAGGATGTCAAATGTTTCCAGAAGAGCAAATGTGGCTGTTCCTGCAGCTGGTCAGAGCCAGGTGAACTCCCACACAGGAGGGACTGTTGGGAAAGGGGGAGAAGAAAAGATGGGATTTGTGCTCGTTTCCGTCAGCCCCACACTGTTCCCATCGACAGGGGAAGCAGATTTTCCCCCTCACCTCAGACATCAGCAGGAATCTCCCTGAATCCGGCTGTTGGGGCACTCCCCAGCTCATCTGAATGGATGATGGATAACGTGTTACAAAGCTGGAACTCTTTAACTGTCAGCCCCCCAGAGCTGGTCCCGGGGATTTGTAATGATCGTTGGAAGATGGGATGAGATTTATCCTTGGGAGCCTCCTAACTTAAACCCTGACCTTGAAAGAAGTTTCTTTCAACTTCATTCTCCAAAAAACCAAGCCCAGGTAAGGCACAGCTCCTGAAGTTCGCCTTCCCTTCTGCTTGTTTCTGGAACCAAACCAAAAGTGACTCAAAGTTTACATTTCTCAGAAAAAATCAGAGATAAAAAACAAGGTTTCTTTTTCTCTCCTGCTGCTGGTGTTGCTGCAGAAAGGCATCCGGGCTCCGCGCATCAGGTAAACACCCATGAATGTGAAGGTTTCCTGCCTCAGAAATAGCTGCTTTTAGCTCTAGTCGCACATTATCTCTTTTGTTTGCAATGTGAGAGAACTCTTCCCTCAGCCCTGCAGACAATTGCAGCTATTCAGCGTTTCAGAGAATTCAGAGACACGGGGGTGTCGGGAGCCTTTTCCAGAGCATCTTCACAGCAGAGTGTTATGAGCACAGTCTGATCTCCCAAGCAAACCCGGCTACATTTGTTCCTGCTGCCACCCACCCTCTGCCAGAGTTACCTGCTCACACGTCTGGGTCAGGCCTTGGCTGTTCCACAAACCTTTCTGAAGGCATTTGGAAATCTATTTCTCCCTTCAGTCTCACTGACTTGTTTTTCCCAACTGCTCCTCAGCCAGGAGGAGACCTTGCACATTTTGTGCATCACCAGGGCTAGAAAGTGATGCTTAAACCCAACATTTCCAGCCCCAAAATAGTGGTGCAGGGGCTGTGCCTGTGGGGAAGCTTTGGCCAGTGCTTTGCATAACCCTTGGCAGTTTTTAAGCTCCACCAGACCCTGTTTGGCTTTTCCCTCGGCCCTGGTTCTGCCTGGGACATCATCCCTGGGTAACAATCACCTCCTGATTTCCATCCTTTCGTCCTTGTCGTGGTGGTTGTTCAGCTCCTCTCTCCAGCTGGGTGATCTCTCTGGGACTGGCAATCCCAGCCCTCTCCCACACCTCGCATCCCTTTCCATTTGATCCTTTCTCCAACCCCTTGGACATTTTGGCAGCTGCTTGTGGCCAGATTAACAAACTGTGATTTGTTAGACCTGGAATTTGGGAATTCCTTGTACTTCTCAGCAGTACGTGGCTGTTTGTCCCCTAAAACACCTTTAGATCCTCACCCTTGGAGCCTGTGCTTGTGCTGGACTCAGCCAACGTGTGGCTCTTGGTTGTTCCCACTTCATCAGGTTTGGTTTTCTTAGCCCAGCTTTTGTGTTTAGGACTAGAATTGGTCTGGTGGCGCTGGAGCTCACAATGCAAAGTGTTGACACAAACAACTTTGGGTGAAATTTAACCTTGCTGTACAAGAAGGCACAGAACACGGAGCTTTGTGCATTAATGCCCATTGATTAAATGAAATTAGAGGTGATTAACTCGTGCCATACTTACTCCCAGTCCTGGTACAGTGGCAGCTCTATGTGGGATTGTGCCCCTCACTGAGAGTGGGATTTGGATTCTGAGAAGATGTGGTGCCATCTTCCATTTCTCCTCTTCACTTGCTTGTTAATTCACATCCAAATTCTCTTTATGGTGTGGAGATCCCAATAATCTTCAGTTACAGTGTTTTATGATCTACAGGAGAGGAGTAGGATGTCCTACAATTTACTGATCCACAGATGTTTTTCTGCTCAATAAAAGACATAAAAGTACAAAAGCAATATGTTTTTTCATCTTCCAGCAGGTAAATGTTGCAGTTCTGAATATTGCATTAAAACATTGCCTAAACCCTTCTTTTAATTCCCAGGGGACTTTACATCTGGCAGCAACTTGCCAAACATTGCAGAGTATTCTGGGGAAAAAAAAACCCAAATGGAAGTCAGTCAGATCTTCATCTTGTCCTAGGATGGGATTTAGCAGAAATATTCTGTAACAGACTGAGTTATGTTTTCTCCTAGCACAGTAATTGGCTTCATGTTTCATGATATGAACCACTACAAATGATGTTCCTCCCATGGATCCAGAGGTAGCTCGTATTTATATCCCAATATTGAAGAAATACGTTGGGGTTCAGGCCCTGCGTGACAGCTGTAGCTCCTTCCATCATCATTATTATTAAGGAATATTTGCACAAGTTGCCGTCCCTGTCAGTTTAGACATTTTTTTTTGGTATTTTTTTGCAGTTTTGCAGAACAATTTGCCTCCCTGGGTCCCTGCACACGTCGTAAAGGCTGCATTTATTGAGCCCAGCAAGTGGCACTTGTGGAGTGTCTCTGTTTTGTCTTGGTTGGGCTGTAAATCAGCCCAGGCAGGAGTTCCACAGAAAATCAGAGCCTTTGTTTGGAGAAAGTTCATTGTTCCCAGAGCTCTGCTCCCCTTGGCTCCCATCTCAGCCAAACAGACATTCCCTGGGCTCTGGGATCGATGAGTGAGGGGATATATTGGGAAGTGGTGTGGGTTTGAAGTGGGATTTGCTTTGATATTTCTGTGCGAATCCATGTGATGGCTCCCTGACTCACACAGCTGAAAATACGTGGTGATATCAACCACAGAATTCTTCACAGATTTATTTCCCCCCCACACCCCCTTTTCTTGCTTAGTTAGCTGCTCTTCCAAAAAAATCCAGGTCATTATTCAAATCTGGGCTTAGATCAAAACTCCAGAGAGCATCGCTCTTACTCATTGATGAATCACACTGAGGCAAATTTTGGTCCCACTGAACAAACTCGGTGTTGCCTTAGTCATAAGTTTGTTTGGCAAATCACATGTCAGGCTTAAATTAAGCACTCGTTTCAAGCACAGGCTTCTTGAAGAGATTCTGGAAAGGCTGCACCTAACATTTATACAGGTTTGATTTATATTGAGAACTTGTCAAAGCAAAGCTAGAGAAGGGAAAATTCTCTTAATTCTCAGTTAAAATACAAATTTATATCGTTAGTGACAGACCTGAAGGAACTACCTGAAATGAAACTTGTTTTGCCAAGTCTGTTTATAAATTAATTTGAACTCATGGCCCTTGGGGGTCTTTGGTTGTGCCCTGCTCACCACCACCCCCACAGCCTCTGCTCTGCCCCTGCTGACACCAAAGTGATCCTTCCCAAAGATTTTTGTCATATTTGATGGCAGCATCATTTAAGCTGTCACCATATGGCTCGTTACATTACAGGAGCCGTTCTGTCCTGAGAGAGGATAACGGGAATTTAGCTGCAATTATAATTTGAAAGCTAAACACAGCACGGGTAACGTAAGCAAAGCCATTTCCCAAAATAGCTTGAAGCCAACACCTGTGGAATTAGATTGGAAGGAAGGGCAGGAACTGAGGTAAAATGATGAGATTATAAATCATGAGGCAGATGGAAAGGGGGTTTGGTTGGATCCATGCAGCTCCTCCATGCCCAGTGCAGAACCATGGAGATGAAATGACCCTCTGGAAGTCTGGGGGTGTGTTTGCTCTGAGACTACAGGTGTGGTTAAAGGAGGAAAAACATCAGGGAATTGAATATATTCACAGCATGTCCCAACTGCTGATGTGCCCACGGGAACAGGCTGAGTGCAGAACTGAGGCTGGAAGGTGGCAGCCAAAATGATCATTGGCACAGCAGACAACGGCTCCATCTCATCCCCAGCTGGAGAAAAGGAAAAGCTTTGGCGGCGCTGGTCAAACATGCCCGAGCTTCTCCTCCACAGAGGAGCTGTTCCTCGGGAAATGAATAACCCCGAGGATGTGCCAAGACCTACAGCTCCTTGTTGTGGTTGCCCTGTCACAGGGAGAACCTGTTCCCTTTCCAAGTGGTAATGGAGCAGAACAAAACCTGTGATTAAAGAGGTGCCAGCAGGAAAGGGAAGCTGGGGATGGAACCGTAACTTCCCAAGGTTAGAGTATTTTAATGTGTCCCAGGTGACATGAGATCACTGTTTTCTTAAGCTTGGTGAGTTACAAACGGAGTTTGGATAATCCAGACAGGTTGGGATTACAAATCCTTGCAGCTCTTAGGATTTATGGATCCTTTTCCTCTAAAGGATTAACCTGTGGCTTCGGGGATAAGCTCGCAATATATCTGTGTGTTTGAAAACAAGAAGGAATTGGGCAAAAAAATTAATTAACAGCCAACCACCGGATTCTTGGGGGAAAATGGGAGTGGATTATTTTGTGCTCCTTGCAAACACAACTATTGCACCAGCACTTTTCCAACTGAAGATTTATACTGAGACTCTGATGCAATTTTTTTTATTGTTTCCACTCCTTTATTCCTCCTCTGTTTCCAGGAATGTTAACTAGTGACACAGGAACATCCCCAAACCCTGCCATTCTTTTGTCTGAGGAGGGTTTTGCCACACCTGGAGCAGCCAGAAGCACTGCTGTCCTGATCTTTAATCTCGTAGGTGTTATTTAAGATTTCAGGGTTAGAAATTCCCGTCACGCCTGGGATGTCTTGCACAAAGGTCACTGGAGCTTCCAGAGCCTCAGGAGCCAGGAGTAAAACCTGCCAGGGGTTTGTCTTGGTTCCATTGGGAAATTCCTCCTCATGTCCAACCTGAACCTGCCCTGGTGCAGCTTAAGGCTGTGTTCTCTTGCCTGCTGCTACCTTGAGTTATCCATAATTTTAATTTTTGAGCTCCCCAAGGCTGACACGTGAGAGCTCAGAGTGGAGGGCATCACCTTTCCCTCACTTTCACCAGCAGCCTCTTTCCCTGTCTGCTCTATGCTGTGCCTACAAGTCACTTCCCACTTTTCACCCTCTTCTTCCTTTTTTACTTAGTGAAATTCAGAGAAATTTTATGAAGCAGGTTGTGCCCCGTCTGTGCTCCAAACCTGACCCTGGGACACACGGATGAGGCTCTACACACCCAGCTTTAGTTCAGCCTTAGAGGAATCAGCTGTGTGGAAACACCCTCTCCAGAGAAATTCGGGTTGTTTGTTGCTCCCTGAGGGGTGTCTGGCACCATTCACACGGTGACAGTGACTCCAAACTTCCCTCTTCTCCATGACTCAGCTCTCAGCGTTGGGTTGGTGTGTGGCCTTTCCTCGGCTCCAAGCCAAATCCAACCCAGCCTTGGGCACTTCCAGGGATCCAGGGGCAGCCACAGCTTCTCTGGGAATCCTCCACCCTCCCAGCCAGGAATTCCTGCCCAATCTCCCATCTCTCCCTGCCCAAGCCATTCCCCGTCATCTTGTCCCTTCAGAATGTTCCAAGCCCTTCTCCAGCTTCCAAAAGAAACTCGCTGCTCCTCCTTCCACAGAGTTTCCCCCTGAACCGAAAGGATGAGAGGGAAGTAGCGGGATGTGCCCACGGACAAACTTCTCCCATCTTTACAGGGGGCAATGTGGAATCATTGGTCACTTATTTATGGATAAATCCCTGAGCTGCCCATGGCTCGCACCGTGTTTCTCTTTGCTGCAGCAGCTCTTTTAAAGCACTTGTGTATTTATGAAGACCTGGTTGTATGTGGAGCAGGAGATTCCAATGAACAGCAATTTGGAAGTGGGAATAGTGCACCAGCTTTGCTGTGACTGATGTCTGCATAATAAACACGTCTTTTTTTATACTGTTTTCTTTTAAAAAAATCCCTGTTTGACAAGGAAGTGCAGGCATGTGAAGCTTGAATACATCTTTAAATCTGCGTGTTGATTGCATAACTTCCAAGGACTGAAAACTTCCTTTTGTTATTACAAACGTGTGCCCCCAGCGCTGCAAACACAGCCACCACCGTTCGTTCCCAGTGCAACGCTTTCGTTTTCATTTTGACTCCTCGGGCAACCGGGTTCATATTTTTGTTTCTGGATGCACAGTAACGTTGCTGAGAGACTCTTGTTTTTCCACCATCCCTCTCAGGCCCATCTTGCAGAAAACTGGGGGCAGCAGAGAACACAGGGCAACACTGCCCCCAGACAAATGAACTTCCCTCCGGATGGAAGGAAAATCTCTTTTTTAGGCTTTAGAGCACTTAGAAAAACTGACACTTGGTGCCTTTCCTGATTTCTTATCTAGTGCCTATGGAATTAAACGATCTTTAAGGTCCCTTCCAACCCAAACCACTCAGTGATTTTATATTTTTCCGAGTTTTGTCAATGCTCCATGATTCCCAATTTATTGGTGTTTTAAGTGGCAGGATGGGTTTGCTTTGTCATTTTTTTACCACAAGCTGGGGAGCTTCCAGCCTCTCAAAGCACATTGATTAAAAACAAATAAATTTAAAAGCACCTTGTGCTTGCCTCCTGAGGTGTGAGATTTGGAGATAAATCCGAACACATCTGTATTTTGTTCTCATTATTTTTCTCTGCTAGGATCTTCCAAATGACAGTTGATAAATTTCTCTCTTTTTAAGGCCAACTCTGACAACGTTGAAGGGTATAAATACAATTCTTATTATGTATTGATTTGACAGTATTTTCCTGGTCCCAGCCATAATTACACTTTTCCTCTCCACTGGTCACCGTGTTGGAAAGTTCCCCTTTTCCCTGTGGTAAAAGCCCAGATTTCTGTGGTTTTGGGCTCCGCTCCTACAGGTGCCTGATGGTTTTACTCGATAATTCTAAACCAAATTCGTCTGGTTTCATAATTGCAGTGCTGTTAACTCCCTTGTTGAACTGTGTTACAAAAGGGCACAGTCACAGTCAAGAGTAAGTTTATCTCCCGAGTAAGAATCCAAGATTTTATCCCACAGGAAGCAGCTGCAGCAGGTTCCTTTAAAGAGCTGCCGACCCTCCCGGTGCCTCTGGTAACCTCCACACATAAAGCACAATTCCCTTTCATTTTAAACCCATTCCTTGACACCAATAGTTTTGCTGTAAAGCTCTTAAATCAGGAGCTTCCTGCTGCTTTTCATCACCCAACCTTCCTGCTGTAATTTGGGGAACCAGCTATTTTCATGGCTCCCCTTTCATCCCATTTCATTTGGTGTCCGTCGCTGCCGGCCTCGAGATTTTTAACTCCACTTTCCACTTTTATAATGTTCATTCAGGGCTTGAAATCTCCCAGGAAGCTGTTCCACAGGAAGATTTCAGGTTTGGGCTGATAGGTTTTTGGTGACCTTAAAGGAGAAAATGTGCAGGCTCCCAGTTTCCTAAAGCCTCGGAATAATTGGAAATAGAAATGGTTTGGAATGATACATGAAGTGTGAGCATTAGCCACTAAGCATGCTTACTAGCTACTTTGATCAAGCTCTTTTTTTTTTTCCTGACAAAACCCCCTTTGAAATGAATAGGACAGAGGTTCCTTTCACTTCCATCGGAGTTCTCAGACACTGGGAGAAAGAAGGACTTCATAACCTTTAAAAAGACTCCCCTCGTCCATTCATGGATCTCCTGGAAGGCTCAGCAATTCCCCTTGTGCTGGAGTTACTAAGCCAACCCCTCCTGGATACTTTCAGGCTCCCTTCTGGTGGAGATTTGCCTAAACATGAGATCAAAACCCCCTGGGAATCCGGGAGGTCCGACGGCTGCGGCGGCAGCTCCGGGGATATTCGTTAATATGGGTTCATCAGCATCACTAATTGCATCCTCGGAGCCTGGACCTGGTGCAGAGGACAAATCCTCAGTACATTTAAGATCTGGAGGATTTTTGGGGGTGTTTGCAGCCAAGTCATGAGCACCCCAAAAGTTCCAGTTATCTTTTAGCAGCCTACGATGAATTCGGGATTTGAACGTCCCACAACGCGGTGTCTTGTCACCTCTGGAATTTCTGTATTTTATGTGTTTTGGGGGTTTTTTTTAAACACTTCTGGTGCTTCTAAGGCAACAACACAGGGTAAAGAACTGGTCCATGCCCTTGCCATATCATGTTGTAATGAGATAATTGTCCACAAGTGATGCTTCTGCTTGGAGCGGGCTAATGCAGTGAGATGTGCATTCTTACAAAAACCCCACCTAAATAAATGACAAAACCAACAATAACAGCAAAGTAAATTTGCCAAGAGACCACCAGGCTCCAGGCAGCTACAGAGAGAACAAGGATTCCTTGTTAAATGCCACTCTGGAGGAGCAGAACCAAAAGCAAGGACGTGATAAAGCCCCCGAGCCTACACAACTCTGACATTTCCACTGATCCACGAGTTCAAAGGAAAGCTGGGGATTTTTTTTTTTTGGTCTACCCAGGGCTCAAATGTGCATATTCAATTCCATTATCTCTACAGAAAATAAGAAGACAAGTCAGAATTCCACTGCTGGACAAAATGATATCGTTTGAGTTCAGTTTCCTTGAACTGCGCATCAAAAAAGTAACTTATTTTATCTACAGGTGAGGTGCAGCTCATCATATTTTTTTTACAGCTGAAGCTCTTCAAAAAACTTGCAATATTTTACAATAGGAAGAGATCAGATTTTGGGCGTAAAAGATGGATGGTTCTGGCTTAGAACTAAACTAATGTAACCTGAAACTTCAGTTCTGCCCATGCTCAGCTCTGCGCAATGGCTTTTTTGACTGCATAAAAAAAACCCCTCTCTGCATCCTACAGGGCATCATTTAAAAAAAATTGCATTGCTTGTAGAAATAAAATAATGGGATGAGTTTAGGACTAAGAGCCACCTTGAGGGTAAATATGTTTCATTTTTTGTTCTTTCTTTTTTATTATTTAAGCAGTGAAAAAGAACAGAACACGCACATAAAGGGAAAAGGTTATTATTATGTATTGTTCAGTTGTGCTGACTGAAAAGGGAAAAAAATCTTACAGCAGTGTGTAAAATGCCTCTTTTTTGTTGGGGTTTTTTTTGCAGAAGGAGAAAAGAAAAAAAAAAAAAAGTCCTTTTTGTCTTTGAACTACTCAGAGAAGTACTCGAGGAGGAACTGGCTGTTCCCCACCTTTTCACACGGATGTTACCTGTGCAGCTGGGCTGGAACGCACTCCGGGTAATGGAAATTATATGGAAAATACAGCTGGTGCCAAAAGGCACCACAATTACCCTTGGGAAATGCCAACCCTCACTGCTGCCCATCAATCACGAGTCACTTCGGGGCTATGGAGCCCGTTTGGGGTGTGGGAAGTTTGGCTGCTTCGCGAATGGGGCTGAAATATAAAATCTAAGCAAGAAAGCAACAACTTTTAAATATTTGTGTGTAAATTCTAGTCCAAGTCAAGGCTGTCTATCCTTATGAATAAAAATATATGAAGGGAATTCTAAATGTGCAGAGTACCACAGTTTTGTTCTGTTCCTTTTCTCATAACTTTTAAAGCTTTGTTTGCTCACGTGACTCTTCCTGAACATTTACCTGATGCTTCGGAGGAGAGTTAATATAATTTCCAGATCTCCTTCCCAAGCTAATTTGGGTCTGTGGCTGGTGAACATAATGTTCCTGCTGTTTCTTTTTTTCCCCTCTTGTGTATTACCGTGCTTGTTTCATCTTCTCTCCGTCTCCAGCTGACACAATTCTTTATTCTTCATTTTGTAAATCATGTGGTTGTCACGAACGTCGGTTGCGTTCGCTATATAAAAAACCACATAAATAAAATTGCAACAGATAACTAAAAATGAACGGCGATGCAGAGACAGAACCTATTATTTTTTCTGATTTAAAAAAAAATGGAATATTAGGTACAGGTGGCACTGTGATCCGAAGGGTGAAGTTTTGATTAAAATTTCCAGTTTAAGTCAGAGGCAGCAGGTTGCACTGACAACACCTGGGAGAGAGCTCTGAGCTGGAGGTGAGTTTATTAAACCGAAACAGCAGAAGTTCTGCCTCAACATAAGGAAGGACTTCTTTCCATGAGGGTGAAAGAGCCTGGAGCAGCTGCCCGAGGAGTGTCCCTCTCCAGAGACTGTTCCAAACTCACCTGGATGCATCCCCGTGTCACCTCCTCCAGGCCACTCTGGTTGGACTGTGTGACCTCCAGAGGTCCAACCCTAAATATTTAGGGACTCTGTGGGGAAAATATGTAAATAAATAAAACTGGCAGGCGTGAGTTTGTTTCTGAGGTGTTGTTTTGTGTCACTGACTGAAGTCAATGCTCCTGACAGGCTGGGACACCGTGAGTCCAGGTCAGCTAAGCAGCCAGAGGAGAGGGACACGGCGGGGACACTGTGGGGACACGGCAGGGACACTTTGGGGGACATTGTGGGGACACGGTGGGGACACTGTGGGGACATGGCAGGGACACTGTGGGGACACTGTGGGGACATGGCATGGACACTGTGGGGGAGAATGTGGGGATACTGTGGGAAAACTATGGGGACACTGTGGGGACATGGCAGGCACACTTTGGGGGAGACTGTGGGGACACTGTGGGGACACCCTGGGGACACGGCAGGGACACTGTGGGAAAACTATGGGGACATGGCAGAGAAACTTAGGGGGATACTGTGGAGACACTATGGGCACGCTGTGGGGACATGGCAGGGACACTGTGGAGAGACAACGGGGACACTGTGGGGACATCGCGGGGACACTGTGGGGATACTATGGGAACACGGTGGGGACACTGTGGGATCACTGTGAGGACACTGTGGGGACATTATGGGGACACAGCGAGGACACTATAGAGATACGGTGGCGACACTGGGAGACACTGTGGGGACACTGTGGGGGACACCGTGGAGACTCGACAGGGACACTGTGGGGACACTATAGAGACACGGTGGAGGCACAGCGAGGACACTGTGGGGACAGTGTGGGGAAGGGAACGGGCACATCCTGGGGATCCAACCGGAACCCTGTGGGGACACAGCGGGGACACCGCTGGGACACTGCGGGGACGCTCTGGGGACACTGCGAGGAGACAGCGGGGACACTGTGGAGACACTGTGGAGACACGGCGAGGGCACCGCGCAGACACTGCGGGCAGACAGCGGGGACGCGGCTCTGGCAGCGCGGGGACACTCTCGGGACACTTTTGGGAGCACCGGGAGCGCCGCCGCCCCCCTCGGGCTCCCCGAGGCTCCCTCAGCCTCCCGCCCTC
>WEKX01025681.1:59598-87636 GCA_013390025.1 Pitta sordida | reverse complement strand
TCCCTGGCGGGAATCGAACCCGGGTCTCCCACACACCAGGTGGGGACACTTACCACACGGGGCAGGTGTGGGGCTGCAGGGGACACACAGCACCCTCTCCCCCCATTCCCGATCCCCCCGGCGTTGTCCAGCCCCCGTGTGCTGTGCTGCCTGTCGGTGCCCTCAGCTCTGTGAGTGTTATCTGCCGCATCTCCGAGTGTTGTTTCTAAGCCGGCCGGCCGAGGGTTCAGAGCAGGCGTGGGAGGTGTGTTCTCTACGGGGGAAAAGCTTTTGGCCGCACAATTCCAGATAAATTCCGTGGGGGGGGGGGGGGTGGGGGGCCGGGGGTCNNNNGTTGGTGAGCCGTGGCTCAGCACCGCTTGGAAAACCCTTCCCCAGCTTTGGTGTCCTTGGGATGTTCGGGTTTGTCTCGCCGGTGTTTCAGCGTGTTTCCTGTACGAAGGGGGTTTATTTGGAGGCTGTCTCCTGATGTGTGTGTGTGTGTATTTGCGGGCAGAGCCGATAGTAAAGGCACCCTCCAGAATTTCCTCAATGAATCCGTGTCTCCGCCTCAGCCAAACCTCTGTGCCTGTGGATTGGCTTTTGGGAGCTTACAGCTGTCAGAGGAGCTCCACGCTCTCCTCGCTGCTTTTACTCACCTCACTCTTTGTGTTGGAAGGAATCTGTCTTACCAGCTTGATTTTATTTTGCTGTTTACCGCGTCTGACACACCGTGATTGGAGCATCCAGTAATCCCCGAAGAGTGGGATTGTAGTTAAAAGGAACAACCTGGTGGTACTGGTGGAGCAATGTTGGAGGCTAATTCGGTTTTCTCAGTCCTGGAAGCCTCCCTCGCAGTGCTGCGTTTGCATTTAATATTTAAATTGATTTTTCAGACGGATTGTTATTTGGATAAATCGCGTTTAAAATAAACCCGTTAACGGGAGATCGCTGTAAGAGTTCGAGCAGACAAACTGCTGGAGGAGATTAAATCTGTACTTCAGTAAAAATGCTGTGGTGATGTCCCTAAAGAGTTGGTTTTTCTGTGAGAGTGGGGGTTGTTTTCTCTGTGCTGACACGTGGCTCTGTTTGACAGATGATGTAAAATGATTGAGGGGATGCACTGGTGCTAAATGCATCAGCCAGGCGAGATTATAAACTGGGCTCTGCATGGAATATTCAGATTATTGCCCTGCAGTGATTGTTTCAGTCATGGGGTTGCCCTGCTCTTTGTAACACAGATAATTCTTTAATGCACATTTTTTTAATTGATGTGTGAAGCCCCTGTAGGAAAGGCTGTTGTAAATGACAGTAATTTAAATATTGGAAAAGTACATAAATTTAATTCAGGGTAGCTGATATTTTTTTCTGGGTGCACTCAGAGTTTGTCGTGGGGTCGGACAGCATCTTTTGGGGCTAAATTCCACTGGAAATAACGATTATCTACTGGTTATGTTCTGTTTGCCCTGTTCTTTACAAGCGAGTTTCACTGGGGCAGACCTGCACGAATCAGTTGGTGATTGATCTGTTTGATGTGCAGAACCACAGATTTCGATGCATTTATTCCTGATGAATATTCTGGGACTATTTCTCTGTGAGCATCAGAGATTTTTATATCCAGTTGCAGCATTTCACAAATGAGCAGCTCATTTCTCTGGCTGGGAGATTCCAGCTGTGAAAGAATTAGGTTTCTCTTCTGCAGCACGTTTGTGTCACGAGTGTTTATAATTTCCTCTAAATTAAACACGAGCAGGGAGATTGTGCGGGTTTGTTTTTAAACTCACCTGAGAGAGATCGCTGGTAAAAAAAATAAGCAGAAAGGTGTAACTTTGTGAGCAGGAGCGTTTGGTCCTGGCTCTTGTGATGAGTAAGAGTCGTGTTTTCTAACGCTGATGAATTGTTTTGGTGAGAAAGGGGGAAAGTTGCAGAATAAATAAACCCTGGGTTTGTTTCTTATCACGTCACTGTGTTTTTATTTGAGTAGAGATCACTGGGGATTGCTGAGTTACACGCGGAGGGGGGAAGTCTTGGGAAGGAGGGTGAAGGCACCTGGGAGTGAATTTACTGGGGTTGTGAGGGGCTGGGAATGGGTGATACTGGGATTAACTGGTCAGAACCTTCACCTCAGTCCGTGCTGGAGCATCTGCTCATCTCCAGTTTGACTGGGCTGAGAGGGAAAGTGCGGGAATGGCGAGTTAAGGATGTGGTTTGATGCTGTTAAATGCTGACAAAGTACCAGCGAGGAGGGACCTGCATTCCCACACCCTCGGGGGAATCCTTCTCTCATCATTAACGTTCAATTCGGATTGTTTTGACAGGCTGGAATTGGTTAACTCGCATTCTTTTTTCTTGCTTTCTCTTCCGTTTGTTCTCTCTCCATCGCTTTATTCATCCAGTTTCTGTTGTAACATCGTTATAAATGTGTCCAAAATACCTCCAAATCGAATATGTGAGGACTTAACTGAGCTGCCGGTCGGAAGTACCTCCCTGGCGGTGTCTGCCGCACTCGATTTTTAGGTTTAAAAACATAAATACACCTCCGTGACTCCCGGAGCCTGCCCTGCAGTGGATGTTTGTGTGTGGGCTCTTCATTCAAACCCTCACAAACAAGAGGCTTTGTAGAACAAAGCGGCAGCCCGGACACCAGAGTGTAAAACAGAAGGTCAGCAGAGGATAACTTCGGCTCAGACCGTGCAGATACTCCGGGAAACAGAAATCCCTCCGAAATCTAAGGAAGAAACTCAAAGGATTTATGTATTCCCGTGCCAGACTGGGTGAGGCTGGGACGGCAGACTTGGCTTAGGAGAAGAGTGGTGTGTATTTGATTGGAGCCGACTGAAATGCAGTTCCCAGGTTAAGTTGTTTCCCGGTTCGGGCTCAGCACGGTGTTTATTTACTGCTGGGATCACTGGAGTACGTTTGGCAGCAGCAAGCGTGATGCTGGGTTGTGATCCCGATTCACAGAGCTTGAAACGTCAGTTCTGTTGGAGATGTCACCCCGTCACTGCCCCTCTCCGAGGCTCTGTGCTGCGCTGTCCCTCCCCTCTGCCCGTTCCCCGAGTTTCCAGCTCCGAGCCTCGGTGCTTTCCCCTGCCCGGGATTTTTGTGGCCAACAAACCGCGATTTCCTGTCAGTGCACGGGCGGTGCTTTGTGAACATCCCACTCCCTCATTAACACCGGGGGGCTCTGGGGTTCATTTGTCGTGGCCGAAGTTAAACAGGACAAAGGTTTATCTCCCAGGGCTTGTCACGTTAACACCCATCAGCACACCCGGGACAAGTGCTGGGAGCATCGCTTTATCCCGGGACAGATGCCCCAGACCTTTGGGGTGCTTGGGAGCCAGTCCCTGACTCCATAAAGGCACTGGGGGACAGCGGGTCGTCCCGTTCTTTTGGGAATAAAGGTTTGGGACCGGAGGAGTGGGTAGATGGGATCAGGGATCAGCCCGCCCTCAGTTTTTGCTGCGGGGCAGAGGCAGCGCGGGGTCACTCGGCTCGGGAGCCCTGGAGTGGCACCGCTCGTCATCGAGTCACACCTCGAGTCATTATGCAGCAACTTTCCCTCTTCGCTTGGTTTCCTGGGGATGGAGCGCTGGGGAATCTCTGCTGCCTGGCTCAGCCCTGGGACGCCTCAAAGGCAGGGAGCAGTTGTTGTTCCTTTTGTTTTAATTTGAGGAAACCTCGGCGTCATCTGCATTTCCGTGGTGCCGAATTTCGTACTGCTTGGCAAAACTGAGCATGGGGAAGCTTGGAACGATTTCCGTTTTCGCCGCGATCGGTTGAAATAATCCCGTTTGAATAATTCAGACCGAGAGACATTAAAGCTCCTTTCAGTAACCTCTGGTTTTAATTAATTTTTTTGTAAGAAAGATAATTTTAGGCGTTGAAAAAGTTATTTGTAATTGATTTTGCCAGCCAGGCTAATAAACTGTGCCTTGTTTATGCCTGTGACCAGTTATTTGCTTTGACATAGTTACCATTTTAACAGCACAACTTTTGAAAGGGTTAATAACACATTTATACATATATATATTATATACATACACATTTAATATTTACATAAACCTCGGGTGAAATTTCAGTTTCTGTACATGTGCTTTTGTTTTGCTTTGTCCAACTTAGGAAAAAGTTGTCCAAATTTTAGAATCAATAATCCGTGTTTGTTTGGGGTTTTTCAATTGTAATATGCTTTGTTTCCGTGTGGTTCAGCGCTCCAGCTTTCATCATTTGTTTAAAAACTCTGTAAAACCACAAACACCCTGCTCTTGGTGTGTGTGTGTGTGTGTGTGTTAAGCGATGAGAACTCGGATTCTTGCTCCTGGAAGGGAAACGTTTCACATAATTCCAGGTTAAATTGCCCTGTCACGGCTCCTGCTGGAGCATTTCCAGCTCTCCCTCCTGGTGACTCTTCCTTGAGCAGTTGTGTGAGTCACGGTCACACGGAGCTTTGGATGTGTGGAGCCAGGAGTCAGACTCAATTCGGATTTAATATTGTTTTTATTGTATTTAGTTCAGGGGAAAGCTCGACCCCGCTTTCCAACACGCATTTCTCATCAAGCACCAGCAGCAGCTTTGCCAGAAGGAATCTCTAATGATTCGGTTTAACTCATTGTCATAACAATAAGTTTAATTTGAATCGTTTGTGTTCATGTTTTGGTAGGCTGGGAACTTGGGTAATTAAGTGTAGGTTTAAAATACAGTGTTCTGCTTGGTGGGAGGGGTTGACATTTCATAGACAGCAACAGTTTCGCTGCAATATGTTCATAAATAGTGATTAATCATTATTAATCTGGTGTTTTCTTGGTTCGTGTTACCCAGGATGACTGAAGTTTCCTGAATTAAAGTTATTTCGGGAATTTGGTGCAGGGGTGACCAAAGGAAAGTGTTTTGTGACCTGTGCTCATCTCACTGCCCCTGTACCTTCATCGGTGTCTCTGGGCTCATTTCCACTCTCACTTTGTCCCTCGAGGTGCATAAAGTGGCTTTAGGCAGAGCGCCAGAGGGGAAGGAAGGCGTTGGTTTGGTCCCGACTGGGTTTTTCCTCATCTAGAGACGCGTCTCCGCACGAGGTGTCACCCAGGGCTCCATCAGCATTCCTGAGATAACCCTGCGGGGATCGGGCTGTAATCGGGTCATTCATGTGTAAAGTAATCCCGCTTTTCAGAGGGCGCTGGAATTGCTTTGGGAAGTTGTTTAACAACTGGAAAGGGAAGAAAGTGTCAGGGAATCCCCGGAGGGTTTGGGTTGGGAGGGGCCTCAAAGCCCATCCAGGGGTGTGCCATGGGCAGGGACACCTCCCACTGTCCCAGTTGGTCCAACCTGCCCTTGGACACTCCCAGGGATCCAGGGGCAGCCACAGCTTCTCTGCCCAGCCTGGGTGGATTTGTCTCAGCTCCCGTCCACTGAGTGCTGGAAACTCCTTCGGGAAGCTGAGAGGAGTTTGTCCTATAAAGTGTTGGTTCAAGTCAATATATGGATTTTCATGGCTTGCCCTGCAGCACTTGATAACTGACACAGCCTTTTACGGGGACTCCCTGTGTGAGAGGAGACACATCTGATTCCTGGCTAGATGAATTCTCCGTTGGATTAGTAGAAAAATATCTATTATCAACTTTCCTAATGACTAAAATGCATGCTTGCTTTTCAGAATAACTTGGAAATGGAGCAGTGCATTTCCACTCAAAGGTGGAAATTCTCGTGGTGCACGGACAGGTTTCCTGGGCTGTGTTACTCCTTATTCCAGTTGGCAGAGGGAGGGGGAAGGAAAGGAAAACAAAACAGGGCTGTGGGATGGAAAGGGTTAATCGCAGGAGAAAACAGAAATTGGTGATCGAGTTGACACTTTTTCCTCTAACAAGTGTGTGCAGAGGGAGTAGCTGGGGCTGAGGCTTCTGTCCAAATTAGCTCCTGAGCTTCTTCCCGACGCTTTTTTCTGGAAGTGTTGTCAAGAGGTGTTACTCGCTGTGCCTGAGACTTTGCAAGATGAGTCTGCACATTTCCAGCTCAGATACCTACTCTGATTTCTGTGTCTGAATCTCTGGATTGGATATAAAAACGTCAGTTGATTTGTATTTCCTAATCTGCATGTGCTGCTGAGCAAATGGGCTTTAGTGCATTTTTATTTGCTTTAATTCTGCTCTTGGTGCAGGGTTGGAAGGCTGACTCCAGGCTGGCCTAAAAATAGCTTATTTTAGAAATAAGTAACTTGTTTTGGGTAGGTAAAGCTGTTGATAAATTCCCTTTTCCATTGCGTGGAGGGCCCATGGAATTAAAGCCAGGCTGGAGCAGTGAGATAACTTTCTAAAGAGTTGCAGCATCCCTTGTATGGTGGAGTTTTAAGGAGTGAAGATGGAGACAGATACCGGTTTGACTTCCAGGGGTCTGTATCCAGTGTGGAATCTGATCCTTCAGACAGAACATCTTTTCAGTGTGAAGATGATGTTGAGCCACCAGCATTTCCAACTGGGCTCACCCCAAAAACTGGCACCGTTATTTCATGTACGATAAACTCAGAGAGAGGGAGAGAGAGAACCTGGGAGGTGGCAACAGGGGATTTGAAGGTTGAGGAAAAGCCAGTCTGGGCTGTGGGATCCGAGTGCTCTGGTTTGGAGCAGCAGAATAAAGGGAAGCAGGTCCCATGGAACGTGTCCCTGCCCATGGCAGGGGGTTGGAACTGGGTTCTGTGATCCCATCATATTGGTAAATGGGATTCTAATGGGTAAAAATAAGATTTAGTCTTGATCGCTGCTTCCCTTAAAGCTTTACAGAAATAACCTTCAGGACCTGTTGATTTGTTACTGCTGTTGAATGTTTTTCCCTAGTGAAGAAACTCCCAGGTAGAAAGTTTGGGAAGAACATGAAATCAGTGTTATTTCAGGGATGAAGGGACCTGGCTCTGAACATCTGCACCCAAAGCCAATCTTTTAGGTGCCATTAACAAGTCCGGTGTACCAGAGAATAAAGCTATGGTTTGTCAGGTTAGTGAAGCCGTTTCATTTTCATCTAGAAGTCTTCAGAGCCTGTTTAAACAGAATTTCTCCAAGAGTTACAATTGATATTTTCCTTCATGCTCAGCACTAAGATTCGAGGGGTTTTTCCCTCTAATTTTAAAATTTACCTAAGTTCCCTGTCACCTTTGGAGCTGGGTTGTTGAGGAGTGACAGCAGCGCTGCTGAAAGCTGAAACTTGTGTTTGAGAGCCGTGTGATGCTCCAAGGCTTTTTATAGTCAAGGGAGCCCTTTGTGTTCTTACTACAGCCTTACAACGCTGAGAATCTGAATTACTCATCGGGCTGCAGAGCCAAGAGGTGGTTTGAATTTTGCTTTCTGTGTCCTGAGAGTTAAAACCTTATTTACCTTGTTTTTCCGGTGCTCTTTCCTTGTTGCTCTGCTGTCCCCAAACTTCCCCAAGATCCTGGGAAACTCGGGTCTGTCAGTGGGTTGCCAGAGGTGATGGAGGTCGGTTTGGTTGTTGAGCAGAAGGTGAGGGAGCTGCTCGTGGTCCTGCTGGGAAAACTGAGTTGGTACATGATGGAAACTGTGGGAACTGGATGTTTTCAGGAGGTGGGACAGTCCTGGGTGAGTGTTGGAGGTGATGGTTGGACACGTCTCTGTGCTGGGGGCTGTTAGAGAAGAGCACAGTGGTGAAACAAACCCTGTTGGGCTGAATTCCTCACCCTGCAGAGCTCTCCAAGACGCACGTCAGTGCTGGAGTGACAGATTTACTCGGTGTGTAGGAACTCGAGCGGATCACACCCGCTCTTGGATTGCCAGCCTGTCTGAATTCTAACAGCGTTCCCTGGGGAGCCCGGGAGATGGATTGAATGTTGCCTCCTCTGCTGCAGGAGCTTCCTAAAGCTGCTCTTCCACTCACTGCTTGGTTACGTTCGTTTTTTGCATTATTTTTCTGCAGATCTTAATATTAACTTATTAAATATCATTTACATATTTTTAAAGATTTGTTTTAATTCACTGCTCTTTTTTTTTTAATGCCGTTCTGTAGAATTTAACAGGAAGAAATCCTGTTGTGGAGAGAATTTCCCAAGTGTGTGGCAGAGTCTGTGGGTGCCAGGCTGCCCTGGGATGTGTCAGTCCCAACCTCCTGGCAATGTTCATTGTGCCAAAGGGGGATTTAGTTTGGCAAACCCTTTCCCCCCCCCCTTCTTTTCCCAGCAGTTGGGTGGTGGGAATGGCCAAAAGGATAACCTGGAACAGGTCTGGGTCAGAGCTTTAGTTTCAGGCTGATACTCTGCTGGGTCATCCTCCCTCGCCATAAATTTGGGGGGAAGAGCAGTGAAAGGAGGACGAAACTCTCCTGCTTGCCCTGGTAATTGTCTGCTGGGACACTGCAGTTGGCTTGGTTTGTGTGGGATTTACACCCGTGGAGAGCTTGGTCCTGAACTTTTCCAGAGGGCTGTGTGGATTTAAGGTCTTGTCCTGAGAGGAATTCCCCACCGTGTGCCAGCTGAGCCATTGGGAGTTCTGGCATGGGATGCCTTTGTAATGGTTTAAAGTCTAACAGGAGTGTTCCTGAAAAGTCTTTGCAAAGAGGAGTTGCAGCTCAGCTCTGACTTGCCAGCGCCGAGTTAACTGATAAAGTTGTAGGGGAAAAAAAAAACTACTACTACATTTGTTGTGATCTTCCTGTAGCTCTGTCCTCCACTCACTGCACCTCGGGTTCCCATCACTCAGGAACCCCAGGGAACGTGTCCTGGGAGGTGCTGCTGTCCCCTGAAATCCAGCAAAGCCTCAACTCCTCCCAGGAAAACAGGAGGGGGAAGGATGCTCATTAACACCTAATTAAACTCCCATTTCCCTCTCGCAGGAACATCATTTGCAACGGGCGATCTCAGCACAGCAGGTTTTCCGAGAAAAGAAGGAGAGCATGGTTATCCCAGTCCCCGAGGCCGAGAGCAACGTCAACTACTACAATCGCTTGTACAAAGGAGAGTTCAAACAACCAAAGCAGTTCATTCACATCCAGCGTAAGTGCCGAGCCCTGCCTTTGTCACCCGGGCTCGTGTCTGTCTGTCCCCTCCTTGTTTAACCTGAGTCACCCCCAGTCAGTCTGAAGCTTTACAAGACTCAGAACGTGGGGCAAAAAAAATCAAAAATCCGAGGGGGATTTGTATATGTAAATTCCAATGTCTTAATTTCGAGGGGATTTAAGGTCAGTGGTGAATTTGAGGGTTTTCCTGCTGTGTGTGTTTGCGGGCACTGTGCTGATCCTGTCTATCCACGGGCCTCATCCTCTCTGTTGGGTTTCCAGTATTGTTAACCCAACCCCTCTTCTTGTTTTGGTTCTTTATTTCCCTTCCTAACCCTGAGAAGGAATAGCTGAACCAGCCTGGCTGCCTCTTAGTTGCTTACGGTGATGCAGAGGGTGGGAGAGAGGTTGTTCTGCTTGAGCCTGGAATTCCTGTTCATTCCAAAGTTGGATATAAATGGAGATCAATAGAACAGGAGAGTTTCTGTGCTGAAGTCAGCCTTCAGTGTGCTGCTGCTGACAGAGCTCTGGCATGTCAGGGCAGCTGGGTTGAGGATATTCACCGGAGCTCACATCTGTTCTGGCCTCTGGCAACAGTTACTTCTCTCTGAGTTTGGCTAAAACCGAAGAATTCTCTTTTAACAGGGAGCTCTGAGCTTCATTTACAGATAAAACCAACTATTCTCTGTAAGCTTAGCTTGGTGTGCCTTAAAAAATATCTAATTAATCTAAACTTGGGGGCTCTGGATTAATTTCAACACTCTTGTTGGTTGATAGCGCGTTGATAAGTGACACACTCTCATAGTTCACTTGTTCCTTGGCACACGAACCGTGTTTATCCTTTGCAACATGTGGTTTAGGGGGCTGTTTGTCACTTGGACTCCTCCCAGGAGCAGCAAAAACCTTCCATTCAATTTATTGCTTCCTTGCCTCGTCTCTCAGCATGGCGAAGCATCCAATTTATTCCATGGATTTACACAATTTTTGGAATCAGGTGCAGTAGAGACCCTGGTGGTGGTGGGTGAAATGGACTGAAGGATGTTCAATATTTCCCTCCTTAACAGAAGACACGAATCTGGCAGCGAGGGGGGTTGAATTAACTGAAGCTGCTGATTGAGGGATGTATTTTACTCTGTGCTTCGTTGGACATTGCCAGGAACACTGTGAATACTGTTAATAAACATGTCTAGAAGTGTTAAACACGTTGTGCCAAAACGTTCTTTGTCTTGTTGAGTCTCCCAGTCTTTCTGGACAGAATTACAGAAGGTATTTGAGCTGAAGATTTAAATATCAGATACTGCTGTTCTGGTTGGAGGAGCTGTGATACCAGGCAGCTTTTTGCTACGTAAACTACTTAGAAATTCTGCTTTAATGCTAAAAGCTCAAAAAGCCACAACATCCACTTTGGCCAGGAGGGTTTGTATGAACTGGTATCAAATGCCAAGGGGCCACAAACTGTAACCCAGCCTTACTGCTGGTTATTTCTGGCAAATGGTTTGGCTGTTTCATCTGGTAACCCGAGATTTGAACAGTTCTTGCGTTGTTTTGTTTCAATCAGTGGTTCAAACAGAGAAAATTAATTTCTCTTTAAAACATGGCATTTGTGGATAAGCAGGTTCAGGTGTTGGTTGGCCTCAGTTGATCTGAACGTAATTACACATTATTTCAGTGGAACTCGTGCCTGTGGCTGCTGGAAACGAGTGTGGAACCACAGCCTTGATTTCACTAAATGAAATGAGTTAATTCAGTTAAGCCAGACCCAATTCAGTGTAACTTAACTGAGGAACAAATTGCATTTGTGTAGCTTGGTATAAACTCTGGTCCTCCAGGTCCCTCGGGCAGGTGACACCAGCAGGAGGGGTTGGAGTGGCACAGGATGAGATCCTGGGACAGCACCCTGCAGAAAGGTGTGGTGGGGACAAACACAGAGGTTGTGGATTCGTCAGGCAGCCCCAGGAATGTCCCAGGAATCAGCAGGTGGCTCTGGGAGTGCCCGGTGTCACCTGGAGGCACAGGCAGGAGCAAGGGAAGGAAAATGGCTTTTCCTGGACAAGTCACAGTTCTGTGCTTGGGGAAAGAAGACAACTGGTCATTCAGGTGTTTGAGGGAGCAGTGGGAGATGAGCTTGAAGGAGGGAGGACACTTGCCTGGGGGTGATTAACTCCAAAGGAGAAGTGGTGGCCTTGCATTTCCTGAGGCTGCTGAGAGCTTGTGGCCGTCCTGTGTGCACTGGAACAGGGGGAATGCAGGTCCTGGTGCCACAAACCTGCAGCCTCCGTGTAAACCCCCTTTGGAAGGGGGATAAATACAGGACAGAGCAAGGGAAGCACTGCTGGGAGGTGTGGGAGGTGGGATATGTGACAAGAGCTGCTGCTGTTCTCCCAGGAATGATGGGTTTGTTGTGTTTTTGTGCTGATCCTCCTGCCAAGTAAACGTTGGGTGCCTTTTGCCTTGTCAGCCTGGTTATTTGTCAAAATGCTGAGCAGAGAGAGAGGGAGGGAGCCCCTTCCTCCAGCTGAGGTGGCTCTGCCTTCCCTCTTGGAGATGGAGACTTTGCCTTCCTGTCACTAATTCTCATGTGCTCCTCAGGGTGGTTGCCCTTTTAAAGGTGTTTGTTGGTGCTTTTTCTCTTTTCCTTGCTGCCCTGAAGATCTCCTGGGTGCCTCTCACTTGAGCCTGGCTGGTTTTGTTCCAGAAGGTGGTTCAGGAAGGTGGGCGATGGTCCAAGAGCTTTCAGTGACTCTGAAATATCCCCACTGTGGAAATGAGGGCAGGTTTGCTGGCACTTTTCTGGACTTGAGTGGATTTTTGTGTCAGCTCTGGGAGCGTGGTTAAACACCTGGGTTTTGGAATAGTGACCCCTGCTTTGTTTTAGGAGAGCTCCTAAAATAATGGGAATATCTGGCGTGTGAAGCTGTGGCCTCCTCCCCTGAGCAGGGGTTGTTTGAGTGGCATTGCACAGTTCACACGGGGGCTGTGGCAGTTCTGTGGGCTCTGGGGGTGGTTTGGGGGCAGCAGAAACTGCTGCAGGTCCCTTCCTGGGGAATGTGGTGGTTTGTGCTCCAAGGGATCGTTGAATTACAAGGTGTAGGGAAGGGGAAGTTGGTGCCAGGCATCATTCCACAGGAACAGGAGAAGTGGGAGCTGCCGAGGTTGGACTTTAATGCTGTTCTACAGAACTATCAATTTAAAAAAAATAAATCTGGGGTCAGTTTTTATCAGAGCTTTTGGTTCCTGCCACTAGAGAAGCAGGACCCGATGCTGTAAACTGCAGTTTAATTCTAATACACAGTTAATTGTTGGGGAGCTGTGGGTCACCTGCTGCTGACAGTGTCCTACATAAACTTGCCATGCAGCTTGTATTATTAATATATAACATTAATAGTTCTGCTTAATACATAGTTACAGCCCGGTGTTATTAATTTCTCTTTGTACATAAATAGTTCTGGTGTGTTTGCAGTGTGTGTGAGGCCAGAGGACACTGACCAGGTGCCACTGCTGTTAATGCAGTGAGGTGCTGATTGAATTATTAGGAGTGTTGTGTCACCCTCTCCAGGGTTTTATTAGGTACAATTCAGGTCTCATATTAGGAATTTTTACTCTCATTGGCAGTTTACTCACCTTTGTTGTAAAGTGCTTTGTTACCTGAATGATAACATCCTTCCTAGAGGACCTGGGATGGTGTCAGGTGTGGGAAATAATGAGCACAATTTGTGATCAAGAGGTGAGCTTTGCTGGGAAGTTGAGAACTCGTTCTTTGGAGAGTCTGGAGGAATCGCCAGGCTCTGCTTGCAGGGCTTGGAGAAGAAGTAACAATTCCCATAGGATTGGTCTGGCATTTTTACAGTTACATGAAGGGGGGGGGGGAAGGCAAAAAGTTCAGTTTATTAAATATTTAAATACCCTGGGTTTGCTGAACTACTTAAAAATGGGCAACTGAAATTATATTGAAATGTCAGTGTAAGGCTTTTACTCCAAGTCTGGAATTTGATTGAGAATTACCTTAATAATCTTACCGTGATGCTCAGGAGGAGCTGTATTAAACCAGCATTAGGAAGCACCTTTGTTGTTGTTTTGCCAAGATTTCTGTATCTCCAGAGCGTGTCGTTGACCCAACATGTCAATTCTTGTCGTGTTTTTGTTTCAGCCTTCAATCTGGACAATGAGCAGCCAGATTATGACATGGACTCTGAGGATGAGACCCTCCTCAACAGGCTGAACAGGAAGATGGAGATCAAGCCTCTGCAGTTTGAAATCATGGTTGACAGGCTGGAAAAAGCCAGTTCTAGTCAGGTATTGTGTGAGGGGGTCACTGAGGGGTGTGGGTGGGTGTTTGATTTCCTGCTCACAGGGGACATGTGTCTGAGGGAGTCTGCACCCACACACAAATCCCATTGCTGTCTCTCGTTGGGAATTTAGGATAAAACATGTGGGGGCTGCTTGGGGGGGCACTTGTTTTTAAATGTGAATTCCTGTGTTAGAGAGGCCAATTTTCAACCTGTTCCCAGGGACCCCCAGCATTATCTTTGAGAAGCTTGTGGTGCTCAGAGGCTGGGTAGGCTGGGTATGAACTCCTGAGGTGGACACTTCTTTATTTTACTCAGTAGCTGTGGCCATGGAGTTGAGTTGGGAAGGTTGGAAACTCAAAAGCTCGTTTGTTCAGACTGGCCCTTGCAGCTCCCACTGCCCACAGGGGCACCAGTGTCTGTCACATCCTGAGGTGTTCCAAGAGAAGGGTTTACAGCCCAAAATGTTACTCAAACCCTTCATCTGAGGGATCAGCTCGTGAAAAGCAGCTCTGAAGCAGGTGGAGGTGAGGGGCCTTTGTGGGAGTGAGAGCTCTGCCTCGGTTCCTCGGCCTGATTTAGTTCAGTGCTGTGTGTCAAGAGGCCAAAATGTCGTGGTTACATCTTGGAGCAGCACTGACTCCTCACCTTTAACAAAGGAGGGATTTCTCAGCCTGCTGAGAAGGTGAGATGTGAGGGTTAAAAATTAGGGAATGCATTGGATGGTGCTTGGGGAACCTGTATTTGGATCTTTGGTACAGGAAACCTTCCTGGTCATCACTTCTCAAGGCGAATATTCATCCTCCTGGTTTCTTCTTTCATTGTTGGAGTAGTCAAAGTTAAATACAAGAACTTTAAGAAAGAAGCTTTTCAAAAATAAAATCTTCTAAGGGTACAGGTTTTTTCTCTGTAGATAAAAGCAGTTATTGGAGGCTGGGGAAAAACAGCACTCGGGGTCAGTTTATTCTGCCTGTGCATCCAAGGCAGAGTTGATTTATTGATTTATTTGGTTTTGGGAAACATGTTATTGGAAAAAACAGAGCGAAGGACAAACAGAACTGAAATTACTTTTAAGGAATATTTTTCCTTCTTTCTTTTAAAAACAATTCAGTGGTTTTTTTTTAATTTTGCAGTGGGTTTGTTCTGTTCTGGCAGGAATTCCACAGGAGCTGTGGTTGCACTTAGGATGTCCTCATTTTTCTGAGCTGTGTTGGGTTTTTTCCTGCTTATCCCACTATTCAAATTTGACAAATTTAAGTTGTCCAGTTGATACTTTTGAAATTGTGGGGAGGATGAAATGCTGCCTGACTTCTCCTCTAGTACTGGAGATCCTACTTGTTGTTTCTGTGATGAATGGCTTTGAGATGAGCCTGTTCAAGTGAGATCCGACCTGGGGATGGGTTTGGCATTTATTTAGAGCCTGATTTCCATATCAAATGATGAACATAAAGGTAAAAACCGATAACTTAATTACACGTGTTTAACTCCCTCCCACTGCAATAATTTACCAAACAAACCAAGAGCTTTGTATCTCTGGGCTGTGGCGAACAAGGAGGGGCATTATCCTTTTCTGTCACGAAATAAACATTCTGAGGGAGGGGAAGAACCCAAGAAACAAGTTCACTTCAGAAAATATTCTGTCTGCAGTAAATGATCTTCTAGGGGAATTAACACTAAACTGCAAACACGATACATTGATAATGGCTGATCAATAAAAACCTTAATTTTTTTAGCAAAAAGTAGTCCATAAACTGTGCTTGTGACTGTTTCAAAGAGTGTTTTCAGATTTCGTGGGTGATGCTCTGGACTGTTGCATGGAAGAGGTGATGATGCTGCTGGTTCAGGAAAATCGAAAACACACATTTAACTTAGAAAGACCAACAGAATTCTTTATTCTGGAGGTGCACAGGAGGTGTTCCCCCATCCCAACCCCCCCCCTTGTCCCTGTTCCCTCGTAGCTGGTGACGCTGCAGGAGGCCAAGCTGCTGCTAAACGAGGACGACTACCTGATCAAGGCTGTCTACGACTACTGGGTGAGGAAGAGGAAGAACTGCCGGGGGCCTTCCCTCATCCCCCAGATCAAGCAGGAGAAGAGGGACGGCTCCACCAACAACGACCCCTACGTGGCCTTCCGCAGGAGGACGGAGAAGATGCAGACCAGAAAGGTTGGCATTGGGCACTTGGAGCCCTGCAGGGATGGGTGTTGGTCGGATCCCTGGCTGAGGGGACGGCTGATGTGTGTTTTGTGGAGAGCTGAGGCTCAGAGGTGTCAGCCTGGCTGGGGTAGAAACTTCCCTTCGTGTGGGAAAGGGGGCTGGAGGGAACAGGTCAGGTTTTTGTATTTGTAGAGTGGAATGATTTGAACCCAAAAGCCCACACGGAGCCAAGGTGGGAAAGGTGCTTTGGGAACCAAGTCCTGCACTCCTGCAAACTTCCCCTGGGTCTGTAAGGACTCCAAACACGGAGGGTGGGGGAAATGGGTGAGAAGTTTGGGTTAATTTGCTCGTTGTGGCTTTGTTTGCCAGCTGGGACGTGCTTTAGGAAAAGTGTGCTGTGAGCCTCTCTTGCAGCTTTGTGGAACCTCAGTGTTGCTTTTTGGCCTCAAAATGTGTTTCATCTCTGGGCAGAACCGAAAGAACGATGAGGCATCTTATGAGAAGATGTTGAAGTTGAGGAGGGAGTTCAGCAGAGCCATAACCATCTTGGAGATGATCAAGAGAAGAGAGAAAACAAAGCGGGAGCTGTTGCATTTGACGTTGGAAGTCGTTGAGAAAAGGTAACATTGCAGATTTTGTCTGTAAGAAGTCATCTAAAACAAGATTTTATTTTGTAGTAAATGGGTTTGAAGGCATCTTTTATAACTTATTTCTGTGTGGGTTCATGTCTTCTGCACACATGGGTGAAGAGTTACATAGCACTTAAATATATACTTAATTCAGAAGCTAAAATAAAAGGGCTTCATGCAGAATATTTGCCTTTCAAACACCTCCCAGTGGAAATGCAATGTTACAGTTCCAATCCTGTTTTTTGAGGTACCACCTGGGTGATTATGGAGGTGAAATCCTCAATGAAGTGAAGCTCAACAGGCCTGAGAAAGAGCTGGGCACAACCCCATCGTCCCTCCACAACGGAAATCATCACAAAGTTCAGGAATGTAAAGTGAAGGTAAAGGTTTGAGTCTCTTGGGCTCATCATTCCTTTGGATACATCCAGCTTGAGATCCAGAGGTGTCACAGAGGTGCAGCTGAGAGCTGAAGGCCTCTGGAAGTTTGTATTTAGCACCCGCGACACCTAGTGGTGCTGGAATTCCACACAAACCCCAGGAATTCTGCCCTTCCGAGGGTTCCTCCTCCTCCAGCTCTCCAGCCGAGCTCCTTTGCTGGAGTTAGTTTGAGCCCTTGGTGAGTGGTGGTTTGGGGGAAACTTCAAATTCCTTCTCAAACTGAGAATTTTGCAAGTGGAATAATCTTTGTGAATGAGAGTTTAGAAGTCAAATAACGTTAGTGAACAGGTTAATAGTGATGGAGTTGCTCCCTAGGGAAGGTTTATGTCACAAAAACCTGAAACGTCCAAACCCAACACCATTACAGCTGTTTGAAAATGAGATTTTTGGAGAAAAATTGGAACAGGAATTCCAGTTGCAATACAGTGAGTGTACTGCAGAGCAAGGAGCCTCCCAGAGCCTTCAGTTTGTTAATTATTGCTAATTTCTGCCCCCCCAGCACCCTCACCACTCCTCCCTGAAGGAGGATGTGGCCGATGTTGTCCGTCAGAAGAAGAAGTACCTGAAGAAGCCCAAGCTGGAGTGTGTGGTGACCCCTCAGCCCTCAGCTGAGCCCTTGCCTGTGCTCAGCAAGAGCGACATCAAACAGTACGACTTCCACAGCTCCGATGAGGACGAGTTCCCACAGGTGACAAACCCTCTGCTCCCAAATCCCAGATCTCACAGGTCATCTGGCCAGGCCACCTTGTCCAACTCTTGGTTAAAAGATCCTGGTATAAGCTGGGGTTTATTTCCAAGCCATACTTTAGTATTTAATGTATAAATGTGGCAGTTCTTTATATAGATTTATAATGTAATTTTATTTATCATACGAGGTGGCAGTTGGGATGATGATGTTGTTTCCTGGCCTAGGTACCCTCCCCAGTGTCGGAAGCAGAGGAAGAAAACGATCCCGATGGACCCTGTGCTTTCAGGAGAAGAGCAGGATGCCAGTATTACGCTGTAAGACTCTGCTCTTGGTTGGGGGGGGGTGCCTGGTGAGCCTGAATTTAGGCTGGTGTAGTTCTGATGTCGTAGTTCTGCTCCCACTCTGCTCTCCAAAGCTTGGATGAGCTGGATGGATGGAGCGTGGTGCCCGTGGTTCCAGCGTTGTGGGGCTGATCCCTGGGTGGGGGTCACTTGGGAGTTGGACTCGATGATCCTGTGGGTCCCTTCCAGCTCAGAATAACCTGTGAACCTGTAACCTGTGAATCCAAAGACAGTTATTTTCACTCCCACAGTTCTGTTCCTCTTTATTTACCTGCTGGTGGCATCGTGTGTTTCCTGAAGGCGACTCAGCCCCTGCCAAGAAGGGGAACATCTTGTTGGTCCCCTCCCTTTTCTCAGCACATCCTTCCTTCCTTCCCAGCTCACTGGAGCTGGACCCCAGTTGTCCCAGTTCTGAGACCTGCTGAGGGGTCCTGCCAGGCCGTGGAGTGAAGCAGAGGGGTTTCATCCCTTCAGGGGATTTTCCACTACATTTTCTTTGGAAATCATTGCAAAAACCTGAGGTTGCAATTGCCAGAACATTCCCTTTCTGCTCAGTTCCAGAGGGTCAGCTGGAGCTTCCCTCTTCCTTAGAACTTACCCTGCTTTCTTTTTTCCCTCTGGTGTAAAAAAAAGGTTGGGTGAGTGATGTCAAATCACCCTTTTTTTCCCCCTGTTTCCTTCGCAGCCTCGTTTGGACCAAACTAATTCTTGGTGTGAGAACTCGGAATTGGCAGAGTTGGACAAGCTGAGGTTCAGGCACTGCCTTACGACCCTCACAATTCCCAGGAGGTGCATAGGATTTGCCAGGAGACGGATTGGCAGGGGTGGAAGGTAACAGCTCTGCTGGTTTTGCTCTCCTTTCCCCTTCAGAGTATTTAGAAAAAGATCCTGAAAGTGATAATTCCTTCTCCTCTTCAATCAGGGTCATCATGGACCGAATATCCACAGAACACGATCCCGTCTTGAGGCAGATTGACCCGGAAATGCTGAACAGTTTTCCAAGCTCTTCCCAGACTTTAGACTTTTCCTCTAATTTTTCACGGACCAATGCTTCCAATAAACCTTGTGAAAACAGACTGTCCCTCCCTGAAATCCTCAGCAATATCAGATCGTGTCGGCTGCAGTGTTTCCAGCCAAGGCTACTCAACGTCCAGGACAGCGAGAGTGAAGAATGTACCTCAAGGAAACCAGGGCAGACTGTGAATAGCAAACGAGTCTCTGCAGCATCTGTAGCTTTATTGAACACCAGCAAGAACGGCATATCAGGTAGGCGAGGATCTGAATTACTCCTCTGGCACTTAAAATGCTGAATTCCCGTGGTTTGACCGGGGGCTGGGCTGATCTGTGTGTCTAAACCACAAATAGGAGTTGAATTATTTTGTGTTTCCTGGAATATGCAGGATTTCCCTCCCCAACCTTCTTCCCAACCCCTCCTGCTTTTATTCCAGCCTTTGGTGGAAGTGTTGGATTCACACACCCCTTATTCAAAGGAGGGGTTCTGCTCTGAATGTTAATGACTCTAATTGGTGTCCCCTTGTTGAAGGATGTTCTTTGAGGGCACAACCACCTTTGGTTTCCCAGGGAGGGCGGGTGTGTCTGGGTTCCTCGTCAGTTTTTAACTCCAAAAGAACGGGTGGCAAGTTTGTGAGGGCCCCGAGCAGGTCTGAAAACAGCAAAACTGTCGACACTCAAAGCATCCAGTGAAGCAATTTCCTTGTTTTTTTTCCAGAAACTGATGAAGTTGGGGAAATTCTTTCCCCCTAAATGTCCTTTTTAGCTCTCAGAGCCGATGCAACCACCTCTTACCCTCTGGCTTTATGACCTGGCAGCTCCAGAAGAGCAAGACAGACATTTACATGTTAAAAACATAATGATAAAAAGAATTTATTGCTGGGACTTCACAAGAATATAAAATACACAAAATGCCTGTGACCCATTGTTAGTGGTCCGGGTCTGGCAGCCCTGAAGTTGGACTAAAAGCTTCCAAAAGAAACAGGTTTTTTTAAGCTTAAATGAAGTCGTGGCATCACTTGCTTCACGTGCTGGAGGTTTTATGATCATAAAAGAATGATAATCGTCTGGTTCTTTAATAACCTGAGCAGTGCCAAGAGAGATGGACCCAGCACCTGAGGGTTTCCTTGCTCTGGGTGCTGTAAACCAGGATGATTAAATGATACAACAGGCTGACCCTGAATTCCATAATTAACTTTATGTGGTTGTAGAATGGTCCATCCCTCTCAGTCCATTGCAGGAACAGGTATTTCATCTCCAATAAAACCTCTGGAATTCTGTGTACAAATTAAACGTCTTCTACTGACAGAATATTTATTCCAGCCCCACACTTTATAACTTTTCACTTACACCCATCGTAACCTTTATTTGCTCTTTGCCACGGAAAAGATTTGCACAGGAATATTTCTGCTGCTTGAGAAGAACATTCATAATGTGCCATGACCTTATTTGATGTAATTTATAATTGATTTCGTGTAATTTTTCTGCCCCAGAGCAGAAAGGGGCAGTTCTGTGCGATGGGATGATGGATGTAAAGAACATACAACACAAAGCTGGGAGCTCTTTATGTCCCAAGAGTTAAATCCTGCAAGATTCCTGTTTGCATGAATCGAGCCATGACACCAAGGCACGAAAAGTGGCTTTAAAAACTTGGCTGATGGTATTTTCCCCTTGGATTTTAGTAGTAAATCCCAGTCAACTTCAATGATTTAATGATTAGCTCCATGTAAAACCTGGAATTCTGCTCTGGGTGGAGTCTGCCTTGAAAACCAGGAGAATATTTTTGGGGATGGAAACTGGTCTGTCTGGTTTTAATGGTGTCTGGGGGAAAAAAAAGGTGAAGGAAGAAGGCTGAAGAAATTGGTGACATCTTCACTTGGGCTCAAGCCAGTTCTGGAGGAGAATTCCAGCAGCTGGGAGGATGGCAGAGGAGGATAAACCAACCAGATCTTCAGGGAAAGGAGAGCCCTGAGTTAGGGAGGTCACCCTGGGAGGGCTCTGTGTGTCCTTCCTCAGCCAGGTAATGCCCAGCAACAGGAGCAAACCCCGTTATTCACCTCATCCACCGTTGGGAAAAAGAACTGAAGGAAAAGATGGAGAAATACACATTTTAATGATGGGAGAGACGACAGAGGAACAGCTGAAAATGAAAAAAAATAAACCAAATCTGATGGGTGGAAGAATAGAAATAAACTTGTGTTATTTTAAAGATCATCTGGGAAATACATTTAGATTAGAACAGAGATCCCTCAGTAGCTGAATTTTTATGCAGGGAAATTTGTGGCTGTGGGGGACCTCCTTCATCCCAGATTTAAAAGACAAACCAGCTCCTGTATCAGAATTCTCCCCCAAATACCTGAACCAGCCCAAGGCACTGAGCAAAAAAAAGGAAACAAAACCTGACAATTTTAATTTTTTTTTTTTAATGTTTAATGGAGTTGTTTTGAGTATTTAAAATGACCTGTGCATTGTATTTCTCACTGCAATAAAGCAACTCTTCCTCTGGTCTTTCCTCAACTGCATTGTACAAACAGACTTATTTTAAATCCACCCCAAAGCTCAAGGAAAGAGGAGCCTGGGAAACTTTAATTTCCCTCTGCCCTTTTCCCCTGTTGTGTCACAGTATTTTTATTCTCTGGGACCCTTCAACTGTTTGATTTGGCAGAAGGAAATGTGCTAATTGTTATTAAATGTGCTAATGAACTTCTGCTGAGTTCAGTCTGACCACTGAGTAAATTCCTGGTGCAGGGAGTGAGATGAGAGAAACTTCCTGCTCTGTGTCAAACTGGGAGTGAAAGGAGATGAAAAACATGGACTTCCAACCTTGTTCTGGATCGGGTATTTTTAATAAAACAAGAGGCATCACCTGGAATTTGTTACCTCAGAAGTCAAAACTGGAAATACATCCCTGTAATTTGATTTTACCAGAGGCTGGAAATGACAATTGTCCCCAGATTCTGAGGAGTGACTGTCACTGGGTTTTTAAGCACCTTCCTGACGTGGTGGAAGGGAAGTTTCAGGACTAATTTCCAACCAGTCACAGAATGGGAGTTTCAGGACAACCCCAGTATTTAAAGTGGTAAAGGAAAGATGGATCATTCCACCTCTCAGTGTCAGCTTAGAGAATATTCCAGCACAATCCAGGTGTTCTGAGGGGCACGACAGCTTCAGTCTTGGAGAAACACAGTTCAGGATAAAGCGTTGAAATGGATCCATGGGAATCTTGGAGAAGTGAATTCTCTCTATTCCCAAGAGAACTCGGGTCTTAGGTTATCAAGAACTACACAGAACTCAGGTTTTTAATATGAAAACCTTTCAGTTTCTCAGTGTGTAATTCTTTAGGGGAGAGTATTAAAACCAGCTTCTTTGAGTTCATTCCCTTCCCGTGTTGTGAGTGTGGGGCTGCTGGGGTGGCATGAACCTGGTTCTCCTCACAAACCAACTCCTGTCCCTCCTCAACTCCTCCTCCATCCAGACCAATAATTGGCAGAGAAAATCCTGGTCAGGTGAAGCACCACGAGCACCTCCTTCAGGAAAGATGTGACAGAGAGAGGTCAGACTGGATTTGCCAGGCTGTAGAAAGCTTGGAATTCTGTCTGTGCTGGAAGCAGGTGTTCTCCAGTTGCCTGTGAGTCCAGAATGGTGTTGGAGAAAGGGAAATAAGGGGCTGCAGGAAGGGAATTTGCCCAGGAATCACTGGGATAGAAGGCAGACACCAGCCCACTTCCCTTCAGTGACATGGTGTGGTAGGTGGGGAGTTGGACTGGATGGTCCTGTGGGTTTAGACAATGGGTTGGTGTTGGGCTACAGGTTGGACTTGATGGTCTCCAAGGTCTCTTCCACCCTTGCTAATACTGTGGTACCCCACTCTCAGCCCTGACTTTTAGGTTGTGCTTGTTTTCTGAAAGCCAGGAAAGTATTTTCTCTAAGCTTTTGCCTGAAGCTACTGGAGAGAAAACCACCAAAGACAGGGAACTGCTTAAAAGCAAGGAAAGCTCCAAATTCTTTGTTACAAACTGATTCAGTGTGAGAACACAACAGCCAAACACAGCCTGACCTCTCCTTTACATAAGACCTCTGGAACCACATTGTCTTGGACCACTTGTTCCCCAGAATTGCTGCCCCGGGGTTGCCTTTCAGCTCTGTGTAACTCTGCTGCCTTTTCTTTCCCGCAGTCACCGGGGGGATCACAGAGGAGCAGTTCCAGACACACCAACAGCAGTTAGTGCAAATGCAGAGGCAACAGCTGGCCCAGCTGCAGCAGAAACAGCAGTCCCAGCATTCCTCCCAGCAGGCACATCCAAAAGCACAGGTACTGCTGCCAGAATGGGAAATGCTCGTGGTCAGGTTGGGTTTTTTTTTTTGTGACAGGTTGTTGTGTGGTGGCTGCGGTTTGAAAGCGGAGTGGGAGATTTCATAGTTTGACGTGTTACCTGCACCCACAGGGTTGGTCACTGCAGAAATGCCAGTTGCTGTTTTCACTTGGTTGTATCTCCCTCTGTGTCAGAGCTCTGAAGAGATTTCTCTGTTAAAATTACCTGGTGAGGTAATGTTTTATTATGGTCAGGGTCTGCTCTGAACAGACGTTTGGTGGGTACTAAAAACTGGTACCTCTGAGAGAAAAAAGCAGAGCTTTGCATATTTACTTATTCCGTCTTCTGAAAGAATGACGTTTTTCCTCTGGAATACCTTGCAAGGGAAAAATGTTTTTCTTTTGCATTTAGTTTTCTGGGTTTTGTTGGGTTTTTTTGGTGGTTTTTTATACCAAGAAAATATACAAGCTGTTCCTATAATGTATATTCCTTTGGGCACTTTAATTTCTTGTGCTGTTTGTCCCTTCCCTTCAATTAATCAGGGATTCTGCCCTGGCACATTCTGATGGCATTTTTGGTAAGTGTGGAGACACCATGCCAAAATGCTCCAACAAAAGGAATGAATTTGGGATCTTTAAAACACTCCAAGCTTCTATGCAAAGTCATTTTCTTGTTTAATCTAAATTGAAATTGCAGATTGACCATTTTTTTTCCAGTAAGAATGGTGAGAGTTCCCAGTACTCATTCAGAGATGGATGATGTGTGACTGCAGAGTGAGGGGGGGCACAAACTGCTCTGCCACATTCCAGGTCATTCCAGGGGAAATGGAAGTCCCAGAAATATTTAACATCCCTTGGATTTGCAGGTTTTTGCTGCCTGGAGACACAGGAGAGAAGGAAACTTGAGACATGGTTGTTTTCTTAGAGGAAACTTCTCCAAACATACAGAATCCCAGAATGGTTTGGGTTGGAAAGGACCTCAAAGCCCATCCAGTGCCACCCCTGCCATGGGCAGGGACACCTCCCACTGTCCCAGGCTGCTCCAACCTGCCCTGGGATACTCCCAGGGATCCAGGGGCAGCCACAGCTTCTCTGCCCAACCTGGGCCAGGAATTCCTGCCCAATCTCCCACCTAACCCCGGGAAGCCATTCCCTGTGTCCTGTGCCTCCAGCCCTTGTCCCCAGTCCCTCTCCAGCTCTCCTGGAGCCCCTTTAGGCTCTGGAATGTTCTCCAAGCTCTCCCTGGATCCTTCTCCTCTCCAGGACAAAAGTGATGTGCTGTGCTGAGAACTGCTCTTGCCACTCACTGGCCGAGTCAGGCAGGGCTCACCCAACACTCCCTTGAACACTTAATTTTCAGCCTCCCATCAGCCTCGTGCTGCAGAAAACCCATCATGTTCTAGTGCAGAAAATACAGGTTATTTATTTGCTATATACGTGCACTGCAGCAATACTGGTGTGTGCTTCATTTTGTGCTTAGACAATGATGAAACCCACATTTTTCCCCTCTTTCTGCAGGGCTCCAGCACCTCTGACTGTATGTCCAAAACCCTGGACTCAGCCAGTGCCCACTTTGCTGCCTCTGCTGTGGTCAGTGCTCCTGCCCCGGGTCGCAGTGAGGGGACGAAGGATCAGAGCACCAGCCACAACAATATCAATGGTGTTGTCCAGCCTTCAGGTGATGATGCTCAAAACTCCTGCTCTGCTCTGAGCCAAGAGGGCCAGCTCCTCTCGCTTCTCATTGCTAAAATGCTTTGTTTAATTAACAAACAAACAAAAAAATCAAATGTGTTAATTGTGATGGTTTTAAATATCCTGGGATATCCTGGGCTGGAAGGGATTCCCAGGGATCAGCAAAGTCCAGTCTCTTGCTCTGCAGAGGACATTCCCCAAGAATTTCACCTGAGAGCCTTGTCCAGGATGTTAACGCAGACACAAACCTACCAAATGCCCTTTTGCATTTTGTAACAATCTACAGTTGTTTGTTTTTCCCTTGGCAGTCCTTTATATTTTAATAATCTCTTGCAATCCAAAGCATTAATGGCGGCATTTTAAAACCAGTGCGAACATGTAATGAAAGTAGAAACCAATTGCTTAAAAAATTAAGAAGGAAATGGAAAACTTGATCCATTATTTGTACTCAGACAAAAACATCCTCCCCAGCTACTGCTGCCACTTGTTTTGACATCCCTAAGGTTCAGGTTTCAGTGCTTTGGGGATTCCTCCCCCCCCTCCTGCCTTTCCTCACCAGCAGTGCTGGTGGTGCTGAGGCAAAAGGGATGTGCTTTGGGCTGCCAGTGCAAAGAAAAGGCTTTTAGAGTAATTTGTTGTTTTAGCAGCTAATGATGTGATTAGTTTTATAGACCTTCTGCCAGGCTGGGTTAATGATAATATGAAATGAATAGAGGGAGGAAAACCACAACTGAATAAAATCAATACACTGGAGGAGTTCCAGGAGGGAGGGAGGGAGGTCTGTGTGTAATTCTCTGAGGTTGTATTCAAGAGGACAGTGTTCTGAGGGGGGGTAAGGTCAGGCACCATTGCTGAACACAATTCCACTGCCATAAACACTCAAAGCATCAGCCTTGAGGTTAATGTTGGCCTTTGCAGCTTTGCACCTAAGGAAGGGCCTGTTTTTAACCGACAACCCTTTGTTTGGTGACAGGAACCTCCAGAACCTTGTACTCCACCACCACCAACATGGCTTTATCCTCCAGCCCAGGGATTTCAACTGTACAGCTCGTAAGGACAGTTGGCCACACCACCACAAACCACTTAATCCCAGCCCTGTGCACGAGCAGCCCTCAGCCTCTCCCCATGAACAATTCCTGCCTGCCCAGCGCGGTGCACCTCAACAACGTCAGCGTCGTGTCCCCCGTCAACGTCCACATCAACACGCGGACGTCGGCGCCGTCGCCAACAGCCTTAAAACTCGCCACAGTGGCTGCCAGCATGGACAGAGTGCCAAAGGTGACCCCCAGCAGTGCCATCAGCAGTATAGCAAGGTGGGTTGTGCTGCTCACAGGTCACGGTGAGGTTGGGAAAGCCCCCGGAGAGCAGAGTCCACCGAGTGCCACCTCCACTCCTTCCTAAACCCCTCCAGGGATGGGGACATAGAGCCCTGCCACTCCTTCCTAAACCCCTCCAGGGATGGGGACACGCAGCCCTGCCACTCCTTCCTAAACAAACCCCTGCAGGGATGGGGACACACAGCCCTGCCACTCCTTCCTAAACAAACCCTTGCAGGGATGGGGACACACAGCCCTGCCACTCCTTCCTAAACACCTCCAGGGATGGGGGCACACGGCCCTTTCCGTGGAGAATCCCCCAGAGTTAACCAGGTTGGGAAGGAGCTTTGAGAGCATCAAGTCCAGCCTATGACCCAGCACCACCTCATCAGCTAAACCCTGGCACTCAGTGCCACATCCAGGATTGGTGACTCCACCACCTCCCTGGGCACCCCGTTCCAGTGGCCACTCACTTGCTGGGAAGAATTTATTCCTCATCTCCAGCCCAAACTCACCCTCAACATATCAGCAAAGTAACAACATCTTACATACCTGGATGTGTAAAAATCACAGAATTATTTAGATCGGAAGCAATCATTGAGCCCCAACCATTAAGATATTTCATTTATTTATTTATTTATTTATTCTCCTTTATTTATTCTCATTTATTTATTTATTTATTCTCATCGAGCTGAACACTGGTATTTCAGGATTCTTAGAAGGTGTTTCATGGGAGTGACAGGAGCTTGTTTGCTGAAAATGGCAGTGGTTGGGCTTTGGGTGATGTGACACTTAAAATAAAGTGACGTTGTTTGTGAATTGGAGAAGTATTGGTAGATGATTGGAATAAATTTCAGATTTCTTTTTAAAGGTAAAATGGAGGAGAATTATAACAACAGCTGAGTTACCCTGGTATGTCTTGACTTTGTATTTCTTAGTACTTTTTAGTGCTCTTGTCCATAATTTGGGCTGATAATTAAACACAATAATCTCACACAAGTTAGCGGAGCCACAACACTTTTTCCACACCATCACCCCTTCCTTTAAAACCACCTTTCCAGCCTCAACACCACCCAGGGCAAGGCGGCCAGGAGAGGGTGAGGAAATGCTGATTGTGCCTGGAATTGTTGTTTCCCCGCAGGGAGAACCACGAGCCGGAACGCCTGGGCCTGAACGGCATCGCAGAGACCACAGTGGCCATGGAAGTGACATAACCCCCCCCTTGCCCTCGTGGTGTGGCCACTTGTGTCCCAGCTGAAGGTGCCCCACATCCCTGGGGGGGGGGGGGGCTCACTCACCCCTACATGGACTCCTTATATCGTGTATTAAGTCGATATATAATGTAAATTTTGTAAAAAAAAAAAATTGGGAGAATCACTACCTTGTAAAATAGTTTTATTTGTATCATCAATATTATTTCTGTTACTTGAATAGTAGATATTCATCATCATGCTTTTGCACTTGAATTTGCGACTGAATGGATTTAAAAAAAAAAAAAGAAAAAAAATTCTTTAATGGGATCATGAGCATGACACGGGATCCTGCATCACTTGTTTAAACTATTTATTTTGCCATGTTTACATTTTGTATCTTGTACAAATAAATGCAACTTTGTGTCTAAAAAAGAAAAAAAAGTTAAAGATTCATAGCTAGGAGACAAAAAAAATTCTTGTAATTTTTTTCTAAAGGAAATGTAAAGTTTTCACTTGGTTCATTTTGTTTCACAATTTGACTATAGATGGACTTTTTGGTAAATACTTTAGTGGCATTTCACTGTCAAATATGAAGTTCGAGGCAAAAATAGTATTTTCTATTACTGTGCAGGGGTGGGGGGGGAAAGGGATGGATCGATACATGCAAAATTTAACGTAGTAACTCACTTTTTTCCATATATTTTGAATGTATATTTCTATTTATAATACCAGTTTATAAAAAAGAATTACACATGAAAGGAAAAAAAAAAAAAAAGAGAGATAAAGAGAGAGAGAGAACTGAGTAGGAAAATTACGCATCTGGCACATGAGAAATTTTCCCCCGATGCCATTTCCCCCCCGACGTATTTTCCCCGGCTTTAAAAACCTGTACCACACCCACGTAAAGGATCTTTTGCCAGGTATGTATTGCATTCTGTATCACTGCAATAACTCATTATTGGATGTCTGTAGATATCGAGCCATCCCAGGCGGTGGGGACTGGGGGGGGTGG
>WEKX01025681.1:18727-52659 GCA_013390025.1 Pitta sordida | reverse complement strand
GGAGCGGCCCCGGCCGGGCGGTGCTGGCGGGTCCCCGCGGGGCGAGATCCAAGTTTTAATCCGCGTTTAAAATGATAAGGCGGAATAAATGCGGAGGGTCCGCCCGGGCGGCCCCGAGCGCTGCCCGCGCTCCGCTCGGATGCTCCGGTGCGAACAAAGGGTGCGGGATGCGGCTCCTTCCTCGGGAATGATCCATCAGCGCCTCCCTTTCCCCCCGGGATCGGAGCCCCCCGAGCGGGTTGAGGTCGGCAATGTGGTTTTTGGGGGGCGCAGGGACAGCCCCGGGAGCTGAACTGGGATTTTTGGGTGACTGCGGCCAGCCTGGTGTGCGGCGCTTTATTCCCTGGGTTGGTCCTCGGTGGCCAAACCAGTGACGTGTTCCATCCCCACGGTTATACAGAGACCTGCAAACTCACCGTCAGTGCAGGATTCGGTAAAACCCTTATTAAAACATCGAGCTTATTTGTAACTTCTCTCATGGAAGTTGTGAAACAGTTGCGAGGAAAAAAAATAATTCATCAATTCGAGACATAACCAGCAAACTTGGTTTTCTCCTGTTTTGTTTTGGTTGGTTGGTTTATTTTTTTTTTTTTTAATTTAATTAAATGTTCTCCGTGTAGCCAAATTAATTGTCTTGCTTTGAAGGTGAAAGCTGGACCACCCACGGCAGTCTGTTAACAATAGAATAATCAAATTGGTTGTCGCTCTTGGTCAGCGTTTGGCCGGCAAATATCAGGAGCTGAAGTTTCACTGCAGCACGATCGTTTAGAGATTCGGGAAACAAATATCAGCAAGTTCCCCTTCCCCTCCTTAAATAAATAAACCCTCAGACGAGTTTAAAGCAGATTAAAAATATATCTCCTGTAAATCCTTTAGTACCTTTGTCTAGAACGTATCTGTTGTCTGGGAAAACAGTGACTGAGGTGCTTTGAAAAAAGCTTTTTGTATCTTGCTGACAGCAGAGAATTCCTTTGGTAAAGGTAGAAAGGAAAAACAACAACAACTGTAAATTTCCCTCTGTGGAAGTTTAAAAACAAATAGAAAGAAACAGGAAAAGCACGTGTATTTATTTATATAAATATTTATTTTATGTGCGTGTTCAGGTTGGCGGAAGCTTAAAGTGACTTTTCTTTCCCAGGGCAGAATTTGAGTTACCCAAAATTTGAGTTATCCAAAATTTGAGTTACCCAAAATTTGAGTTACCCAAAATTTGAGTTATCCAAAATTTGAGTTACCCAAAATTTGAGTTATCCCAAAATTTGAGTTATCCAAAATTTGAGTTATCCCAAGATTTGAGTTATCCCAAATTTGAGTTATCCAAGATTTGAGTTATCCAAGATTTGAGTTACCCAAAATTTGAGTTACCCAAGATTTGAGTTATCCCAAATTTGAGTTATCCCAAATTTGAGTTATCCAAGATTTGAGTTATCCAAGATTTGAGTTATCCAAGATTTGAGTTACCCAAAATTTGAGTTACCCAAAATTTGAGTTACCCAAGATTTGAGTTACCCAAGATTTGAGTTATCCCAAGATTTGAGTTATCCAAGATTTGAGTTACCCAAGATTTGAGTTACCCAAGATTTGAGTTACCCAAAATTTGAGTTATCCCAAAATTTGAGTTATCCCAAAATTTGAGTTATCCCAAATTTGAGTTACCCAAAATTTGAGTTGTTATCCCTCTGAAATCACCTTAACTAGTGCAATACTGTCAAATCCAGCTTCTGTTTTCCAGAGAGGACCCATCCAGCTGAGGCTCCATGGGGATGAGTTGTAGTTTTGGAGGTGGAAGTGAAGATGAAAATATTTCCCTGTTCTTTGTCCTCTTTATTTGCAGCTCCTCGGGTTGGGTGTAACTCGATCCCCGGTGGATTCCACTGCAGGATGAGTAGGAAATGCCCCTGGGAATGTTCTTTACTGGGTTTTAGGGTGGCTGCTTCCCTCCAACAAAAAATGCCTGGCAGGGAAAGGAATCCTGGTGCAAAGCACTACCAGAGCAGGTTTCCTCCTAGAAAAGCAGAGTTTTAGTCTTCAAAAGCTCTTAGAAATGTTATGTAAAGTAAAAACAAACCAGAACCAACCACTTTTTTTTTTCCCCTTTTTTTTTTGTTTTACTCTAGCATTGAAAACACTGCAATGCAGCTTTTATATTTGATTCGTGTATTGGAAAGAAAAAGGGTTCTGTTAAAATTAAAAAAAAAAAAACCTGAACAAAACCACCGAGCCCTCCCCGAGGAATTGTGTCATCACTTAAGGAAAAATAAAACATAAATTATTTAAGGGGAACATCTATTTATTTTTTTATTTTGCTGACTGGTAAGCCTGAATAAATTGACAAAACATTGTGGGGAAAATTCTTTCTTTGCGAACTTCCCGCTGTTACAATTCTTGTTATGATTCCCTGGGGCCCTGAGCAGATTTTCCACCCAAAAAAATGACTTCTCAGGACGGGATATTTGTGAAAAGAGGTGGCAGTGGGGCAAGTTTAACCACTTAGGCCTGAGTTTCCCTAAGGTGTATCTTTGGATTGTGGGGTTGTGAGGGTCAGAGCTCCTCCTCAGGGAATTCCCAGGGCAGCAAAAGGGATTTACCCCGGTGTTTTCTATCCTGGCCTCTTCCATCCACCCCTAAGAGCTTTTGCAATGAAATATGGAAAATTCCATCGTCCCCTCTTAAATCTCCCTGTGGTTAAACCAGTCAAACCTGTGATGGCTCTGCTTTAAAATTCAAAATACAAAAAGCCTTTTGGATGAACCTGCCCTTGAACCCGGGCAGGAAAAGGTGCTGGAGGGGGGTTAAATCCAACCCTTTTCTTGTTGTTGTTTTAGGCTGCCCAACAATGTCCCCAGCCTGCAGCTCCCTTTTATCTTTATCTCTGCAACCTCAAGGTGACTCCGATGGGTTGTGTTGGCCGACGGACCTGGAAATGTGTTTTCCTGGGTGCCTTCCTTGTCGTGGGCTTGGTGGGGAGCTCTGCTGGGGTAAAGCAGTGGGGATCATCAGGATGTGGTTCTGTGGTGTTCCCAGTTCCTCTGAGGGCTTTTATCCCTGGAAAGGCACAGAGGGGCTCTGGGATGCTCCTTGAGGGGAGGTTTAGGTTCGTGGGGGAGAATGCTGCCAAATATTCAGGAATTGAGTTGTGAGTGTTGTGAATTGAGTAGAATTGAGTTGTGTTGTGTTTTCACCTCCTGTTTTTGCTGTTCCTTCTGGAGCAGCCCCTTCCTTGGGGCGCGGGGCTGAGCCGAGGGTGGTTTGCCAGACCAACACACGTGCTGTTGGGAAGGAGAACATCCCAAAGGGATGAAGGACTCTTCATTGTGGCCGGGAGGGAGGGGGTGAGCCAAGCCCGGCTTAGCAGGGGCTGCTGAACTCTGCAGTTCCCAGGCACGGGGCTGAGCCTTTCCCAGCCCACCCTGGGAGGGGGGGGATTCTTCCCATGGGAGCCACAGGATCCCCCAGGATGGAGCTTGGCTCCCACGGGGGAATTCCGACCTCTCCAAGGTGAAATATTCCACATCCATAAGTGATGAGCCTCAAAGCAACCAAACCCCTCAGCTGGTCACTGCTCTTCTGCACTGTCAGATTCCAGGAAAGGAATTCCTGAATTCCATCATCCTGCTCAGAATATTCCGGGATTCTGTGAAACAGAGGCAGACAAAGATTGGCGGCCGATGGCTTTGCAGTGGCTGGGGTGGAGTCTGAGCAGGGCCTGTGCTTTTGTTTCCTTCTTCTTTTTTTTTGTTTTTAATACTTCCTGCTGTAAGTACTTTTTGGAATGTCTCGTGGAGGGATCCTCACTTATTTCCATCCATAGAATGTTTGGATGTATTTCAGCTTTTATTTCATCAGTGAAGTCAGCTGAGTTTGTGCTCTTAAATCCCTCCTGTCCAGAGATCTCTGGGTGCTGTTAAACAGTTAAATCAGCTTAAATCAGACCTAAACCCCATCCCTGGGATAGCAGATAAATGACCAGTTAAGGAAAAAAAAATTAAAAATAAAAATGCCACTGTGCTGCTGGGCTTTTTTCATGGCAAAAGCTTCCATCTCTACCCCAGAATGCACAACCACTATGCCTGTGGTGGATTTGTTCCTGATGTGTCTGTAAATACCTTTTCCAAGAGCTCCTTCTGGGTGTCAGATGTGGAATGGGGGCTCCTGTGGTGGTGGGAAAGCCGTGGATGCCGAGCTGGGGCTGTTCTCCAGGCACACCCTCAGCCTGGGAGGCTCATCCTTCCTTTGTCTCTCGGGTGTTTTCCACCTTTTCTCTTCCAGCGAGGGCTGAGCCAGTTGGGATTGGTTTGGGATACAAGTTCCTGTGGAATGCTGAGCTGACAAACCCCTCTGTGGGAGCTGGTGCTTCCCGGAGTGTCTGTGACCAGGATTTTCGTGCCCTGCCCACCCCGCTGCTGCTTTTTCCCCTCTTTTCCTGGATGAGCTGAGCCAGGATGTGCCGTGCTCATCCCACGCTGCTTTCAGGTCAGACTGTTTCCAGAGCAGCAGATCTGGCACTTGCTTTTCCCCTTTATTTTGGGGTGATTTTTCTCCGTGGGTTTCTCAGGAAGAAGCCTGTGGGTCGTTTCACGTTGCTGTTCCTTTGGGGAAGAACCAGCACAGGGTGATTCCGCTGGACCTGGGGGGATTTCCTTGCAGAGGAAATAATTCTGTTTACTCCAGAACTGGTGTGGCCATTCAGGGAGCTGCTCCTGGGCTTGATATTCCAAGAGAACAGGAGTTTCCTTAAGGCACATTCCAGTGCTCCACACTCATCTTCAGGAGCTGGGCAGAAGGCTAAAATCCTGGGATGGGCTGACACTGAGGAGGTGCCTGGCCCAGGAGTGATTTGGTTCTGGTTTTATGGTGTGTTGGCTAAAGGATTAAACTGTTCTGGAGCTAACTATCGAGAAATAAATTTATTTCCCTCCACAGCAGCAATCCCATAAAGCACAGAAGCAAATGTACAGTATTGCTGTCCCAGAATGTGAATCAGTGGGAAAAAAATCTGCCTCGATAAAGACATTGGAGCTGTTCCAAAACCCAAATATTCTCCTTTTTCCCCCTTCCCTTTGCATCTGTCCAATTCCTTGGGCACAGGATGAGGGGCAGCTCCTTCAGCTCCTGGCATTCTGTTGGCACTGACCCAATGCTGGGACACAGGGAAGGTTCCAGGCAGAATCCTGGGCTTGTCCAACCCTGCTTGGAAAGTTCTTGCCAGTGACTTCGGTGGGGACAGGATCTGTTTGGTTCCCTCCTGAAGCCTCTGCCCTGTTCCTTCTGGAGAGGCTGGAAGTGCTGAACTGGGGGAAAATCCTTCCCCAGGGATGAAGCTGCCCTGGTGCTTTTCAGCTTTCTGTAAAAGCAGTGGGAACCCAGGTGTGAAACAGCTTTTCTTCGTTGGTGGGACTGCCAGAAAAATGATTTACTCACAAGAAAAAGCTCATTTCCTCACCAAAGCAATTTCCCTTTTGCCTTTTCTCTTTTTATTTTTACCTTTCCTTAATCCCATTTGGCTCTGTTTGTCTCCATCCTCCTCTTTTTTTGTCAAAAACATGGATTCCTGCTTCAAGCTTTGAAACTTAAAATCCGGATTTTATTTCAGCAGGACAGGTTGTCAAACAAATGGAAAATGTAGTTTCAAGCCACTCTGTGTTATCTTTTCCCCTCTGGTACCTCCTTTTAGGACCAGAACGTTTAAAAGTTGATAATTTGTCCTGAAAAACCTCATTCCAGCTTGGAATACCCCTTAATAAGTCTTTAATAATAAATAGAATAATTTATATATTTTTCCCTGTAGTAACCTTTTGAAGATTGGGAAAGGGAATGGAAAGCAGAGGAGGAAATATTATTTAATTCATTTTTTTCACTTCGCTGCTGACACCTTTGGTGTCGTCTTGGTGTCCTGCCTGTTCTCACGAAAATGACTCGCTCGGGGTTGGGTTTTTCTTCCCCAAATTCTGTCTGGTTGCTGATGCATTTCTGGTGACGTTCCAACTGGTTTAGTGGAATACAAAAACGCTTCTGAAATTGTGAATATTTTCCTCAAAAGATCAAAAGACAAAGGGTTTGACTTGAGATTTTTTTGGGTTTTTTTTATAACATCTACACCAGTCCTGTGCACTCTTGTCTTGTTTTTGTCCTTTGAGCTTGATGTGTTTTGTCTCATGAAACCCAACGTGACCAAGCACCTCCCAAATACATCCAGACTCTTTTATTTTCCCTCTTTTCCTTGGTTTTGTGCTGCTGAAACCTTTTAAAAAGCAGCTGCAGGAGCAGAGCTGTGATTTAGGGGGGTTTTTTCAGTCGTTGTTTGGCATTTTTACCTTTTCTGTGGTGCTGCCAAGGTTTGTTTTTCCAACCCCACGTTGGGTGACGGTGCTGGTCTGTGGGATGGCTTCGGGAACTGGGAAAATGCCTTTATCCAGTTTTATTTGGAGTGTGAAAACACGGCGAATTTAAATAACCCCAACAAAATAAGCTCAGCACAACAGCAACAAACCCATTTACCTCAAGATCTCCACTATGGGATCCTTCAGAATCTTACAGGTGTGGACTCACAGCTGGGGGATTTCTCATGGATTTTACTCATCTACTGGAACAAGCCAAGCCATTTTTATATATTTATGGCCTCTTTGGTTCTTGACTCCTTATTCTTTGTCCTGGAAACGTGTGTGGTCAATAATTGGTCCTGGGACAGCTTCGGAAAATTCGTCTTTCCAGGGTGTGGCACAGAGTCTAATTGACACCAGGAAGGTTGGAATGGTTTGGGTTTTTTTCCCCATGAGAAATGAGTATCCAGAGACCAAAACTTCAATATTTAATGAGCAGTGCTCTTAGGTGTCTTTGCTAAAAGCGAGTCGTTTTTCTCTGCTCGGACCATTTTTTTTCTCTCCTGCCTGGTTCTGATGTTGGCCAGGAGATGCTTTTTGGTGCCTGAAACCGCCCTTTGTTCTCCATTAAACGGCCCAAAGGCTTCTGCGGCACAAAATACTCCTGATTTACTTGGGTGTTATTGCTGTGACAGGCTTTTCTCTCCAGCAGCCTCTGAGCTAAAGGCCTCCGGTTGGGAGGGGTGAAAACCGACTTAAAATCACCCTGGGAATCAGCAGGGAGGGCAGGGATCCACAGGACTCCTTCTGGCTGCTGAATTATTCCCCCGCTTAGCAAAGGAGGCCGTTCCCTCTGAATTGGGGTAACTGGGTTAGGGAGTATTTTTAGCCAAGCTGTTGCCACAAGTCGGGTTTTTCTGCCGCTGTAATCTCTCTTTTTTTTTGTTTTTGTTTTTTTTTGCTGCCTGCACAGCCCTCCTGCATTGCTGGGCTCTCGGGATTTAGGCCAGCAGTGGGATGGGGGGATGCTGCACCTTCTCCCAGAGCCCTCAGAGTCTCCGTGGTTCATTTGGGAATGACCTGCTCCTCCCAGCAGCTCTGACTGCTCCACTTCCAGTTTTTAATTCCTCTCAGAAGAGCCCAAGGCTTGTTTTTATCACAGTATAAATCACAAAAATTGCTGTACTCGGGGAGTCTGGACCTGCTGCCCCCTTGTCACGTCCGTCCCCTCCTTCTCTCCCACTTCACTTTTTTCCCCTCATGTCCATTTGTGTTGCATTTATTTTTTCCCCTTTCTTTTATTCCTCTGCTTTTATTACTCCCCCCCTTTTTAATCTTGCATTTTGTTTGGTTTTCTCCTCTTAGAGCCTCTCCCTGTTCTTTTTGTATTTTCTTCTTGCCACTTTCTGGGTCAACCATAAACATCCCACGGAAAACTCTGCTGTCATTTGACAACCCCACTGGCTCGATTATTTCCCATTTTATGGCATCTTTTCTGCAGTTTGACTTCAAAGCAAAATAGTTCAACGCTGCAAACTGAAGGCACCATTAATCTCACTATACAGCAGCACGTGTTTCTTTATCCTTGAGAGAAATATTTGGTAACAGAGGATTTATTCTGCCCTCTGCTTGCTTTGTGTGCAGCCCAGATTTCCAGAGTGTAACCTTACCCGTAAACTTCAAACAAAACTGGTGCCAGCATCAACAACTTATTTTAATCCTCCCATGTGTGACCCTGGAGGGAAGAGCTGCTTTGCCTCTGCCTGTGCAGGGGGAGGCTTGGACTGGAGGGAAATGGAAGCACCTGAGGTGGTTTCGGAGCTGGGGCTGGGCCAGAACTGGTCGTAATTTATCACTTAATATGGGGTTCTTGTCTTTCTTAAAATCAGCTCTCTCTCTTGTGTTTTTTTGGTCCATGTATGTGCTGTTTCAGCAAAGGCAGTGCTGTAGGGATGTATAATTCCAGTGGAGCTCAGTGCATTGCTCTCCTGCCCTGGTGCAGCTGTTAATGCATTCAATGATTTGGGTTTGGTCTGGTTTGGGTGCATACTTTGTCCTGGAGCTCGGCAAACCTGGACCTGACTTGCCAGTGACTCCAGGCTCCCTGCCTATCCCATGGGAACACTCCTGGCTTTTCTCTGGCCTGTCCTGGCGTTTGGAGGTTTAAATTTCAGGGATTTCTGAGGTTTAAATTTCAGGCATTTCTGACTTTTGGTGCTGCAGCAGCTGCCCCTGCACACCTCCAGAAAGTCATTTGGGGCTGTGTGACACACCTGAAAGCTGAAATGGATGTTATGGAGCAGTTATTCCATCCTGGAGGACGTGGAGAACATTCCTGTTTGCCTGTCCAGCTTTTCCAGAGGCAGCGGCTGAGCTGTGGGAGCTCAGCCAGCAGGGAAGGGCTGGAGACGTGTCGGGCAGTGCTCCCCCCTGGGATGGCTCTGATCCTGCCCCAGCCATGCACAGGGACAGCAAAGGGACCTGGTGTCCCTCAGCCTCTCTCTGAGGAGGGAAAACAGGGATGTTCTTGCTGCAGGATAGCTGGGGACAGCTCTCCCTCCTTTTGGAAGCAGGGGGAAGGAGCATCTCCTGAGGGGACCGTGCTCGTTTCCCAGTGACCTCCAAGGCTCAGCTGCTTTGTGGAACAAGAACTGCTTCCTTTTCATCTTTGCTTTTGTGTTACTATTAAAACCTGCCATTTGGAGTGGCCTTCAGAGGCTTTAGGATCCAGGAATTGCAAATTGGATGAGCATCGAGGATGGGGATGATGAGACCTCGGTGGCTTCAGGATTAAGGGGACTGGGTTGGGTTTTTTTGTTTGGTTTGGGTGTTTTTTTAAATAGTGCCAAGGTTTATTTTAAATACCCAAGTGCTGAGGGTGGCTGGAGCCTGAAGTCTCGTGGCTTAACACGAAGAGCAACTGCTTATGCTGTTGGAAATAAATCATTATTACTGCACCCTCTTAACGATGATTGGCACCCTCCTTGTCTCCTGCTAATTGCCAGCCCGGTGTCTCGCAGGTTCTGTTTGTTCCTCCTGTAGGAAAAACCCCTCAGAATGTGAATCATGAATGCAGTCTGGGGAGTAACACGGTCACAACCCTTTGCCAGCTGCCATGGGGAGCACAACTTGTCACCAGTGTGGGACAGGGGGATGTGGATGTTCTTGTTCCCAAATGTCAAACCCAGGTGGGACCAGTTCCATTTGAATTTTGGATGAGATTTAAATGCTGATTGACTTGATTTATCAGCGGTGGATTAATTTATCAGAAAGGCAAACCCAGATTTTTATATACTCAGTTTTTGTCCTGATAACTGGTGTGAAACAAAAGGAGGAAACAAATTCTGCTTTGTAAGGGGTTGCAATGTTTTTAAGGAATTTTTGTCCCTACTTGTCTGATTACCTGACAGGATTGTTGTGAACTAGAGGCACAAATAAGAATGCCTTGCCTGGGGTAGGATTGCTGACTATTTCCAATTAAGTGCCATGATCCCAATCCCACAAATACACAGATTTTACAGACAGCATTGGGGGCTCTGTTTGGCAGTTTCCTATTCAAGCTTTTCTAGCTTTGACTACATCAGAGATAGAACCCTTTTTTAAAAAAAATATTATTTCAACTTCTATTTCTGTATAATTACCTGGTGCCCAAATGTTTGTGCTTGAGGGAGGCTGAACCATTGGTGGCAAAATTGTGAGTTTGGGATATGTGAAGTAAAACTAAGAGTTCTGCTTTTTTGTTTGTTGGGGGTTTTTTAGTTGGAGTTTTTTTCCCTGCAGATAATGAACAGAAGGAAATCGGTGCAGGAAGCAGAAGCTGGTTGTAAGGTGATGGATGGGAATGAGCAGGTTCCTCTTTTCCCCAGAGGTTTTAGGTGAGAGGAACTGGGCCCCAGGTGACCAGGGGTTGTGTCTGGGTGGCTTTGGACCTCCCAAAGGAGATGTGTGTCCTCTGTCCTCCACCTCTCTGAAACTGGGGGAGAAAAGGAGAGAAAGGAGCTGGGCAAACTGAGGTAAGAATTGGAAGGTGAAAGGAATCAGTGGAGGTTTTTGTGCATCGCAATATGAAAAAGACACAAAGCCATTAGAGAGTGTCCAAAGGAGGCCAAGAGGATGGGGAAGGGTCTGGAGGGACATGGGGAGGAGCAGCTGAGGGCACTTGGATTGTTCAGCTGGGGAAGAGGAGACTGAGGGGAGAGTCAACCTGGTCTTTAGTGGAGGGGCAGCTCCGATCCCTGCGCTGTGTGACAGGGACAGGACCCAGGGAAGGGCTGGGGTTGTGTGACAGGGACAGGACCCAGGGAAGGGCTGGGGTTGTGTGACAGGGACAGGACACAGGGAAGGGCTGGGGTTGTGTCTGAGGGGAGGTTTAGGTGGGATCTCAGGGAAAGGTTCTTCCCCCAGAGGGTGGTTGGGCAGTGCCCAGGCTCCCCAGGGAATGGGCCCTTCCCAAGGCTGCCAGAGCTCCGGGAGGGTTGGGACAATGCTCAGGGACAGGGTGGGATTGTTGGGGGGTCTGTGCAGGGCCTGGGGTGGGAGTGGATGATCCTGGTGGTCCCATCCCACTCAGGAGATTGCAGGATTCTGTGAAGTGTTACAGAGTAAAAGCAGGTCAGGGACCTTGGGGTGGGACTGAAACACCACGTGGAATGCTGAGGTTGCTGGGCTTTCCTTCCTGGAGTCGCTGATCCTCCTAACTAAGGTTTTGGCTTTCCAGGTGTGTGGCACAGACCTGGCAGGGAGGGGTCGGGCACAGAGGGAGATGGAGGGTGCCCAGAAGCCCCTCAGGATGTCCCTGCACGTGCAGGGGTCTGAGCTCCCGACCTCTGTCCTTGTCTGTGTTTGAAGAGGTTTGTTGCCAGGAGCAGCTTGTCACCCTTCCTGCGTGACAGGGTAATTGCTCTGCCTGCCTTGACATCTGAGCACTGGGCAAGGCTCTTCCATCCCCAGTCTGTGCCTCTTACTGGAGTCCTTGAGACACAGGTCAAGGCTACAACTCATCAAGCTGCAGAACAGAAGGTAGTTCTGGGGCAGCTGTTTGTGCAGTATCTCTTTGGATAAAACCATCTCCAGCACTGCCTGCTGCCCCTTCAGCTCTGCTTCTGGGTGTCCCTTTCCAAAGGAAAAGGTGGAGGGAAGTACATTCTGCCATTGTCCTTCCCACATTCTCTGATGTGTTTTCAGTTCACGCAGCTTTAATTAAAACAGGAGGCTGGTGCAGAGCTGTGACGATGTTTCTGGGGTACTGTGGGCTTTGAAAATCCTGCTGCAGCCTCAGGCCTGCGAACATCCAAGCTCCCAGCACTGCTGGCCTTGGTGTCTCAGGCTGTAGATGGGGAAGTGACTCTGAGTTGTTGTTGCTGGTCTCCCAGTGAATCAGGAACCAACTGAACCAGCAAAGGTGTGGAAGGGTTGTTTCCTGAGCTCTCTTGTGGCTGTGGTTACACAGTGAATCAGGAACACAGATACCGAGGGCTGGGGGTTATTTCCTGACCTCTGGAGGGATGATTGTGGATTTTCTCCACTAGGTGATGAATGTCTTAGATGCTACTCATCTGGATTTTGCAATACTTGAGATTTTCAGTGCTTGAGGCCAGAGGAAAATAATCCACATGTCCCAGTGTTGCTTTTGGTGATGGTGGGCTGAGAACACCCAGCTCAGTTCAGTGGAGAGCTGTCCTTGCCCTGGCCATCTCTCAGCAGGAGTTTTGGCTCTGCACACTTTGTGATTCGGATGTGGAATGGGTTACCCGCAGAGGTGGTTGAGTCACCAACCCTGGAGGTGTTCAAGGGGAGGCTGGATGAGGTGCTGAGTGATATGATCTAGATGTAGAGGATAGGTTAGTTGGATTGTAGGTTGGACTAGATGATCTTCAAGGTCCTTTCCAGCCTTATCTATACTGTGGTACTGTGATACACATCAGTGTGAAGGGAGTTGGTCTGGGGAGCACAGACGTGCCTGGGCTCGCTGCTGTTGGGATTGCTGGCACAGTTCTGAGACCCTCCAGGAACTCCTGCCTCGGGATTCAGTGAAGGAGTGACTGTGGGTTAATCCCTGAGTGAGTCTAAAGCCCAGCCACAAGTGTGACACTGTGCTGGGAAACCGCGGAATCACCGAATTGACAAGGTTGGAAAAGACCATCGAGATCATCAAGCCCAACCTATTACCCAGCACCATCTTATCATCTGAACCCTGGCACTGAGTACCTCATCCAGTCCCCTCTCAAACACATCCAGGGCTGGTGGCTCAGGACAGGCACAGGCAGGGGGGTCCCAGGACACATCCACGCTGAGGGGACACTCCATGAGCAGTGGGTTGGTCTCTGCTCCCCTCCAAGCCTCGCTCTGCAGAGCCCACAGAAAGGAAAGCTGCTCTCCTCCCCAGTGCCCTCTCCTTTTGCCGTGACCTCTCCTGACCCGGGCTGGCTTTGAATCCATTACTAATCCCCTGAGCCACCCCCTCGCCCCATAAATCTGCCAGTGATACGTTTAACAAAGTGGAGATTAACACAGCGCTCCCGGGGCACAACTAAGGTGTAGTTTGGGCTGGTTTTGTGTTGTGCTCCCCTTCTGTAGGTGGAGCTGGAGGTCAGCATCTCACCTTTGTTTGGAAATATCCACCTCTTCTGCTTTTTGTTGGAATATTGCAAACCCCTGACAACCTCCTCCCCATGATTGATTCCCACAGTCCCCACCCATGGCCTGGCCTGACCCCTCTTCCATTGCTGCCTCAGGATGGGGTTCACTGGATTATTTTCCGCCTGTGAACAATTTAATTTTTGTTAAAATCACGATGTTCTCTAGATAACCAAAAAGCCAGTTCAAACTCAGTTTTGGGGTGTCGAATTTTCACAAAATAGAAATGAATCATTGAGTCACAGGATGGTTTAGGTTGGAGAAGCTCTGGAAACATCCCCCAGCACTGCCAAGGCCACCCATGTCCCCCATAACCACAGGGCTTTGCAATCCCTCCAGGGATGGGGATTTTCCTGGGAGCCTGTTCCAGAGTTTGCTCTCCCTTTCTGGGAATAAACCTTTCCTAATATCCATTGGTTCTTTTTATTCTCAGTTGCTCCTAAAAATCGCAAGGCCTTTAGTCAGAGGACCCTCAGGCTTCGTGAATTAGGGCACTTTTTTCTCTTCTACAAAGGATATTTTCTGAACTGTTGGTTTACATGGTTTTATGCGCAAAAGGAATTATTATATTGCTATAAAGGACTAGGGTGGGTTACCTGATGTGCTGGAACCTGGTGAAAACCAGAGAAAATTTGGATAATTTTGAGTCTGGCAGTGGCTGACTTGCACCAACACAAGTCAGGAATAATGAGAGAGCTGTGCCTGAGTATTGCTGTGTCAGAACTATATTAAAAATGTTGTTGCTCAAGTGGATTATTCAGTAGTTGGCTTTGTATTGGGAGATCTTTACATTAAAAATTCATATAAAGTTTCTTAAAGGGCTTATTTTCCACGTGGAAGAAAGGCTTGGAAATAACTCCTGAGCTTTGGTTTTTTTTCCTAAATTGCAGAGCCAGACCAAAATAAAAGAATGTTTTTTGAGGTGGGGGTTTGTTGCAGGGAGTTAAAGGTTCTTTCTACTGGCAGGGAGAGCTAAAAGTGGATCCCTGGCCACCAGCCAAACTCCACCAGCTCCACAGAAACATTTCTAAAGGGGATCAATAATTAAGCTCAGCATGCAAAAGTAATGCTGGGTTTGCCTCAGATTGTTCTGCGGTGCCTGTTCCGACACGGCTGCTTGGCTGAATTGATTTTCCAAACGAGTTTGAGGAATATTAGCAAGATTTAAGAGTTGGGTTTTTTTTCTAGGTTTGGCTCTGTAGCATATTCAGGTTATTCTGAATAAATCGCCTCATTTTTTATTTTTTTTTTAAATATTTGAAATTTTCATGCGCTGTTCCAATGTTTTCATAGGGCATAACATGGAAAATGGATTGGGATGGCAGTAGCACTTCCTCAGCTGAATAGAGAGGAAACATCTGAGCTGAATTTCAGTGCTTTTATTTTCTCCAGCTGTTTTTAACCATGTTTTCAATTCTTAGCAGGGAGAAACGGCTTCAGGAGAATCGGATAGATCCTGTTTATTTCTTGGGCTTTATCAGCAAAGCAATAACAACCCGGGAGCTGCAGAACTTGTGGGGAGCAGAACTCCTTCAATCCCTGGAATTCCGGGGGGGGAATTTGCAGGGCCAGCTGTTCATCCCACTTGGGAGTGGAGGAAGTGCTCAGCAAACGTGGCCTCTCTATTTTCAAAGGGAGGGAAGACTTTAATTCCCATCCTCCAGGCCAGAGGGAAGGGATGTGTTTTATTCCACGTTCTGAAGGAGGATCTCGGTGCTGTGCCTGAAAAATGCAATTGCCACTGGTAATCATTTGCTTTCTCCTCTTGGAAAAATCCTGTCTTCCAGGCCTGCAATTACACATCTTTTATTTATAAAACCTCTCCTACAAGAGCACTTAGGGTAAGGAAAACTTATCTGGGAAATAATTTCCCGTTAATTAAGCTCCTCCAGGCCACGTGGTTCTGGGTGCTCATCCATTGCAGGGAGTTAAACCCCCTCACAGATCATTCCAAGGGCAGCAATGAAACTCTTGTTGCTGGGCAGGGATGACAGTGACAGAGATGGCAATGGCAGGGCTTCAGCACAGTCAAATTGATCCTCTGATAAAAAACTGAGCCCTGGTTTCTTGTGGCAGCGGCCAGAAGTTTTCCTTGAGCTGTTGGCTGATGATTCCGTGGCTTCCACCAGCCTTTTCACAGGGATGAAGGAGATGCCTTTATGTGACCTGGTAGTGGGGAAAACAACCTTCCTGCTCCTGCTGGGCACCTTCCCAGACCTCCTGGCACAGGGATGCTGCTGGCAGCGCGGACACATGGACCTTGTGATCTGTAGTGGTCCTTAGACCCAGAAACGTGCACACAGGGCGAATTCCATTACCCAGGAAGAGTTAGAAAGGGATTTTGGAAGGTAGGACTGTGCAGGTGGGGCATGGCCGGGCCAGCACAGTGACCAGCCTGCTCAGAGCTGCTGCTTTTGTCCCTTCATCTCGTGTTGGTTCCTGCCCAAATCACCTTCATCCCTCCCTTTCCTTGCCTTTGTCCTCCCCTAGTCATCCCTAAACTCTTCTGTAATCCAGCCCTGTCAGATTCCTCTTCCTGGCTCAGAGCATCCCAGAGTGGTTTGGGTGGGAAGGGGACCTTAAAGCCCATCCAGTCCCACCCTTGGACACCTTCCACCATCCCAGGGTGCTCCAGCCTGGCCTCGGACACTTCCAGGGATGGGAAGTGTTCCCACAGCTTCTCTTTTCCTGTGAGAAATCTGAGTGGTCTCTTTAATTCTAGGGAATGTTTGCAGGCTAAAATTCCTCATCATGCTCAAATGTCTCCTCACAGCCCCCTAAAATCAAAGAAATGCAGCATTTTATATGTTCCCTCCTTCTTTTCCATTTACACCATTATACACCTGAACTGGGAATTCTGCCCTGGGCCCCCATGAGCCCATGGATTTTGTAAAGTCCTTTGGGATGGGACTGTGGGTTCAGGTGCCTGAGGGTGAGGTGTCACCTCACAACCTGCAGCTCCATGGGTGGAATTGACCCTCAACTTCTGCCTGAAGGGCACAGGGAATTAATTAATCATGGAATTGTATGAAGGCTCTTCATTCTTAGCACTGAGAGCTCCTCATTTCCCATCTGGGTGGAATTTTGGAGAGCTGAGGGAGGGTTTACTTATTTTTAAAACAGCAAATATATTTGGTTCTCCTTATTTTTTTTTAATTGAGTTTTTTAATTAGTTTCTAGTGATAGTACAGCTCTGTGATGTCGCTTTTAAAACGATGGGTTTGGTAAATTTGGAATTTGTGGTTAAGATCATTCTGTGCTTGTGAAATCCTCTTTTTTTTTAATGCCAAGCCTGTAAACTCAATAGGAAACCTAAAAACATGCACCCAATGAACTAATAATTAGCAATACTTAGGAATACAATTCTTGGTGCTATTGAAGGGCCAGAGCAGAATCTGTCTTGCTGTCGATACAACTCGAGCAGGAATTGTGTGGGTGGATTGGAGCACTTATCCCAGCCATTATGCAGCAGTGGCAGAAGTTAATGGAACAGATTGTCAGGGGGACCGTAGGAAAGCAATTGCACAGGAAGGAAAATGTGATTTATGTATGGGAGATAATACACTGCATGTAATGAGAAAGTTTGGGAAATAATGTATGGAGGAGGTGCTCAGATAAAATCGTTGGCATGGCTCGGAAAATAACATTTTATTCCTGGCTGCTTGACGCTTCCTTGAATTGCTTCCTGATTTTGGTGTTTAATTCGAGCTGAGTTACGTGTGGGGGGAAAAAAATAAATAAAAGCTGTTATGTTATTTGTGAGGATGACAATAGGGAAAAAAAGGACCAGGCTGAAAATCAGGGGATTGTGGTTTGTCCCCCTCCCTCTGTTTGGGAGCAAACCCTTTGGATCTGCCAGAGCCTTTGTAGGGTGGATTTGGCTTTTGTTGCCTTTGAGGAAAGTCTGTCAGTAATGAAGAGATTAGAACAACAACAGAAACAACAACAAAAAAATCCCCAAACGTAAAATCCTGGAGCTGGGGGGATGTGGTGGAGAGGAGAGGATAACAAGGGGACAGAAGGAAGGGTGAGGGAGCTGGGCAGGGCGTGTGGGGGGATGTGGGAATTGTCCGTCTCTAACGTCAGAGACCCACCCAAGGGCTCCTGGACAAGGAATGAGGAGCCTGAGGAGCTGGTGGTGTGGGTGGGGAGAGGATTGAGCAGGATTGAAGGAGTTCAGGATGGAAAAGAAGGGGTGGTGGAGCAAAAGAAGCAGAAACCCTCAAGCTGAGGGTGGACAGAGGGTTTGTGGCCACCCCTCATCCTCCCCTTTGTGGGACGGAGGGGGAGCCTTGAGTTGTCTTTGTCTGAGGTCAATGCGGAGGTGAAGCACAAAAATCCTCCCCCAAAGCCCCATAATTGCCCTCATTTTGTTGCTTTGTGATCCTTCACATCCATTTATTTCCTTTAGTTATCAGGGCTGGGTTTTTCAGGCTCTCAGCTTCCCCAACAAAACATCCTGAGGATGAAATCCGAGCTGTGTAGCACATTTGTGAGCTGCTGCTTTACATGTGCAGCTTTTCAGCCTGGCAGATAAATAACACTCGCAGGCAGTGCCTCTTCCAGCACAATTACGATGGGATTGCTTTTTTTTGAGGCTCTCTGACATTCCAGGCGTGGAGAGCTCACTGGCAGAGCTGGATTGATTGCACCCAAGCAGTGTGTGCCCGGAGTGCTGCATTTGCCAGGGGGGGATGATGAGCTGGCATCACCCTCCAAGCCTCAACTCAGGCGTGAGGGAGATAAATGGGATGAGTGGATGGCTGATGTTGTGTGTCCGTGTGTGTTGTGGCCTCTTGCTTATTGCCTGGTGCTTGGGATGAGCAAAATGGGGGTAAGGAGGTGAAAAGTCCATTTGGGAAGTTGTTCTGGAATAGCTGTAGCAGGGCTGGGCAGCCCTTGCCATCCTGGGAGTGAAGAGCTTTGTCTGGCACTGTCTATGGGGAGCTGTGGAGAGACAGAGCCTGGATGAGTGCTGAATGGGTGCTCCAGCATTCCTGGGAATGACAACTGAGATCGGGGGCTGCATCAGTCACCGGGGACCAAGTTGCCTCTTTGGGGTTGTCTTACCTCGTGGATGCTTGGGTGGCCCAGTGTCCACCCCGTGCCAGCACAGACCCACAAATTATTTACTGAACGACTTATAAATTGCTTTCTTGTCCTTAAAACCTCAAACCCCGGGATGAAACATGAATACATGTTGCATTGGGATCGGGGGCTTCATCAGTGATGTTGGTCCGAGTCGTCTCCTCAGGGTTGTGTCTTCCCAAGTGGGTGCTTGGGTGGCCCAGCCTTGAGCACAAACCCATGAATTATTTACTAAACAATTTATAAATTGCCTTCTCATCCTTGAGTTCTGAAATTCTGGGATGAGACGTCAACAGGCGTCGCGTTGGGATCAGGGGCCGCGTCAGTGATGTTGGTCTGAGTCACCTCTCCGGGGTTGTGTCTTCCCAAGTGGGTGCCTGGGTGGCCCAGTGTGCAGCACAAACCCATGAATTATTTACTGAGCAACTTAGAAATTGTCTCCTTATCCTTAAAACCCCAAATCCCAGGATGACACACGAGCACGCGTTGCAATCAAACCCTCCTGTCTCATTTCCCCCCCCTCTCTGTGCCTGTTACATTCCCCAGTTTAAGGAGCAGGCGAGTGGCAGCTCGTGATCTGCTTGAAGTCAAATCAAAGTGTGACAAAACTGCTTAATTGAGCCCGACATTTCAGCAGCTGCTGCCAGGTGGCACAGGGTGGCACATGAACACAAGAGAACAACCTCCCGCACGGGGTACCAGCCACCTCGTTAGCTTTGAAGGCCTCGTTACTCCGCCGTCGCGTCTTTGATGGAAGATGAGAAGGATGCTGCACGTCCTCTTCGCAGAGCTTTAAATAAAGACTCCGTGTGTTAAATGCAAATGTGCTCGTTGTTGGGTTGGAGGGAGCAGAGCTGCTGTCTGAAGGATTGATCGGCCTTTTAAGTGCCGCAAACCCTCCTTTTTAGCGTTGGCGGTGTGTTTCTCTCGTAACCAATTACTCTGCAAAGAGGAGTCCAGAGGCATGTGCAGGTTGGACCCGTGGGGTTAAACATCACCTGGGAGTCAGGGCAGGGTCTGTGGTGCTTCACAAAGGGAAACGATCCCAAAAGCTGATCCCACAGTACCTGGTTATTTGTGGGTGCAGCCTGGGTTGGGTCTGATCCGTGGTTTTCATGACAGAGTTGCACGTTTAGCATAGAAGTGAAACCAGTAGAGTGCTGGGACTGGGCTGGGATCAGCAGAGACAGCGCTCAGGACCTGCAAACTTCTCATCCTCTCAGCTCTGAGTGCATTTCTTACACCCATCTTTCACTAGTTTGCAGCAATGAACAGCAAAACCTTCTGCAAATATATTTACATGGCTGTTCCCCCAATATTTACATAGCAATTCCCCCAATATTTATGTGGCTGTTCCCCCAATATTTACATGGTTATTCCCCCAATATTTATGTGGCCGTTCCCCCAATATTTACGTGGTTCCTCCCCCAATATTTACATGGTTATGCCCCCAATATTTACGTGGCTCTTCCCCCAATATTTATGTGGCTGTTCCCCCAATATTTTCATGGCTATTCCTCCAATATTTAAATGGCTATTCCCCCATTTTTACGTGGATTTACGTGGCTCTTCCCCCTTAACTTCCAGGAGAGGCAAGAAATACCCCAGTACTGCTGATATTCCAGTTTATTCCATCCCACAAGCCTCGCTGCTGACCCAAATGTGAGCACACAGCAAACATATGCCACGTTTTATTTGCCAGCTAAGGAAAAGGACGGGTTTGGAGCGCAGGGGATGTCACATCTGTTTAGCCAACAAAATACTGCCCTGAATGGCTTCCCTTTGTGGGAGATGCTGCATTTCAGGGTGGCTCTTAAACTGGGATTACAGACTGCTTTAAATGTTCTTTATCTCACAGAGTTTCTCTTTCGTTTGCAGCAAGGGAAGCCGTATGTCTTTGACAGAGTGTTACCTCCGAACACAACCCAGGAACAAGTTTATAACGCCTGTGCCAAGCAGATTGTTAAAGGTGGGTGTTGGGTTTGCTTTTCCTGGCTTGGAGGGAGGGAAGGAGGTGCCTCCCTGTCCCCTCAAGCTGTTTAAAGACTGGATAATAAACGTTTAGATGTCTTTATGGGATTTTAGTAATCAGTAATTTCCTTTTTTTTAGGGGCTTGTGTGTAAAAAAAAACCAACAGCAAAAGAACTGAAGGCATTGCAGTAGTTGTTGCTTGTGTGCTATTCCATGCAAACACTTGCTTTTTGTGATGTAGGGAACAAAAATTGTGGGTTTTTTTGTGCAGTGTGAGACTGTTCAGTCCAGGGTGAGCAGGGGATGGCTGTACCTTGGGGTGGGTGGTGATCACTGAAGGAGGGTGTGGAGGGCACTGGTTTAGGGCTTGGATTTCAACCTGAAATGAGAACACGGGCTTCTCTTGGGTAACACAAGAAACAAAACCTTCCTGAGGAACTTTTTGGGTGCATTTTATTCACCAAATCACCCTCGGAGCTCACGGGTGAATCCGATGCTGGGTGTCCATCCCTGGTGGAATGTTCTGGGTTGGAAGGGCCCTGTCAGGATCAGAGTGCAGCTCGTGGCGCTGCACAGGACCCCAAAAATCCCCCTGCTGTTCCTGGGAGCGTTGTCTGAACCCTCCTGAGCTCAGCCTGACCAGCTCAGGGGTTGGAGCAGGACCTGCTCTAGCTGTGCCTCTGCCCTCCAAGCTTTGGCTGTCACATTTTGGTTTTAACTCCAAGTGGACATTGGGAACGGTGTCAGGGCTGTGTGGGGAACACTCTGGAATTTATGTGGCCAGAGAGGTCTGGGAAGTTGCGCAGGAGTGCAGGAGCTACTGAAGCCATGTGGGAAACACTCCCTGATGTTTTAGGGATGGAGAATTCCTGGGGATGAGCAGCCCTGCTCCAAACCTTCCAGAGGGAATGGCTTGCCTGGAGCAAACCTGGGCTGGCCCAGGGGATGGGAGGCGAGGACCACAAACAAATTCCCTGGAAATGAGTCCTAAAAATTCCCCTTTTCCCAGGGGGAAGCCTGATGACAGCAATTCTGACTCCAGCTAGGTAAACCTTCACTAAGAACCGGTGGCCCTGGGGTTTGGGAGTCGTTAGTTCGGGTTGCTGAGCTGTTGGGAGGTTTGGGGAGCTGTTCCAGCCCTCCAGGGTGTGCTGGCAAAACCAGCACATCGGGGTTGGAGCGTTTGGGAAGGGGTTTTATATCCCCTCTGGAAATGGGCAGAGGAGGAAAATCCTCCTTGAGGGGGGATTTGAAAGAACTGGATCAGGGAGTGAATTGAGAATAGAAAAGCCAATAGTTGGCAAGGTGTTGTTGGAAATAAAGCTCCTAATTACCTCCCACCTCGGAGTTTGGGGTGGGGAAGAAGGGAAAAGAGAAAGAGAAATGGGGGGAAAAAGGAAAATAACCAGAAAGGGAGGAGGAGGATGAGGAGGAAGAGAAATGAGAGTGTAAAGGCACAATTACTGCAGCGATGTCTCCTGGATTTCTGTTTCCTTATGTGTAATTCCCATTTTAAAGTCTAATAAAATTCCTATTTGAAGTCTAATAAAATTTATTAGACTGGAATATAAATTGGGCTGGGCTCTTCCTGAGCCACTGGATAATGTCCTTTACTGCGGGAAGGAGGAGGTGAGTGTGTCCCAGCCCTGGGGGAGATTCTCAGCTGCTTTTCCAGCTTTGTTCTCGTTGCACTCCCAGGAAAAGTGTCAGGAGAGGATTCGCCACTGGGAATCGCATTTTTTTGCTAAAATACATTTAAGAAAATTCTACAAGAAAAGCACAATAAAATACTGAAGTAAAGAATACGGCAAATAAAAGACTGAAATAAATAAAATATTAAAATACACCCTGGTGTGAGGGGAGTCACGCTGGGGATGGTATTTTTAACTACAATACACTAAATAAAATACGAAATAAAATAGTGCAAGAAATATAATGCTAAGTACTCTATAATAAGTAATAAATAAATAAAATAATACAATAAATAAATAACACAAAAATAAAATAAATAAAATAATAAAATACAAAAATAAATAAAGTACTTTAAGTAAAATGAAATGCTAAATAATAGAAGAAAAATAAAATACTTAAATAAATGAAAATACGAATTTATTTCGGTTTTTTGCTGTGATTTATGCAAAGAGTCACTTTTAACCTGGTTTTTTTCCCCTCACTGAGAAGTTTTCTCCTCTCTGGGGCAGTTTCTCTCTGGGTCAGGGATGGGCTGGTCGCTGTCTGAAGGTGGAAACCCTTCCAGCAAAAATCACCTTTTCTTATTTAACTGCACGTGATGCCAAGGGATTTTATTTATAGAATAAAAAATACTCGTTTTTTGCTAATTGGGAAGGTAATTGGCGCAAATTCTGAGCAGTTTTCTTGCATGACAGGTGATTAATCAGGTTATTTTCCCCCCCTGGCTCTGTTGCAGTGTGGGGTTCACTTGGTACCTTGAATTCACCTGGATGTAACAAACCTTTATTTTCTTTTTCTCCCCCCATTTTTTCTTTAAATCCAAACTATTTTTAAAAATCTAACCAAATTTGGAATGACGATTAAATAGTGGCAGTTTCAGAATATTATTTTTAAATGGTTTCATTCCTATTTAATTCTTAGTGTTGCTGTAGAGGAAATGGGGAGAGGGAAAAAAAAAAGATTTTTCCCTTTCCTTTTTTTTTTTTTAATTTATTTTTATTCCTGTTCTTTGAAATCACCCTTCTGTGTTGGTTTTTTTCCCCTCTGATTCTTTTTCATCCTTGTCCTTTCTTCATTCCTTTTATGTTTTTCTAATGTATCTTATTTAATTATCCTTCCTGTCTGGAGCACCCACATGGATCCCTGTAAAGATGCAAATTAAGATGTTATATATCCCATTCTATATATTTTGTGTGTCTTTATGTGACTTGAATATATAGGCCATTCTATCTAATAATATGCAATATATTCCTAATAAATAAATGTATTTATTCTAAATATATTTATTATAAATATATTCACACACACATTTATTTCTTGGAATCCTCTATTAGAGATGCAGAGGATGGAAAACATAAATATATTTGACACGGATTTTTAAAAGCTGCTCCTGGCATTAACCACTGCACCGTTAAAAACGGGTATTTTTATTATTAAAATTAATAATTCTGCTTCCCAATAAAGCAAATTCCTGTTCCTTTTTCTTGGCAGACTCAGGAAACTTGGAAATTAATGAGGCCCCGAACTGTTGAGGGGGATACAGCAGTAGAAACATCATTTGGAATTGATAATGAGAAGGTTTAAAATGCTTTGCCTTTCCCATATTACACAGATATATTGGATTTTTGTTCCCTGGGAAAGTGAGTGGATGTTCAGCAATCCTGCAACTCTCTAATTTAGATTTTATTACGACTTTTTTTGTCCTAAATTCAACTTGATAAGTCAGATTTCCCCCATTCTTTCCTGCACAAACCATTTTCTAACCGAGCTTCACTTAAGAAACGCTGAGAATTCACCTTTCAGATGTCGAGGAAAGATTTTTAATTGGGATTTTTATATATATATATTTTTTTATTCCCTCTTGCAGATGTCCTGGAAGGCTACAATGGCACCATCTTCGCTTATGGACAGACGTCATCAGGAAAAACACACACCATGGAGGTACAGTGGGAAAATCCAATTAGATGTCTCCAGATACCTAAATAAACCAACAAATGATGAGTCCAAAACCATCACATCATCTCAGGGACGTGGTGATTTTAAAGGATTTCGGGGGAGATTTGTTCAGCTCCAAATGGGGGCAGGGCAATGAGGGTCTGCAGAGTTCCCTCTGCGTGGGGGATAATGAGAATTCCTGCCTCGGTTATTGGTTTTCTCATTTGCTCTCCCCATCTGGGAATACCCCTCTGGCATTCTGCAGCACAGGATGGATCGATTTGGAATTGCTGCTTTGGAGAGAAATAGGAAATTACACCAAATTAAAATTGCTGCTTTGGAGAGAAATATGAAATTACACCAAATTAAACCAAATTCCAGGGCCTGAAGTCTCGTGTATTTTCATTTCTGCTGCACCAAGTGTGACCGTGGAGGTTTTTTCTTGTGGTTTGAGTTGGTTGTTTTTTTTAAACTGTTGAGGTGGAAGACATTTAAATATTCCTGGTTTTACTGAAAAAGGAGGATCACTGAAGCATTTAATCCTTGCGTGGGATTGTTCTGTTTGTTCTGGGTGTCTTTACTGGAGCATTTCAGCCCAAATGTGAATTTTACAAGTTTACAAGTTTGGCCAAATGAAAAGGGAATAAAAAGAAATAAAACCAAGAGTTTTCCTTGGTTTAGCACCATCAGATGGTGCTTTAACCTGAAGGTTAAAGGCCGAGGGAAAGGTGAAATGGAGGATGCAATAAGTGGTGCCTCACGTCTAATTAAGCCTGTCCTTGGGATGCTGGGGGAAATCAGTGGCTCAGCCCTTACAGATGGCACAATCCCGAGTAAATCCACCAGCCCTGGATGTAATTAAATCAAAATGTCTGCAGGGCTTGAGCTGGTGCTTCCACATGGCACGGGAAAGATCTCCTAAAGCCAATTTATATTCCGAGTTACAAGCTGTGATAAAGAAAATGGCTGTAGGAAAAGGGCTGGTTCGCTTCTTTGCTAAAGAAAAAAACCCTGTCATTTGAAAGTGGAATCAAATCTACATTCAGTTTTAATCCCCCTCTTAGCCCAACATCCTCTTGTAAAGTTGCTAAAGTGTGTTGTGGAAGGGAAAAAGAGAAGTTGAAGGGACAGTAAATCCTCTTGGTGAAGCTGTTCCGGAGGATTTTCTGTGAAATGTGAAATATTCAGAGTGTTGGTGCTGAGCTTCAGCAGGACATGGTGGGATAATACAGCCAGGAAAGGCTTTTGGACACACACAGGTCTGAATAAAACACTTGCCACCTGTATAGCAGGATAAACACCTTCTTAAAAATCACATTTCCCCCCCCTTCAATAAGATTAAATTGACGGGCTTTGACCTCACAGGAGAGTTTTCAATGCTTGCTCTCCAGAAATTGTGGTTGTGATGAGAACATCCTGAAATAAAAGAGCTCTGTCTCAGGTGTTACACTTCCCCAGCTGTGTTCCAAGGTGGAAATTAATGTTCTGATTAAACTCAGGGGCTTTGATGAGCACAGGACTCCTTGTGTGGGTACTTTGGGGGAGTTTAGTATCTGCAGTGTCAGTGTGGCAGCAGCAGGACGTGTCTCCTGAGCTTACAGCTGAATCCATGAGAACATTTGTGGTTTCTTTGGTTTGGTTTTGTTTTAATTCCAGATTTCCAATCAATATCCTGCCTTTGCCTTGCTCTGCCTTTCCAGGTTGTGTCCCCGCCCATGGCAGGGGGTTGGAATGAGATGGTCTTTAAGGTCCCTTCCAACCCAAACCATTGTGTGATTCTGTAAATTGTAGTGGGACCTGCTTCATTTTTTAACAAAAATCCACTGAAGTTTCTTCTCACTTAAGTCCTGAGTTGCAGAAGTGGTTGAGTGTCCTGCTCACCTCATGTTTTACAGCTGCATTTCCCTTCTGAGCCAGAGGAAGCTGTGGGGGAAAAAAAAGAAAAAGATAATTATCACAGGGCTTGTTGGGGCTGGGAGAATGTTTAATTAAATGCTTTCGTGAGTTGTCACTACCCAACAATTATTAGGGGTTACGTTTACCTGGCACAACTTTGAATTCAGACTTTCCTTTTTTTCCGAGGGAACAACTTAAGAAAAGCTCCATCAAATCCAATCCAGGAGATAAGAATGGAACTGGAGCTGCTGTAGGAACTGGGTTTTTGCTGTGTAGACACAGCTCGGGCTGGATTTGTGTGCCCTGAGGGAAGACCAGCGAATCCCTGTTTATCCTGCTTTAGGGAAAGCTCCTTTCCCTTCGTGGGGAAGACTCTCTGTGAAGTTTTACAGGGTTTCAGTGAGTGATTTTTCAGTTTTGGAGTAGCCTAATAAGATATTGGTTATGCTGCAGAGGGTAACTCTATTTCTATGATATCAATAAAATATTCACGTTTAGACACACACCTGAGTGCTGCTTTATGGGGAGGGCAGTCAGCAATGGAACTGATTTATCTCTATCCCCTCTTTTTTAACCTCAAAATGTTTCTGAATTCAAGGGCAGAAACCCAGTGAACTCTTTTAAATCCAGGCTGGGAGATGGAGGGAGAGGTTGTGTCAGTCCTTTGTGTTAAATTGCCTTCAGCCTGGGTTGGTGCTTACAAGGTGACTGTCATTTCACCAGCCTTGGATAAATGAGGCAGTGCCTAAAAAGACTATTTTATGCTAATAAAGGCTGGGAAATTGGGAAAACAGGTCATTGTGGCCCCCTAGTCATTTAAAAACACACATAATATTGAAATATGCGCGTGGGTATCATTTGCTAAAAAAAATAAATTGTTGGTGTTTACTAATTTTAGCCATTTGGAATTGTGTGGTTACTTGGTATAGTTAAAAAAAATCAGAATTCCCCAGGACTTCTTGGAATAAGATGCTTTTTTGTGCTGATCTGGGTAGTGTTAATTGGACCAAGATATATTCCAGAGGTGTGTCAGAGGTTCTAAACACTGTGTTCTGATGGGAGTCCTTGACTACTGACTTATAATGCATATTTAAGCAGTTTCATAAAACATTCAGAAATAACAATGCACTCTAGGCTGTAGTCAGAAAAGGTTTTTATTTCAAGTTTATATTTCTGTCGTGTTCTCAGCGGTGTTTGTTGTCCTCTACGTGCCTGGTTTATGAAAAAAAAAACCCAACAAAAAAACCAGTGGAACTGAAAGCAGCCGGGGAAACTGTTGGGATTAGTTAATATTCAATTTTTGAAAGAACAGAGGAAGCTAGTTGTGCAAATTAATATGGAAAACGGGAGTGTTTGTAAGGCCCAGTTCTCTGGCAATAGGCCCAACGAGCTCAAATCAGAATATATTATTGTAATCCTCAAATCCACACAACCCAGATTTTCCTTCAGCTCTCCCAACATAGTGGGGGGAAAGGGAAACGGGATGATTTGATACTCCTTGTTGCTGCCATGTCTCCAAACGCGTGTTTGAACTGGGCTGTAATTTGTACGTTTGTTTGTGTTTGTTCCTCTCTTTGCCTGGAGAGTGACAGTGGCAGGAGCTGCCAGGACAAATAGGCGCTCCATGAGGCGAGGAATTCCAATATTTCTGGGCACAAATATCCAGTAAATATTCCCAAATATCCATGGGGACCCTCTGGAAGAGGGTAGCCTTGGACTAAACTTCCCGCCCCCTCATCCCCGAGGAAGGATTTCCAAGTTAAGGCTCGTTTTTGTGTCCTCAGGGGAAGCTGCACGACCCTCAGCTCATGGGCATCATTCCAAGGATTGCACATGACATCTTTGATCACATCTACTCCATGGATGAGAACCTGGAGTTTCACATCAAGGTAAATGTGGAGCGACGCGTTACGCGACGGGGCGGGTGGACGGGAGATCTGCCCTCACGCTCCGACCTTGTGCTGGGAGGGGGAGGTTTTCCCTCTCAAAAATCATGATGTTCATGAGGATATTTCCTAGAAATGATCTAATCCAGCTACCAGTCGTTGATGGATTTTTTTTCCTGAGTGTGTTTTCAGCTCAGATTTTCTGGGAAAAGCCGTCAACGTGGTGCCAGAAAACACTGGATTTTCAGCTTCGCCAAAGACTAGGTCTCAGCCCCGCTAATTATGACCATAAATAACATGAAGGACATTTGTGAAAACGCTGACAAGTTCATATCATGGAGATACAAACAGCCCTCCATAGTGGACACCTATCCTCCTTGAAGTGGAGGATAGGTGTCTTTGGGCAATTCGTGGCAGGGTGTTTAGAAGCAATTTTCAGCTCAAAAGTTGATTTATGGGCTCCTTCCCGTGGCGGTCGAAGGCTCTGTGTCGGCTCCTCTGTTTTTCCGTGTCTCTGAGCCCTGTGATCTCTGGGATTTTATGTGAGTGACCTTTAATTCCCACTGTTCCCGTGGTGTCCTGGGGAGCTCTCAGCCAACGGGGGGGCCCTGGGCCATCTGGCAGCTTGTTTCCATCATTAAAATTACCCGATGGATTGCTGGAAAAACGAGTTCTCCGTGTCATCCCTCCCCCAAAACACCCCCAGATGAGTTCAGGGAGGTTCAGGAGCTGAGCACAAGTGGAATGTGAAGGTGCTGTCCCATCTCCTTCTGGGGGTGATGCTCCTTGGGAATGGAACTCCCTGTCCTTGTGCCTTAAAGTTCAAGAGTTCAAGCACTTCTGGGGGAACATATATATTTATGTTATTTAAAATGTGTTTATTTATAATATTGCATATTTATATTAATAAATAGAAATGTATATGTAATTATTTTAATAATCTGGTTCCCCTGAACCACCTGCTGATCTTCTGGAAGGACTTGGCCTTGGGTTGAGAACCTTCCTGTTTGTGAGGTGCTCATTGCAAAGTACAAAATAAACCATTAAATACTTTAATAAACCTTAGGCTGTGAAATCCTGAGCTCCTTAAGAGGAGACACCTCTGAATTTTCCCCCTCTGCAAAGCTTTTCCCACGTGGTGGCACTTGGCTACCAAGAGATGGGGACCCCGAGACGTAGTAAATTCCTGCCCCAGCAGAAAACATCGCTTTATAAATCACGTTCTGCCAGCGCAGAATTGTGGCAGTGGTTTCCCATCAGGGCTGACATTCATGAATATCTTACCAGGAAAGCAGTGAATGATTGTACAAGGAGCTGTCAGGGGGAGAAATGTCTCTTCTGTCATCAGGAGCCGGGATTTAACCAAACTGTCACGCTGGGACAGCACTGAAAATTAATATCTTTTTTTTTCTCTCCCTCTTTAATAAAGATCCATTTAGAACAGGGAAGGGGGTGTGGTTTGTCCTCTGTGGGTTGGTCTTTAGCAGGGTTTTGATAGAATAATAGAAGTTATTATATCTATATCTATTATATATTACATATTACATATTATATATTATATATTATATGTAAGTAGGTTAAATCTGGCTGATCTGGGCAGTTGGAATGAGCTGGGCTAGAGCCTGCCTTTAAATGGGGCACAGGGGAAATAAAGGCACAAAAGCAAAAATCTGTCAATATTTAACAACAATGATCACATGGAAAGATGAACTCCTCAGTATAAAAGAGCCAGACAATTTATTTTTCAGCTGAGAAAAAATGAGACTTTAGCAGGAGTTTAGTGATACCTAGAATGTATCAGTGTTGTAGTGAAATAATCTCTGAGTTAGGCTCCACTCCCCTAACACATTTCTGTTTCCCTCTGCAAGTTAAAAACCTTTTTATTAAGAGACTCATTGATTCATTTTCTTTCTGATTTTTTTTTCCTGGGGACAGTTTTCTCTCTTTGTTGCAAAAAAAAAGCTCATTTTCTTCATGATTCAAAGACAGAATAATTGGCTTCATTTAAAGGTTTAATTTAATATCCATCGCTTGGGGTTTTGTTGAAAAGTTCAATTTAATATGTACTGCCTGGGCTTATGTAAGTTGTATTTTAAAGGTGTTTTCTGCTTAAGTGTGGGGAAATGTCAATATTCCTTTTATAGTTCTCAGTCCCTTCTGATCTGAAAGCGGCTGAATTGATTTCGTTCAGTTCAATATTTTTGTCAATTTTGCCTGTTTTTTTTTTTTTAAAAAGAAGATAAGACTTTGCTGGAGGGGTTTTTTGTAGATTTTTTTTTTTGTATACTCTCCTGATAAATCATTGATAAATGGAGAAGGATCAATGACTTGTAAATCGTTCAAGATAACGAGGATGTTCCCGTGAAAGATGGAATTCAAGCTGTGGGGGAGGTGGGGGTTTATTTTGGTTTATTTTAGGTGCTTTTGACAGAGATGGAAATAGAGATACAGGGATGTTTAAATCTCTGCAGGGGTTTAAATCTGTCATGTTTGTGATTATTTAATTAGGTTTCCTACTTTGAGATATATTTGGACAAAATCAGGGACCTGCTGGATGGTGAGTTCTGGGTTTCTTACGTGACCTGAGTGTCTTTGAATCGATGCTTAGGGGGGAAAACTGTGACTTTATTTTGGGAGGGAATTAAATTTCAACTCTGTGACTGGGTTTGAGCAAGAGAAATTTTGGAGTTTAATCATCTGATGGGGCTGTTGTGCACCTGCCACGGAGCCTGGGTATAAATCAGTGAACACAGAAGGTTTTACAGACCCCAGGGCAGGTCTTGGGCAATTTATATCCTTAAAGCCAATTTAAAAATTTAGGTAGTGTTTTAAAATACAGCTTATTCCATGGTTTGCTTGTGTTAGGAGAGTTCGCTGGGAATGATCTAACATACTCTGATATGAGTTAATAAATCGAGAATTGGGTTGAACCAGAATTGTATGTTAAGGGTAGCACAGACCCAAGACGTGTATCCAAGTTCTTCTGAATTCCAGTTTATTCTTCTTTGGCAAAATCCAGCTTGGTCTGTGGTTGTTTGATTAATCCAGGCAATAAACAAAAGGTTTTGTGCCATAAAGTCGACTTTAAATAAACAGCTCCGAGATGGCCAGAGCAGGAAACAACTTTGATGGAACAGAAATATTGAGAGTTCGTAAGGATTGGGGATTAATAGCAACACTCCTTTGCAGATTTTAAATTTACAACTTGACAGCTATAAATACACTCATAATATGTGTCTGTCACGCCTGGAGTTGACGCACAGTGGAATATTCCTAATTATCTCCATCTCTTTTTCTAGTGTCAAAGACAAACCTCGCTGTACACGAAGATAAAAACAGAGTCCCATATGTTAAGGTACAAAGATAATTTAATCCTTCGTTTTTCCCTTCTTTCTCGTGTCTGAATTTATTTGCACGTTTTCATTTCCATCCACTGAAATAATTCAGCTCATTTTTGGCTGTTCAGGTTGTATTGGTTCCTGGATTGAAATGGTTTTCCTGAAATATTAATGGGCTCAAATCGTGTTTGTTTGGTTTTCCTGACTTGGAACATTTCCACTGGTGTTAAGTTTGAAGTATTCACATTCCCCTTTCATGTCAGATATGAAAGAGAACAACCTGAAGAATTTTGGTCTTTAATAATTTGTTGCGTAGATGCTGGAATCTCGCCAGTTTAGAAAAGATTTATCAGGTTAGGGATGTTTTATGACTTTCTGGGCCCTCACTTAAATGCAATATATTTGTTATGAACTTATGTGAACCCTAATAATATATATATATATAATATTATTCTGTTTATTCTCAACCTGAGGAGCAAAACAAAATTAATTCAGTAATATTACATTAATTACTTTAAGACATTAAGACAGAGAACAAGGACTTTGCATCTTGTCTCGTAGTTTGAGAGAGAAGCATTAATTTGGGTGTGTCATTAACCCAAATTAGTAACAAGAATAAATATTGTATGTCTCCTCCATGTAGAAAATTTCCTGCTGCATGTTTGGGTTTGGCTGAGTCTTTGATCTGGTGAAAAAACAATTCCCTCCCAAATTCACCCCCTGGACTCCTCCTGAAAGTCACACAAAGGCACGTTCTGGTCCATTGCCTCCTTAACGAGCCTGTTGGATGTTGATGGTTCTAATTATTTTGTTCATTAGTGCTAAATGTTCCTCCTGAGGAGCGCTAGGAATGGTTCCGATTCCCCCCTTTGCCTGTTCCCAGGGTTGTACAGAAAGATTTGTATCCAGTCCTGAAGAAGTTTTGGATGTCATCGACGAAGGGAAGGCCAACCGGCACGTGGCCGTGACAAGTGAGTGTTCCTGGAGTGGAGATTCCTTGGGTTTGTTTCCTGGGGGTTGATTGATCCCTGGAGATTCCTTGGGTTTGTGTTCCATGGGGATGGATTGATCCCTGGAGATTCCTTGGGCTTGGATTGATCCCTGGAGATTCCTTGGCCTTGTGATTCCTGGGGATGGATTGATCCCTGGAGATTCCTGGGGATGGATTAACCCCTGGAGATTCCTTGGGTTGTGATTCCTGGGGATGGATTGGATTGATCCCTGGGGATTCCTTGGGCTTGTGTTTCCTGGGGATGGATTGATCCTTCATGAAGTTATTTCTGTGGATGATGCCCAAATTACGACATTTGAAATGAGCGGACTGTGCTCACGCAGAGACGCCGACGGATTTTGCGGCCGGAGCTGAATTTAACGCGTGACTTGGTGTAGGATTGTTGCGTAGAACTCAATGAAATTCAGATTGTTGTTGATATTCTGCGCTTAGAAATGGCTCAAAGGATGGATTTATATTTTTCTTAAGGCAAGAACTCGGAGCAATTCTGGTCTAAGAGCAGCCAAAGGGTGCAGAGCAGTTACCCCCCTCTGCCTCTTTATCCCAGTTATCCCAGTTATCCCAGCAAAGCTGGGACTTGGGTTGAGTTCCAAGGATGGCAAAGCAAATATTCCTGAATTTAAATCCGTAATAACTGAAATGTTGTGATTTTTTTTTTCCTATTTTATTTAATTTAATTTTGATTTATTAGAGCTTGACTAATCTTCAATTTATAACTCAAATGGTGGTGGCGTGGTGGTATTTGGTATATTTTGTGGGGGGCTTGTGAGGTTTTCTCCTGTTAATTTAATAATTTAATTTAATTTTGGTATATTTGAGCTTGGCAGAGCCTTAGTTTATAACTCAACTCTTGGTGGTGTGGTATTGTGTTTTTTGAAATTAATTTTGATATATTTTGTGGGGGGGTTGTGAGGTTTTTTCCTGTTAATTTAATTTAATTTGATTTAGGTATATTTGACCTTGGGAAAAACCTCAGTTTACAACGCAAATCTTGGTGGTGTGGCGCTGCTGGTGTAATTTTTTTCCCATTTAATTTAATTTTGATTTACTTCAGCTTGGTCAAACCTCAGTTTATATCTCAAATCTTGGTAGTGGGGGGATATTGGGGCATATTTTGATCTTTTTGTGTTTTTTTTTTTTTGTTTTAATTTAATTGTGATTTACTTGAGCTTGGCAGAACCTCAGTTTATAACTCAAATGTGGGTGGCGGGTGGTGTTGGGCTTTGTTGGTTTTTTCCTTTTAGTTTAGCATTTCCTCCCATTATTTCTACCGTTTTGATAAAAAAAAAATTAAATCCACCTTTTGCTGGGATATCCCCTGTTGCTTTTGGTTTTGAGGAAAACTGTTTCCCCTGGACTGAAAAATCAAGGGGCAAATTGGGAAATGGTGTTGGGGGAAAAAAAAAACGAGTTGGAGGTGGAGGAGAAAAAGGGAATTTAAATAAATACAAACATTGATGACAAAGTGATTTAGTGATTCTGAATTTTGCTACTTCATCAAACTTTCAGCGTGACTTAATTACAATACAACTTGGAATAAATGGAACTTGGAAAAAAATGGAAGATTTTTAACTACATCAGCAACAAAACCCACCCTGAAATTTGGATTTCAATCATGGGATTTTAAGAAACACTTGGACTAAAATGTTGGGGGGGCTCCCCCAGCTCCACTGGGACCAGATTGCAATTATTATTATTATTATTATTATTTTGCTCGTTTGAGGAGCTGGTTTTGTAGCCCAGGGTTCGATTCGCAGGGCTCGGGGCTCTCCTGGTGCTTTGGAATTGGGATGGAATAAATTCCTGAAACAATGAAATTATGAAATAATAATTCCAAATGGTTGGATTTTAAATGTATTTAACCAAACCCTGTGGTTGCAGACATGAACGAGCACAGCTCCAGGAGCCACAGCATCTTCCTCATTAACATCAAACAGGAGAATGTGGAAACGGAGAAGAAACTCAGCGGGAAACTTTACCTGGTGGACTTGGCTGGAAGTGAGAAGGTCAATTTGCCCTTTTTTTCCCCCCTTTTTTTTTTTCCCTGAGCTGCTGGATGGTCCCAGTGGAGCCCAGGATGTGTGTGTGTGTCTGGGCAAAATATTTTTATTTATTTATTGAATTTTATTTATTGAATTTTTATTTATTGAATTTTTA